>OY856189.1:23886194-23914326 GCA_963693315.1 Diogma glabrata
TATATATAATATATATATATATATATATATATATATATATATATATATATATATATATATATATATATATATATATATATATATATATATATATATATATATATATATATATATATATATATATATATATATATATATATATATATATATATATATATATATATATATATATATATATATATATATATATATATATATATATATATATATATATATATATATATATATATATATATATATATATATATATATATATATATATATATATATATATATATATATATATATATATATATATATATATATATATATATATATATATATATATATATATATATATATATATATATATATATATATATATATATATATATATATATATATATATATATATATATATATATATATATATATATATATATATATATATATATATATATATATATATATATATATATATATATATATATATATATATATATTAACAAATCTTTGTATAATAAGTGACTGAAAAGGAAACTAAATTCATTGCAAAGTGTTTTTTATTCTTGTGTTAATTGGAAAAACAGTATTATAAAATTTGAGTGAATAAATAAAAAAATCAAGAAACATAACATTAGTGTTCAATTCGTAATAATCAATCCATTATCGTGATGGTCTGCAATAAGTGTACAAAAGCATTCACTCGTCATAAAAAAGGCCTTAAATGCTCATCATGCCACAAGGATTATCATATCAGCTGTGCGGAAATATCACAGGATTTATTTAAGCAAATTGAACTAGGGTCTATTCAGTGGGTATGCGCCAAATGTAGGGAAAGCTCCTCTATAAATAGCTCAACCATAATTAATTCTGATGAATCGGATGATGACATTGCTGATCTTCAAAGGGCAATCTCTACATGCTCAGCTGACATAAAATCGTTGAAGTCAAAACAAAATGATTTTTCTACTTCATTGGATAATTTAAGTGCTAAGTTTGACAAAGTATTAAAAGTGACTAAAATTGTGGATGATCATGATAAGAAAATAAAGCATCTGGAAATAGAAAATAAAGAGTTAAAAACCGAAATCAAATCCATCAGACTGCAGCTTGAACAGCACACTCGCACTATGGATACAATTCACTCAAAACTTAATCATAATGATGAGTATTCACGTAGCAAAAATATTTTAATTCATGGTATTCCTGTTATACTAAACGAAGATCTATCAGAAATAAATAATAAAGTTCTTAATTTTCTCAATATTCCATCCTGTAAAAATGAGGTACATAAAGCAACTCGAATAAAATCCAGAAAAGAATCAACCATTGATCCAATTGTTATACAGTGCAATCTCGAACAAACAAAAAACAAGATTATGGATGCCTTCAAAGCCAAAACAATTGAGCTAAAACGTAACCTCAAAGTAACTGATGTCGGATTCAATGAGCAAAGTGAACACAACGAATTCTTTATCACAAACCATCTATCAGCCTTCAAACAAAATCTCTTATCAAAAGCCAAAAAATTAAAGGAAGACAATCTCTTCGAATTTATATGGGCTCAAAATGGTAACGTCCTTGCAAGAAAAGATAAACATTCAAAAATAATCAAAAATTTTTCGGAGGACACAATCAACCAGCTGATCAGTAAAAATACAAAATCATCTAATAATAACAACAAATAATTTAACGTTTACAGTATTTCACTTATTTTGAATTTTTTTATTTTATTTTTTTGAATTTTTTTGAATTTTTTTTTTCCTTTTTAGTTCACGTCATAAAATTAATAAAGAAAATACTTACATGAATTTATCAATCTACTACCAAAATGTTAACGGGTTACGTACAAAAACAAATCAATTTTATATGAACTTATTGCAATCTAATTATGACGTTATTTGTTTAGTTGAAACTCGTCTTGATGAAAATATATTTACCGAAGAGTTATTTAGTGATAATTATTGTGTATATCGTAAAGACAGGGACAATAGTATGTTTCCAAATAAGACTGGTTTTGGAGGTGGTTGTTTAATCGCCATAAATAAAAATATAAAATCCTACAGAGTAATTGAATGTGAATCGTACACCGAAGAACTTTGGGTATGTATTAAACATCATAATGATAATCTATATCTAAATACAGTCTATATTTATCCTGAAGCTAAAAACATAGACTATTTAACTTATTTTGATAACATAAATAAAATTTATAACAATAACAATATTAACGATAACTTCCTCATTGTTGGAGATTTCAACATTCCCTCTCTAAAATGGATTCCTACAACTCATAACACTTTAGAGCCAGATCCTAATTTCACTGTACCTGCACAAGCACTTATTGAATCTATTAATTTTTCTTGCTTGAATCAATTTAATCCTATACACAATCATAATAATGTACTCTTAGATCTAGTGATTTCTAATATATCTCCTTCTAATATCAAAGTTGATAAAGCATATGATATACTTACGGTTGTCGATCGTCACCACCCTCCACTGAATATCTCACTCAAACTAACTAAAACCGTTTTTCTAAAAGAAAAGCTTGCAGCTCGTTATAACTTCATTTCTTGCAATTACGATAAAATTAACCAGCATATAAATGAAGTTGATTGGCACAAACTCTTTGAAAATAAAAATACGAGTAGCACCCTCGAAATTTTCTATAACAAATTAAATGAAATCATTAACATTTGTATACCATTATGTTCTAAAGCCAAATCAAATTACCCATTATGGTATTCAAATAGACTAATCAATTTAATTGAATTGAAAAATAAATTTCACAAAAAATATAAACAATCAAACGATTTAGAATACAAAGATATGTTTTCCAGAGTAAGGATTAAAGTGAAAGAGGAATTAAAACTATGCAACTTGCAATACATTGCATTTATAAAAGAAAAGGTTAAAAAAGATCCCAAAACTTTTTACAGTTACTCCAAGACTAAAAAAAAAAAACAATAATTTACCTGCTTCTATGCATTTCAACAATTCTACCCAAAATTCGGCTCAAGGAATTTGCGATTTATTCGCGAATTATTTTGGATCCGTCTATAATAATTTTAACCAATCTTCCAGTACAAACATATCCTCAATTTCACCTAATCATTCTGCTCAATTTCTTATAACAGAAGATGAATTATTATTAAATTTAACTAATATCGATCCTAATAAAGGTTGCGGTCCTGACTCCCTACCACCTGTCTTCTTTAAAAATGTAGCGAAGAGTATTTGCAAACCACTATGTACAATAATGAATCGTTCATTAATTGAGTCCACATTTCCTGAATTATGGAAAGTGGCAAAAGTTATCCCGATATTTAAATCAGGCGATTCCACAGATCCGGGTAGCGTAGCGAAAATCCGAAATTCTACGTCCACGCCGTGCTACCTGGGTAACGCTAACAGAATTAGGTTGGTGTAGTTGAGAGGGGCAGAGTAAATACTGCTTATACTCAATGATTCTGCACCATGGCGAGTCATTGGCGCCATAAAACCAGTGCAACTCAAGCGTCTGTTCTCCATGTTAGGGGCGGCTTGGAGCGGGCGTCTGTCTTGGATCAAGCGGCTCGCTATATAAATGTGTAGCAAGCGTCTGTTCTCCATGTTAGGGGCGGCTTGCAGCGGGCGTCTGTCTTGGATCAAGCGGCTCGCTATACAAACGTGTAAAAATGTTGTTTCTGGTGACCTTAAGATGCAGAACGAACCCATTCACGAAAATTTGGGTTGGGCGAAGGGCTAACACCCCATTTCCGTAAAAAAATTATTGTCATGAATTCTGTACACAGGCCTCGGAATATCTCGGATTCAATATTGGAACGACCTCGGAAACTGTACCCGGACTACGATTTAAAAATGGGAACCTGGAACGTGCTAAGCCTCAGAAGACCAGGAGATCTCCTAAAACTAACACAAGAAGTCGAGAGCTACACACTGGATATAGTGGCATTACAAGAACTAAGATTAAGCAAGCATATGATAGTATCATCCGCGAAAACCTTTGGTCCGCACTCATATGCCTTGGCATCCCAGAGAAACTTGTTTCTCTGTGCAAACTCACAACATCGGGATCAAATTGTAGAATAGTAATCGAAGGGTCAGTTTCTGATCCTTTCGATATAACATCAGGTGTTCGACAAGGTGATGCACTTGCGCCCGTACTGTTTAATTTGGCGCTGGAGTACGCGATAAGAAAAAGCCGAATTGAGACACAAAACTGCATATATAACAAATCTAGTCAAGTTCTTGGCTACGCAGATGATATTGTGCTTCTCTCACGTAGAACAAGCGATATTAAGGATAGTCTCTCTCAGCTTGAAAGAAATGCTAAACGACTTGGATTATGCATCAACACCGGCAAAACCAAAGTGTTAACAACATCTAAGAACATACCTCCCGGAAATCTGGATACTGGCGACTATGAAGTGGAACGCGTGGAAAACTTCAAATACCTCGGGTCTGTAATAACATCGTCAAATGACATGCAGGCAGATATCAAAGCCCGTGTCTCTGCCGCATACAGAGTTTTCTACGCATACTCAAAACTTCTGCGATCAAAATATCTTTCGCGGTCGTGTAAACTCACACTTTACAAAGCATTAATTCGACCTGTGCTTACATTTGGAAGTGAAAGCTGGACACTGACTTCCTCCGATTGTAGAATTTTATCAACTTTCGAGAGGAAGGTCATACGAACAATTTATGGTCCATGTAAAGTTGCTGAAAATCAGTATAGAATCCGAACGAATCATGAAATCAGACAGCTTCTTGGAGGCTGTGATGTAATCGGATTCATTAAATCCAACCGGATTAGATGGTTTGGTCATGTAGAAAGGGCTCCATTGGATAGAATGATAAAAAAAGCGTCCCAACAACAACCAGCTGGTGTTCGTCGAAGAGGAAGACCTAGACAACGCTGGCGTGATGACATCATCCTAGACCTTCGTGATATAGGATGTCGAAACTGGGGTCAACTGGTCATGGAACGAGATAATTGGAAGCTGATTGCACAGACGGCAAAATCCCTTCATGGGATGTAAACGCCAGAGAGAGAGAGAGAGATTCCACAGATGTGCAGAATTACAGACCAATTTCTATTTTAAATTGCTGTGCTAAAATTTTTGAAAGTATTCGATATCATTAAACATCTGATCTCGAATAAACAGCATGGTTTCTATAAAAAAAGATCTACGTTAACAAATTTGCTTGTATTTTCAGAATATGTTTTTAATTCACTAGATTCTAATTGGGGGGTTGATGTGGTTTACACCGATTTTAAAAAAGCCTTCGATAAAGTCGTTCATTCAATTTTATTATCTAAATTAAAAAAATTTGGACTGTCACAAGCAACTGTGAAGTGGTTTGAGTCTTATTTACGTAACAGACATTATTTTGTACAAATTGGCATTTGTAAATCTACACCCTTTTATCCTACCTCCGGTGTTCCACAGGGTTCAATTTTGGGTCCGTTACTTTTTATAATTTTTATAAACAATATTATGGAAATACTTTGTTGTGAAGCGCTGCTATTTGCTGATGATCTTAAGATTTATAAATCCATTAAATCGTTAAACGACTGTATTGCATTGCAAAAAGATCTTGATAACCTAAATCAATGGTGCTTCAAAAATAACTTATATCTCAATGTCGCGAAGTGTTATTGCCTTAAAATTAAACCTAGGCTATATCATTGTGGTTTTTTGTACAATATATCTAATTCAACACTTGAAATTAAAGATCATGTGTCTGACCTCGGGGTTTTAGTTGATAACAAATTCTCATTCAATCTCCACATTCATAGTATTGTAAATCGTGCTTATAAGCTACTAGGGTTTTTAGTGAGAATTGGAGCTGACTTTAAGCAAAGTGGTTCGTTTCTTTCTATCTATAATAGCAGCATTCGTAGTATCTTAGAATATCTATCTGTTATATGGAATCCATTTTATGATTTTAATAAAACTAAGCTTGAACGTGTGCAACGTAAATTTACTCGTTTTCTTAATTACAAATTAAAAATCATAGAGGAACCGTACCATAAAAGACTTAAACGATATAAACTCACAACTTTGGATTCTAGACGACAAATCGCGCGTGATGTTTTATTATATAAGATAATTAATCTGAAAGTCGACTGTGTAATTATTGATTGCATTAAGTACCGTGAAAATACTCACTACAATATAAGAAATCCACTTTGTTTTCAAATTAACACATTTGGTAATAATTTCCGTAATAACTCTCCGATAATCAGAATACAAGTACTCCATAATGTGAAGTGCAATGAAATTGATTTGTCCAGTATAACTCTTAATAAGCTACACTCAGAAAAAAAAGATAGCTTATTTAACGTAAAGTATATGTAAATTTAACTGAAAATGACGTACGAATTGAGCCAGCGGAGGCATAAGTAAACTAAACAAAATTGACTAAGTAAAATCTACTTAAAAGCATGTAAAACATTTTGCGCTGTTATGCTACTATTATGCTACCATCTTGTCTCACCAAAAAAATGAAAAAAATTTAGTTTTTTTGCCATTATTAATCGTTTTTTTATCAATTCAGGGTGAGAGAATTTTATACACGGCAATGATTAACAGCGGTTAAGAAGGGCCCTGTAAAGATAAAATGCTATTTATTATTAATATTTATTTTGGACTTAACCCGGATTCGATCCCCAGACCTCTGTGTACAAGACAGCAGCATTAACCATTCGTCTATCTAAATAGTTATTTACATCAATTTATTTATGAATATTATGTTGATGCTTAAGTTTAGGACGTTCGAGGGTTCGATTCACAGACTGACCACTATTTATTTTTATTACATTTTTATTATTTTTTTAAAATAACATAAAAATGATTCCTTTTTATTCATAAAAATTCAATTTCACAGCATTTCAATTTATCGATACTGTAGTTATTTTAAAATTATATAGACCTAAACATTTCAAATTTATTCCGACAATAATAATAATGTAACTAAGGTAACACAGAAATAACAATTATATATATATGTCAAATTCTTTTTGCCAAAACATTGTTCTGACATTTTTTGCTCTCAGATCAATTTATTATTTGACATTACGTGTTTTATTTGGTCAAAAAAAGTGAGTTTTCACCCTATAAAGATTTTTTTGAATCTAGATTTTTAGCTATAGAGCAAAAGATAAAATACAATAAAAAAAAAGAAATACATATATCTCTCAAAATTAGCAAACAAACAAAACGCCACGCCAAAAAGTAAGAACATGTGCTGCATAAATTGACAGCTATACATATGTAAATTTTACTATTATTTTAAGTAAAATTTACGTTTTATATGACTTTAATACTCGAAGTCATACGTAATTTTCAAACTATGAAAACGTAAATTTAAAGATGCCATAGTAAAAAGTACGTATCATATAAGCAATTTCCAGCATACTTAAGTTAATCTCTTTGGGTAAATAGTGGATTATATATACGCGTGTGTATAAGTATGTTTAGCACTATTTGCCATGTAAATTTAGCATTTTTCGACGGTTATGTTTTACAAAATTGTTAAGTAAATGTAACGACCATTAGGTAACTTTGTTTTCATCTTTCAAAATTTACTGTTTCAGTAGTAAATTTATTTTCAAAAATTTTACAATTCCAATTTTGCTTTATTAACGTGGCATAGGATAATATTACTTAAATTATCAATACTTTGCACTAGTAAATTTTAGAAAAACGTACGTTATGTTTACAATTTTGGAGTTACTATAGCGCATATGTAACAAACGCATGGTTTTTTTTTCTGAGTGTAAGGAACTTATTAAAGTTAAAATATGCTCCGTAATTTTAATTTTAATTTGAAATTACTATAAACTAATTTAATTTAATTTTTGTTGTTTTTTCAAATATTTGCTAATTTAACATTTTGTTATTTTCATATTTTCATCTAGTTTTCTTATCAATATAATAATATTCTCTTACTCTTTATCATAAATATAAATTGAATTCAGGTCTAATAAATTATAGATTATGAAAAAAAAAAAAAATATAGAACACTAAATCACTAAATTGCTTGCATACAAATGTGTAGAAACTTTAATCTTATGTATACTACCTAACATGTAATTGGATGTATAATCTGTATGTTAGAAAATTTTTGAATAAATATAAATAAATAAATAAATAAATAAATTAGTCGGTGGGAGGGATAAAAATAACAACTTGATAAGTTAGGTCATGTCTAATGTGCATGTAGACTAAAGTCGCAATTAGACTATTGCAGAAGTCTGCAATATTTCTGCAACAGTAGTGTGTAAAATATTCATTGCAGAAAAGATTGGCAATCATTGACTCATTGGAAAACATTGCAATGAGTCTTTGCGATGTTTTGCAATGAATTCATTGCCAAACTTTTCTACAATGAATATTTTACACACTACCATTGCAGATATATTGCAGAGTTCTGCAATAGTCTAATTGCGACTTTAGGATACGATACCTAATTATTTTCAAACAACTTAATGTCGTTTTCTTTTTGACCAAAAAAATGATCTAAGGGCAGAAAAAGCAGCTGTCAGATCACTTTTTTTGCATTTCGTATTCTTTTTGTACAAAAAGATTGTTCTTTTTTGATCTGAAAATATTTTTCAGAATCTTATGTCGTGTTTTTGGCTTGATCGAAAAAAGATTGATTTATTTGCTTGCCAACCAACGAACAACATAAAATAAATCAATCTACTTTTATAAATGTAGTAGTAAATTGTTTTGACTTTTTGTTCTCTCAGTTGATATATTTGGTTATGTTTACATTTGAAAATGATAGATTTTACGTTTCATCATTTTATTTGTAATAACTATATTATTAATTAGTACAAAATCATAATAATAATTAAAATGGCGGGTTTTTTTTGTTTACATAAATTTGACAATTAAAAATAATATATCAATGTATTTGTAAAATCTACCAAAAAATCTAGATTTTTAAAACTTGATCTAGATCAAAAAATATATCAATCTTTTTTTGCCAAAGAACACAAACTGACAGCTAATTTGATCTGACAGCTAATTTTTCTGATCTCAGGGGTGCGTTTCGAAATTAACTATGGTTAACCGCGGTTAACTTTACTCTACCAAATGTCGTTCCATAATTAACCGCAAAATAAAAAATTTACTGGATGACAGATGTACTATCGTTCCAAAACTATAAAAATTAGTTGTCATAGTAAATTGTGACGTCACTGCTTTAACTTTGTTACTCAAGTCTAGAGTAGAGTTTGTTGAGGTTCTAATGTCAAAACATATAAATATTTAAAACGACATGTCAACCGATTTATAAAACACAATATAATTTTTTATGATAAAAAAAAATTTTAATTGTTGTGGAAGAAAAAGTTAGAAATTATATTGTTTTGTGAATATTTCGTACATTTAATTATTATTTACTAAGTATTTAATAATTTTTAGTGAAATGTGTTATTTTTATTATTTTTATTTGATACTGAAGACTGAAAATAAATTATAGAAATAAAAAACATACACTACATTTTTAGTTTTATTTATCGTAATTAGAATATTAGTTTTTATTAATTTTGAATTTTTAGCGGTCTTTTATAATTTAACTTTGACAGCTTTACTATGGTAATTTGAATTTAATATTTGACGTCACTATTTTGACTATGACATTAGTGACATTATTACCTTATGGTTAACTGTGGTTAATTTCGAAACGCACCCCAGATCAATTGTTTTTTTGCCAAAGAACACGACATAAATTTTTTGTTAGATCATGTTGTAAAGTCGAAAACCTCCGATATTCTTCAAGCCCTATTCATTCACGCCATCTTAAAAAAACAATGAACATTACAATGAACCATATGCAAAAAATTGGATTGTTTTTTTGATTAAATTTTTCGAATTTTTTTTATGGAGTTTTATTTTTCTAGATGGCGATTTTGGCGTTAAGGCGATTTTTTGAATTTTTTTACATTGAGAATTTATTTCAAAATTGCGCTACAAGTTCACGATTTTTTCTGTGCTAAAAAATGAAGAGGGCTTGTATATCGGGGGTTTTGGTAAATACAATAAATTTACACAAATACATTTACAAATCTGGCAAATTAGTAAACAAACAAGATGCCATTCACTTTTCATTATTTTTTTCAAGTGAAATAGTTATTGTTTACATAAATGTTTTGTTTAAATCGTGTTTTAAATTCAAAATTAATAAAAAATTATTTAATTAAATACTATTAATTACAAAAACATTAAATGACAGTTTGCAAACACAACTACAAAACTAGATCAAATTTTTTTCATATTCTTTTTATGAAAAAAAAAATCACTTTTTCTGCTCTGGCAAAAAGAAAATCACATTAGTTATTTTTTTTATATTTATAAGACTCAAGGACTTAAAATCTTGTTTCAAAAACAAAAATCATTAGATATTCATCTGACATACCTAAAAAATGACATTTAACTTAATATAATTTTATTGATATAATTGAAGTATGTATTTATAAAAACTGTATAGATATAATTTTATTTAACTTACATTTATAAATTTATCAGTTAAAGAGTTAAACCTTTTTCGTGCATAATCATAAATCATAGAATTTTTATTTATAATTTTTCATATATAAGTAAGAAATATTAAACTTTTTTTTCTTGTCAAAAGAAAACAAAAACACTACCTAGGTTAAGATCACAATTTGTTTACAAAACGATTTTCTCTATTCGATTGTAATTTTTTTGATTCACCAAAATCGTAAAACAATTTTTTTTATCACATTAATTACTTTCAGACAACCTCGATTTTACTTGTATAAAATATTTAATAATAATAAGAAAAATATTTCTTTATCATAATTTAAAAAAAAATAAAAACAAAAGAATTAAAAGTTACACACACGTTGTTTATAGCAAGAGATTTACCGTAAAACTATATTTGGAGGAGGAAATTTTTAATTTTATCTCTTTTGAAACAATTGTAATAAAAATTATAAAGCAACAGTGACATCTAGTTTTTTTTCGCTATCATATTTTGAATAAAATCGAATACAATATTTTTCAAAGATATTTTAATATAGTTATTTTTTTATTACTTTTTATTTAGTTATTTATGTTTAATTAAGTAATTACTAAATAAATATTTTTATAATTTTTCGTTTTAGGTAATTTTTGAAAATTTTTTTGAGTGAACTTATGTCGTTTTTTTTTAAGCAAAAAAGTGATCTAAGAGCAAAAAAAGCAGCTGTCAGATTAGATCACTTTTTTTGCATTTCGTATTCTTTTTGTACAAAAACTTGCTCTTTTTTTGATCTGAAAATATTTTTTCTGAATCTAGATTTTTTGGTAGATCAAGTTGCAAATACAATAAATTTACACAAATACATATACAAATCCGTAAAATTAGTAAACAAACAAGACGCCATTTATTTATCATTATTTTTTTCAAGTGAAATAGTTATTTGTTTCAATAAATATTTTGTTTAAATTGTGTTTTAAATCCAAAATTAATAAAAAATTATTTAATTAAATTCTATTAATTAACAAAAACATTAAATGAGAGTTCACAAACACAACTACAAAACTAGATCAAATTTTTACATATTCGTTTTGTGAAAAAAAATCTTAAAACAATCACTTTTTCTGCTCTGGCAAAAAGAAAACGGCATTAATAACTTTCATAAAAGTTTTTTTTTTGAAGAACAAAATAAAAATAAACTAAACCACAGTATTTTTTACAACCTTGTATACGGATCTAATGTGATTTTCGATTGCTAAAGTCAGATTTCAAAGATCTAGGTTGGTGACCAAACGAACATGAAATCAGCTGTTTTTAATATTTTTGTTGTATGGGTAAAAAAATGACATTTGCAACATGTGCTTTGAGAATAGTAAACTACTTTTTACACATTTCACGCATTTTACACACTTTTATTTAATTTAGAATTATTTATTTTATTTAATTTAATTTACAATTAATAAACTCATCTCTCTCATTTGAAATCTCATATATTCAAGAATACAATTGACATAGATCCAATTTCACTTTAATTGGTATTAGTGAAGGGGACTTGATCTAAGGGGTAAATCTAGCTAGAGTCTCAGATTTGAAAAACAGATTTTAGATCAAAAATAAATCAATTTTTTTTTGATCTGACGTACCAATGAAACACAAATTTGCTGTCAGATAAATAAAAATCAATTTTTTTTTTATCTAACGTGCGAATCGAAAATCACATAAAGAAAATTTTAACAGATAAGTTTAAAAATTCATGATTCTGAGATCAGAAAAATTAGCTGTCAGATCAAATTAGCTGTCAGTTTGTGTTCGTTGGCAAAAAAAGATTCATTTTTTTAATCTAGATCAAGTTTCAAAAATTTAGATTTTTCGGTAGATTTTGAAAATTGAAATATTATTTTTATTTGTCAAATTTATGTAAACAAAAAAAACCGCCATTTTAATTATTATTATTATTTTGTTTTAAACTAGTTTATAATTATATAAAATATTTAAATTACTAATTAATAATATAGATATTACAAATAAAATGATAAAACATAGAATCTATCATTTTCAAATGTAAACATAACCAAACATATCAACTGGCAGAACAAAAAGTCAAAACAATTTACTACTCCATTTACAAAAGTAGATTGATTTATTTTATGTTGTTCGTTGGCAAGTAAATAAATCAATCTTTTTTCGATCAAGCCAAAGAACGCGACAGAAGTTTTTTAAGAAGACCCAGCAATTTTTTTGTCTTTGGTAACAAGTCTTTAAATTGTCTGGGAAGCAGCAAATATATTAAATTGTATATCAAAAAGAGACAAATTTCTTAGGTAACACGTATCATGGTTGTCTCTTGCGTGTTACTGAAGTCACGTACGATATATAATATGAAGCGCTTTATTCATACTAAGTTACACCAGGATCTAATAGGTACATACTATTGAGTATTTTCCTTAAAATATTTTGACAGATAAAATAGTTGATTTTAAAGCCGGGAGCCAAAACTGAATTTTTGTTAATACAAAATCGTCAGTTTTTGTATGAAAAGTGTTAAAAAATAAACTGAAAATTTATCTAGGAATTGTTAATTACATTTAAACAAGTAGTAAGTATAAACTGGTTAAAAATATTTCATAAATTTATGTTAAATCGATGTTTTTGGTTCCCCGCAGTGTTGTTTAGTTACTGGAAAATCTTCAGTTTTATTTATGAAAAATGCCCAAAAATGATTTAAAATAGTTAAATAATAAACTAAACTACAAATTAATAATAATATTAATACAAGTAGTGTCTTTAAATTTGTGAAATATATTCAATAAATTTATGTTAAAATCAAAGTTATATTGCTGTATGTAATCTGTCGTTACGTCGTTATATTCCTGTATGTAATCTGTCGTTACGTCGCTATATTCTATCTAATTTTAATTAGAAATCAGTAATTATGTATTAAAATTTACTGCAAAACCAATAATAATGCAAATATATTAAAAACAATTTAAATACAACACAAATCGATCTTGATTTGCAAGAAATAACAATTATTTAAGGTTTTCGAAATGCAAATCAGCTGATCACATATGTCAAGTTTTTTTCGGGAAAAAAGGTGTACTGTAAACAAAAATCATTGACTTTAGCATAAATTTAATGCATATATTTAACAAATTTATATATACCCTTGTATTAATACTATTATTAACTTGTAGTTTAGTTTATTATTTAACTAGCTTAAACTGTTTTTTGACTTTTTTCATACACAAAACAGAAGATTTTGCACTAACTAAACATCACTACTGGCAACCAAAAACATTGATTTAACACAAATTTATTGAATATTTTTAACCAGTTTATACATAATACTTTTATAAATGTTATTAACAATTCCTAGTTACATTATTAAATTATTTTTTAACACTTTTCATACAAAAACTGAAGATTTTGTATTAACATAAATTTACTATTGGCACCCGGATATTTGTAAGTATTTTCAATATTTCATTTTGACGTTTAAGTAAAAAGGTCAATACTTATTAGGTCGACTATGCTGGATGTAAACAGTTATCAAAAAAGTACGTACCAAATATTTGGTACGATGTTTTGCTACGTATCAAATTAGGTACGTAGCAAATAGGTATTATTTTTACGGTGTGAACACTAAAATTAGGTATGACATTTAAAATAAAAATAAATCAACTTATTTTATAAATATATATTTATGTTTGATGTGATTTTTTTGTTGAAATTAAGAGTAAAATAAATTTTAGCATTAATATAATAAATGTTTTCAGTTTTTTATAAAAAATATATATGGAAATTATTTTTTCCTAACCAAAAAATTAACAATGAAAAGGACGCGCTAAAAATTAATATGTCATATCTAATTAATAAGAGCTTACATCACCGTATCAAATTTAACAAGTATGATGGTGAAAATGGCTAGCAAATTTGATACGTAGCAAATTAGATACTAGAGTGCGTTCGATTACTAGATGAGATATTAACCATTTAATGAATGACAGATGACAGCGTTCGAGAACTTGAAAACCCGATTTCATTTAATGAAACCACGCCTCTTTTCATTTAATTTTAAATGCAGTAAATAACATATTTATGTTTTAATGAAGTTTTTTACTCAAAAAAATTTCAAATCGAAAACCGTAAAATTTTTTTTATAATTTTTAAGTAATTTAGCAAATTAGGTATTACGAATTAATTGTATTATAATGAATTAAGGAATTAATTTTATATATAATAATTAATTCTCAATTGAAAAATATAAACAAAATGGATGAAAATTTTGAAATTAGTGAGAGATACAACAGCTCCTATTACCAATTACATTTAACGATTGAAAATAAAATTAATTACCCTGGTTAAACATTCCAATTCAAACCAATTGAAAAAAATTAATTGGATTAATCGGAATTCTACATTGGGAATTTTCAATTAATTCCTATTCAAAAAATCTATTTCCAATACAATCCTATTCATTCCTGTTAAATATCTCTATTTTATTTTTCATTTGGAATCTATAGGAAATGTATATAAATAGGAATTAATTGGAAATTTCCATTGCAGAATTCCGATTAATCCTATTCATTTCTATTAAATCTTTTCCAATTAAATCCTGTTAAATTTATAAGATTGTTTAATTTTTTTCTAAGTTCCTTTTTCCTATTAAATCTCTTAATTTCCGATTGAACCTCAATTGGAAATTTCCTTTAGAATCCTACAGAACCTTTTTTCCTGTTAAATCCATTCATTCCGATTGAATTTTAATTGGTAGATCGAAGTCTTCCTATTAAACCAATTCAATCCGATTTAATCCTATTGAAATTATATTGGATTTAATAGGATTCAATAGGTTTGAATTGGAATGTTTAACCAGGGTAATAAGTTTTGCAACCAATTCAATCACCAGTCTCAAACTGCAGATTCCTTAATGTTTTCGAGTTAGTTATAATCTTAAAATTGAATTTGTTTTTGAAAGTTTTTAAAATAAATTTAATTACGACGGAAGTAATTGAAAAATAATGCATTAACAGGGAGTAAGATTTTAATTTGATTATAACTTTTATAATCCAACATTTCGTTTATTTATTCATAGAAGTGTCAAAATTTTTCAAATGTGACATTATATACATTAAATGAAATTCGTTCGAATACTAAATGAACATCGCGTTGTTTGATTGGTTCATTAATACTAAGTTTACACCAGCATCTAATTTGCTACGTATCAAATTTGCTAGCCCTTTTCACCATCATACTTTTTAAATTTGATACGGTGATGTAAACTCTTATTAATTAGGTATGACATATTAATTTTTAGCGCGTCCTTTTCATTGTTAATTTTTTGGTTAGGAAAAAATAATTTCCATATATATTTTTTATAAAAAACTGAAAACATTTATAATATTAATGCAAAAATTTATTTTACTTTTAATTTCAGCAAAAAAATCACATCAAATATAAATACATATTTATAAAATAAGTTGATTTATTTTTATTTTAAATGTCATACCTAATTTTAGTGTTCACACCGTAAAAATAATACCTATTTGCTACGTACCTAATTTGATACGTAGCAAATCATCCTACCAAATATTTGGTACGTACTTTTTTGAGAACTGTTTACATCGACCATAGTCGACCTAATAAGTATAGTATGTACCTATTAGATCCTGGTGTAAACTTAGTATTAATATTTAATGAAAATGAGATCTCATTAAGTTCTCGAACGCACTCCTGGTTTAAACTTAGTATCAGTTAAAGATAAAATCAAAAATAACAAGTCTTGCGGTTGTCTTCACAGTGTCATCGAAAATTGCCTTGCTCTAGTATTTCTCACATTGAATAAATATCTAAGCAAGAGCTACTAGACTTTTTGAGTGAAGCATCTAATTTGTAGTATTGGTGCGTTTCATG
This sequence comes from Diogma glabrata, assembly GCA_963693315.1. Taxonomy (NCBI): domain Eukaryota; kingdom Metazoa; phylum Arthropoda; class Insecta; order Diptera; family Cylindrotomidae; genus Diogma; species Diogma glabrata. The sequence continues at coordinate 23,902,596 of OY856189.1, forward strand.
GGGTTTGTATTTAATCGAAGGGTGGTGCTGTGCATAATTTGTATATAGTTACATAAACATAACTTACGTGGCAGCATGAACTATTCTTTAAAATAAGTACACTGAAAAAAAAAATTAAGTAATGACAACCTCATCTCGAAGTTGACAGTTGATTATTCATGCAAAGGAAAATTATTTGCAAACAATTTCACTGTGATTGGGACAACTACACGATAACATTTTCCTAACAACAGTATGAGGTTTTGTAGTGATCATAAGGGTATCACTGTATCCAATACATGAAATGCTGTATAAGCATTTCATCGTTATTTTATATATCAAATATCAAGCTGCTCCGTCAACGCATTTCAATATAAAATAATAAAACTAAATTAAAACAGATATACACATATCACAGTAGTGCATAGGAGTTCAGTAAAAAACTACATAAATGTATTCGTTATAGTGAACCAATATTAAATATATAATAAATGTTGTAACAGTAGTGCTATAGTGTTTTATTAAGTGAATACCCTTAGGAACAAGTGAACCCTTAGAACAAAGTGAACCCTTAGAACAAAGTCCAAAACATGGACAAAACATGGCGACCGTGACACCGGATAGAGCGAAGGTGACACTTGGAAAGAGTGAAAAATAATTAACAACGATCACGCAATAAGGAAAGTAAAACTTTTAACTATATATATATATTTTGCTTACATGCCTCACATGTTTTGCATGTTTCGCAATTTTATTTTCAAGTGATAACAGTAGAGTAGAATAAAATCAAAATCAATAAAATTTTATGAGAAACGACATTACAGTCGTTTCTTATAAAACCGAATACCTTAATAAAATGGATGAAATTTTAAATGATACTACCACATATAAACAAATCACTAAAGACTCCATCTCTTCTATACAAAAAAACATAAATAAGATGGTTATGTCTTGGGAAAAAGATAAACGTATAGATAACACTTTAGGCAAACACCTTCGTACATATAATGGTACAACTGCTAAAATGTATGGTTCAACTAAAGTACATAAACCAGGTTTTCCATTAAGACCTATAGTTTGCTCTATTGGTACGCCAATATATAACCTTTCTGCATTTTGTAGTAACATTTTAAAACCTAGTATAGGCAATACATCAACGTTTGTAGTGAATTCTGAAAACCTTATAAACAAGATTAAAAATATTATAATACCCACTGATTATGTTTTGTTATCATTGGACGTTGTGTCATTATTTACGAATGTAGATAGCCATCTTGTGCTTAAATTGGTAAGTGAAAAGTGGTCAGTAATTAAAAATAATAGTGGTACAAAACTAACAAAATTACAGTTTATTGAAGCTTTGAAGTTAGTTCTTAATAGTTGTGAATTCAAATTTAATAATAAAACTTACAAACAAATTTTTGGCTCCCCAATGGGATCACCTGTTAGTCCTATGGTAGCTAATTTAGTAATGGAACATATTGAAGATAATGTCCTTGAAATGTTAGATTTTAAGCCGATTTTCTTTTTTAGATATATTGATGACATCGTTACTGCAATACCACTAGACAAAGTCCAATACTTTTTAGATAAATTTAATTCTTTTTATAATAGAATACAGTTTACAGTTGAACATGAAGTAAACAAAACATTGCCCTTTTTAGATATTAGGATTATCCATAATGATGACGGTTCTTTGATTACAGACTGGTACCATAAAGATTCATGGTCGGGACGCTATCTTAATTTTGATTCGTGGCTTCCGTTCTCATACAAAATTAATACTATTTCTATTCTCACACAAAAAATTATAAAATTGTCTAATGATAATTTCCATCAAAAAAATTTCGATCTTTTAACAAAAACCCTACTCCATAATAACTATCCAATACATCTTATTAATAAAACTATTAGACAGACTAAATTTAAATTGTCACAACAAGATTATAATATTAATCAACAAGATAACGTTACAACTATCAATAATGAAATCACTCCTGTTAATAACATTAAATTCGTATCTGTTCCATATATTAAAGATTTGCACGGTAAAATTAAAAATTTATTACAAAACTATGATATTAAATCAGTAGGTAGACCTTGTTCTAATTTAGGTGATATAATTTTTTCAAAATTAAAAGATAGAGACCCGATCGAATTACAGTCTAACGTAATTTACCAAGTAACTTGTGATTGTGGTGTCAATTATACAGGACAAACAAAACAACTTCTTAAAAATAGGATTTACCAACATTCCCATGACGCAAGATATCAAAATTATAATGTTACTCCTAACGCTCAAGTTATTTCTTCACATAGTGCTCTTTCACGTCACCTTAATAATCATAATCATTCTATAAACTTGTCGAATGTAAAAATTCTACATAAAGAATCAAACTTCCGTAAACGCAGTATCTTAGAAATGATTTACATAAAAAAATCAAAAAATTCGATTAATAAACAAACAGATTCTGATTATTTAAAAAGTTCATATGATCATTTATTGTCTTAAAATAATAATTTTTAGTAATTTTAATGAAACGTTTTAATTAATGTTCTCATCGTTACTTAGTATAATACTGATTTACTATTTTACAATAACAATAAAACAAATCTAATTAAATTTCTTCTTTTTTCGCTGACCTTTCATATAATAACGTAAAACCAACCTGTCTATCAAAATTGTATATCATCACATTTTATATTTTTTTGATTTATTCATATTTAGTATTCTATGATTATTATTTTGTTTTATTTCAATTATTACAAAGGATTCGTTTTCTGTATGTTGAACTTTTTTTCGATAATTAGTTTTACTAAACTTTTTTTAAAAAATATTTTTTTTAACTTCTATTTATTTTTTTTTGGTAAGCTATTGTTGTTATATTCAATGTTTCTAGATTGTTTATTTTATTTTATTGAATTTCAGTTCTGATGATGACGTTTTGTAAATGACGTCGAAACATGTTAAAAACATTTATAATAATAAAATTTATTAATCTATATTAATAATTTGTTATTATTTATAAATTTTTAAAACAAGGCTATAACCCAAGAAAATCAACGTTATATACAAGAATCAGCCTAAGAATTTTTTAGATTTCTTTGTTTCGTTTACAAAGACCTCTAAGTTAATAAAAAAAAATATATAATAAATCTAAACGCGATTGTATTTAAATACAAAAATTTCAATACAAAAGCTCATCGTATAATTTAAATCTACTTGAGTAAAAACTCTAGTAAAATTGACTATAATACCCGGTTAAACTAGCGGAAATTTTAGACCAAACGAATTTTTAAGAAGTATAACTTTGTTAATATTTAAACCATTTTTGTGTTATAACTTTGTTAATACTCAAACCATTTTTGTGCTTTAACTTTGTTAATACTTAAACCATGCGCAGAAAACTTTTCCGAAAATTTTTTTAAATTTTTTTTTTGATAAAATATATTTTAGAAGGTTTATGAAAAGATAGTTAAAAAGAAAATAAGTTAAACCAAAAGAAATTTTTTCTAAATATAAGAAAAATAAAATGAACGGAAATGTGTCTATTACACACACTTATTTGTATAATAAAAATATGACATTTTGAAATAATTTTTTTTTAAATTCAAACTAAATTGTTTAGTAAAATATTTAAATTGATAATAAATATAGTTGATGATAAATATAATTGCTTAAATTGATGATAAACATAATTGCATAATTTTTTTTAAAACAAAAAAAAAGTTTTTTTTTAAAAATGGGTACAACTAACTCGAAACAAACAGAGCAAACCTCAACGGGACAAGTTAATAATAATGTGATAATAGAAGAGGATCAACGCTTCCACATACACAACGCAGAAATAACAATACTATTGGGCATAATATGTGCGATCAAAATATTGGAAATTTTATTAAAATTGTACGACAGGCACAGGAAAGGCCTCAAACGACGATACGTCTCAACACTGAATGTTTAAAAATAAAATATTAATAAAACTTTTATTAAAGCTAATTTTATACGTTTATTTTTAGTTTATTTTTTTTCCTCTCTCTTATGAATAATGAACGAATAGCTGAACTAAAATATAAGCTACGGGAGCAACAAGCAAATTACAAAGAAGCAAAAAGACAAAAGAAGCAGTACAAGTATATAGAAAACGAAATAATATTAATTAAAACTGAAATTTTAACTTTGGAAAAAGAACCTACCGCGAAACTTATTAAAATGGCAGCCCTAAAATCAATAGAGGTAATAGATCTGTTCACCAAGATCGTAAAAGATGACTATAATGGCGATCCACTACAGATAAATACAATATTGGATAAATTGGAGTTACTCAAGTCAGCAATTAACCACGCCGATAATCAAAATTTATTGGTAAATTTAATAAAATCAAAATTAACGGGCAAAGCGAGAGAAGCAACATTGGAAAATTGGAGCACATTAAGTTCAATTATAGAGAATCTTAGAAATAAATGCAGAGGTCAGTCTTCGTGGCAAATAACAACAATGCTAGAGGGCATAAAACTGACTAGTAGAGAAAAATATCTTAAGGAGCTCACAGAAACAACGGAAAAACTAAAACAATCATTTCTAAACGAGGGGGTGTCACAAACAACGGCGACACAGTATGTCATACACCAAACTATTAAAAATATTAAATCCAATTTTGCAGGGAACCTATTAATGCAAAGTGCAATGGCGAATGACTTCGACAGTATGGAGCAATTACTTTATCGTTTCCAAGGAATTCAGAACGAGAAAGAAGCATACGTTTTAGCATTCAGACAACAACCGTGGCTAGGATACAACCATTCCAGAAGAGGAAATTACAACAAAAATTTCAATAGGGGCGGTAACAGTAACAACAAAAGGTACGCGTCAAATTATAATGCTTCTGCAATTTTAATAGTAATAGAAATAACAATTTTAATAATAATAAATTTATTTTAATAAATGAAACACTTGTTTGTATTCCGCAAATTAATTTTTGTTTCTAACTTTATTTATTTTAAAAATAAAATTATTCTTATTAATAATGTATTATTAATAAAATAAAACATTATTATTAATAATGTTTCGCAAAGTGCCAACAGTAATCTCAATAAATACTATTAAATTGGCAGTTCTAGCCACTCTCACTGTTATTTATAAAAAGCTATTAAAGAAAATAGAACTTACCAACAATCATTTATGGTTTAATACACGCTGTAAAAAATTCAAAATTATACCAAACTATATTCAAATTTATACCCCAATTAAAAATGATCGTGCATTGAAAGCTATTCACATAGGACAAGCAGCGTGGCTCCAGGCTGAAATAAATTATTTATATGCTACACGGAACAATATTTCAACACACCTAAAAGTTGCACATACTGAAATGTTGTATAGATTACATCCTACAGAATTTCATGTAATTGATATTTATTTAAGAAATGAAGTAAATGAAATTGCACATCAACAATATTTACTACAAAAAAGAAGTTGAAACAACTTTTGATCATTAATTCTCCTGAAACAATTCCACAAGGAACATCTCATGAGTTTTTTAAAAAAATTGAAAATTTATCAACTATTAACTTTACAATAGAAGAAACAAATTTGTTGAATAAAGGACTGAAGTTTGCACCAGTTACCACTAATGTTTCCGACAATTTATTTAAAGTGGCTGTTGATGTGGAAGTTGCTTTATCTGGAAGTTTTAACTGTTCCATTAACAAAAACAACCTAAAAGCTATTTGTGCCGAAGAAATTAGATGTGAAAAAAACCAAAATTTAAGTATAAGCCATTTAGATTCTAAAAATTTAAATTTAGTTAAAACTATCAAATCCAAACTTCTTTTAAATGACTGTATTCTTTGTAAAGCTGATAAGGGAAATACCATCACAATTTTACCTAAATTTTTGTAAATCCAAAAAAATAATGACTTCTTATTTGATAGCAATGCTGAAATTCTTCGAACCGACCCTACAAATAAATTTAAACTATTTGTTACAAATTGTCTTTCTTCATGTACTAATTTGATACCACCTTCGACAGCATTTCAATTTAAACCAATGAATCCGTTTGCACCTGTCCTTTACGGACTACCAAAATTACACAAACCAAATATACCAATTAGGCCAATCGTTTCATATTGTAGTGCTCCTACCTACAAACTTTGCAAAAAGTTTCAAAATATTTTCATTCAAAAAACTGGTTTTGTTTCCAAATATTCAGTTAAAAATTCTTTAGATCTCATTAATAAAATTAAAAATGTTGTAGTTCCTCTAAATTTTAAATTAATATCGTTTGACGTATCAAGTTTGTTTACTTCTATTCCATTAAATATACTAAATGATATTGTAATTCAAATTATAAACGTAAATGTATTATCTGCCGATATTAGAGATGAGTTAATCCTTATATATAGGACTTGCGTGGAACAAAATTATTTCACTTTCGAAAACCAATTTTTTAAATTCACTGACGGACTCCCTATGGGTTCGCCTTTATCACCCTTACTTTCCGAAATTTTTATGGATTGGTTTGAACATCAATTCCTAGATGCTAACTTACAAGAAGCTAGTAATATTTTATTTTGGTATAGATACCTAGACGATATTCTTTGCCTTTGGACCGATACAGAAAGACAGTTAGACAATTTTCTTATTTTACTTAATGGAAAACATCCTTCAATTAAATTTACCTTTGAAAAGGAAATTGATAAAACTTTAAATTTTCTAGATATTCAAATTAAACATATTACAACTAATTTTGAATTTGACATATATCGTAAGCCTACATGTACTGATATTTTAATACATTCTTTATCAAATCATTCTTTTAATGCAAAAAATGCCGCAATCTTTTCACTCGTCGAGAGACTTGTTAAAACACTACTTTCTGACCAAAACTTTCAAAAAGAACTAAATTTAATTTTATTAATTGCTAAAAACAACGGTTTCGAATCAAAATTAGTTCACAAAATCCTTCAACGAAAGTTAAAACGTATTGCTTACAATTTGATTTATCCAAATTCATTACAAGATACTAAACATTGGCGCAAAATTCATTATTCGGGTAATTTAAGTCAGAGACTAGGTAATACATTATCTAAATATACAAATTTAAGCTGTGCATTTTACAACAATTTCAACTTACATAATTTATTAGTTAACAACAAACCTAAACAAAATTTAATTTTGAAATCTGGTGTCTACCAACTTAGTTGTAAAGATTGTAATGCTATATATATAGGTCAAACTGGTCGTAATTTCAAGCAGCGATGCTCAGAACATTTTAGGGCATTAAGATTGGGACATACAAGTTCAACTTTTTCTAACCATTTAATTAACGAAAACCATAATAGCTGTTTTCTTAATAACGAAAATCTAAAAATTCATCATGTTGAAACTAAATGCCCAAACTTGATATTCTTGAATCATTTGAAATTCGTAAAGCTCTTTATTTAAATAAAAGTTTATTAAATTTATTTTATTTTGGGTAGCGAAATCCGAAATTCGACGTCCACGCCGTGCTGCCTGGGTAATGCTGACAGAATTAGGTTGGTGTACCGGAGACAAGCAGGGTAAAAACAGCTTAGTCAATCATGGTACATCATGGCGAATTGGCGCCTTAAAACCAATGCGACTCAAGCGTCTGTTCTCCATGTTAGGGGCGGCTTGAAGCGGGCGTCTGTCTTGGATCAAGCGGCTCGCTATATAAACGTGTCAAAAGGTTGTTTCTGGTAACCTTAAGATGCAGAACGGACCCATTCACGACAATTTGGGTTGGGCCTAAGGTTAACACCCTAACCCCGGAAAAAAATTATTTGTTAAATTTGGAAATCAGAAAAGAAAAACAGACCCGGACAAAAACAGAATTTTACCTGGACGTGAAAAAGGACCAGACTACCGAATCGGAACGTGAAACGTGCGCAGCCTGAGCGCTCCTGATGCTCTTATAAGTCTAGAAACAGAGGCTGAGAGGTATGGGATGGATATCATAGCTCTGCAAGAAATTAGACAGCCAATAATCGGAAAACAAGATTTGGATAGTCACTCTCTATACTGTAGTGGTCATCCTTCTCGAAGAGAATTTGGAACTGGCTTTCTTGTTGGTGCACGCATACAAGAAGCCGTGATGAAATTCATGCCGGTCAGTGAGAGGATTTGCTACCTACGTGTACGCGGTACATATAACAATATTTCTCTTATTGCCGTGCATGCACCTACTGAAGCTAAGACCGTCGACGAGCAGGATAATTTCTACATAGCACTGGAAGAGGTTATGAAACAAACACCAACACGCGACTTCACTATGGTTCTTGGTGACTTTAATGGGCAGGTTGGAAGAGATATCTCTTATGGAAATGTGGTGGGCCCCAACAGTCTGCATTTGAATTCGAATGATAATGGTGAGAGAATGACTGATTTTGCATTATCAAATAATTTGAGAATTGCCAGTACTTTCTTTCCGCACCGATCGATTCATAAGCAGACATGGGTCTCACCGAATGGAAACACTCGAAATCAAATTGATCACGTGCTAGTTACAGCACGTTTCTTTTCGAGTGTTCTGGATGTGCGATCCTTTAGAGGTGCATACATTGGAAGTGACCACTTTCTTGTATGTGCTAAAATAAGGTTCCACTTTCCAAACCCAAGCATTCCGAAATTCAATCAACGGAAACGATTTAACATCTCATCACTAAAGAATGCAGAAACAGAAGAGAAATATCAAAACCATATTGCCGAAACATTGGAGAAATCAGAAACCATTAATGGAGACGTCGATAAGTCATGATATTTGCTCAAAGATGCTGTTTTAAGCGCTGCTGAGGGAATACTTGGACGACCACAAAACCACTCCCAGAAGCCATGGATGGATCAATCATGTCTTGACGCTATTCAATACAAAAGAGATTGCTATCTGAAATGTCTGCAAGGACGCAACACCAGGGTCGACGAAGGAGAACTATAAACTGGCAAGACAAGCCGTTACAAAGTTATGTAGACGAACGAAGAGAGAATGGTGGAAGAGAAAGTGTGAGGAGATTGAAAGCTTCAATAAGGAACATCAATCGCGTAACTTCTTTCAACAGGTTAAAACCTTAAAGAAGGGCCCTCAAACTAGATCGACTGCTATTCAAAACGAAGATGGGGAGCTACAAGTAGACCTTAAACATATTTTAGATACTTGGGCCGCTTATTTTGAGAATCTTCTCAACTTAAGTGACCAGAAACAAGTTGGGCGACGAGCAAAGCTTATTCGTGCGTCAAAGGTACATGTAGACGAACCCACCAAAGAGGAATTCGATGCGGCGCTGTCAAAATTAAAATGCAATAAAGCACCTGGTATCGACGATATAACATCCGAAATGATTGTACATGGTGGTGAAGCTCTATCCTCAAGATTGTTTGAACTTGTTCAAATGATATGGAGGACTGAGGCCATGCCACAGGACTGGAACAAAGCTATGCTGATACCAATCCATAAAAAAGGTAATCGCCTACAATGTGCAAACTACAGAGGAATAGCTCTACTCTGCACAGCATATAAGATCTTTTCTTACATTTTGCTATCCAAAATCAATCCTTTTGCTGAACAACTGTTTGGAGAATATCAGTGTGGTTTCCGGCGGGGTCGAGGTACCACCGATGCACTTTTCTCGATAAGGATGATTTTGGAAGAGTGCCGAGAGTTCAACATACCAGTGCACCAACTCTTCATAGATTTCAGGCAGGCCTACGACTCTCTCGAACGAGAGACTCTATGGTCTGCTCTGGTGTCAATGGGAATTCCTGGTAAACTGGTATCATTATGCAAAATGACAGTACAGAACTCTCAATGCTGTGTACGAGTAGAGAACGAAATATCAAGGTTTTTTAAAGTCGACTCCGGGTTAAGACAAGGTGATGCTATCTCTCCTATACTTTTTAATTTAGCCTTGGAATATGTGTGCCGTCAAAAGAAACTACCGACTAACAACAATATCTTGTCAATAAACTCAGTACAGATGATTGCATACGCTGATGATGTTGTCATCCTCGGCCGAAGTGAAGCTGTTATGAGTGAGACTTTTAAGTCGCTTGAGAGTGGAGCTAGAAAAATTGGTCTTCAAATTAACTACAATAAAACCAAACATATGAATGTTTCAAGAGAGTCTGAGAAGAAAGATTTGATGTGCGGCGATGAACGAATTGAGGGAGTTGAATCTTTTAAATATTTGGGATCAATGCTTGACTCAAACAACAGCATACTTACAGATATAAAAGCTCGAATCGCTGCAGGTAATCAAACTTTCTACTCAATCAAACCTCTCCTTGGATCACCGTATGTATCAACTAACACCAAGCTCAAGTTATACAAGACATTGATTAGACCGGTTGTGATGTATGGGTCACAAACGTGGACCCTTACACAAAATGACGAATCGCATTTATCTGTATTTGAGCGTAAGATCCTACGCTATATTTTTGGTGCACTTAAGACAGACGATGGAGAGTATAGAACCCGATATAACTTTGAGATCAGAGACCTTCTTGAGGGTCCTGATATAATAGGTTGTATCCGTTCTAATAGGATTGCTTGGTTTGGGCATGTTCTACGAGCCGATTCACAGTCTGGAATGATTAGAAAAATGTACGTTAGTACCCCAGGGAGTGGGCGACCGCGAGGTAGACCTCGACTACAATGGGAGACTGACGTAATAAACGACCTTAAAAAAATCGGCTGCCATGGTAATTATGTCGCTGTTGCGAATGACCGTGGTGAATATTCGAAGCTGATTAGCCTGGCAACGCTCCTACATGGAGCATGAACGCCGTTTAAAAAAAAAAAAAAAAAAAAATATACCAAGATGCAGTCATTATTTCATATATTAATTTTAATATTTAATGGATAAACAATAGTTTTTATAAAATGTCAGCTCTTTGAATTTACTTTCATTTAAATTTTGAAAATTGTTTTTTATTCATTTTTGATCTAGTTTCATTTTTAATTTAATTTTATTTGTATATAAATGACATGTTGTATTATTTTTTCTTTGTAACAATTTTGAAGCTCTTGAAAATGGTGTAAAAACCGAAACCGGTCGAGCTGTTTTTAATTTTAATTTTATTTTTAAAATAAATAAAGTTAGAAACAAAAATTAATTTGCGGAATAAAAACAAGTGTTTCATTTATTAAAATAAATTTATTATTAATAATGTTTCGCCAAGTGCCAACAGTAACCTCAATAAATACAATTTTAATAATAATAGAAATAAATATAGAGAACAAAATAAAAATAATTATCATAGCAATAAAGATTTTTTTTTTTTTTTTTTTTATTATTTAGTTAGACATGTTTAGCACACTAAATATGAAATATTCATTATTTAGACTCTTTGAATATCCGAAGATACCATGTCAACTATAAAGGAATGGGGATATAGGGATAACTATACTAATTTTTTTAAATGATAATGGACATTTTCTTTAAATGCCTGAGGAAAAAATTCATCGGGAAATACAGAGGAGGGCAATGAGTTCCATAATTTGGCCACTCTATTGAAATAGTCGTTTTGGAAGGACACAGTTCTACAACGAGGTATTTGTACAACAAATGGATGGGATAACTCGGCAGCTCTTGTTTGTCGATTATACTGCGCACACGATGGAAGAATATTTTGAATTTCCTTAGAGGAGAATTTGCTAAAGTTATATTTATAGTATATTGACAATTCAGCCACATTTCTTCTGTGCTGGAGTGAATCAAGCTGGTCCGTTAGTTC
>OY856189.1:23914526-23983888 GCA_963693315.1 Diogma glabrata
ATATATATATATATATATATATATATATATATATATATATATATATATATATATATATATATATATATATATATATATATATATATATATATATATATATATATATATATATATATATATATATATATATAGATATATATGTTGAATAAAAATACGTGTTTTGGGGTATGCCTAATGTAATTTTTTATTATTTTTTAAATTTTTAAAAAAATTTATGACTCGACGCGTTTCTGTGCCATTTTTTAAGCACCATTATCAAGAAGTTGATTTAAAAAAAAAAAAATATAAACAAATTTTTTACAAAATTTGAAAAAATAATGCATAAACAAAGCTAAAAAAAAAAATATATATATATATATATATATATATATATATATATATATATATATATATATATATATATATATATATATATATATATATATATATATATATATATATATATATATATATATATATATATATATATATATATATATATATATATATATATATGGGGTATATATGGGGTATTCCCCATACATATATATATGGGGTATTCCACGTCAAATCAACCACTTTTGACCCGTCCCGTCTCGATTTTGTTGAAACTTTTTTAACTTTAACGTGGAAGCTAGTTACTAACACGTAATAAAAATTTTTAGAAATAGATTGTTAATTTTAAAATGATTGTAGGAGTACGATATTTAAAAATTTATATAATTGATAAAAAAAATTAAAATGGCGGCTTCAAAATGGCGCCGACTCATCAAATTTGCATTTTTACTACCGAAAAAGTTTATTTTTTACCATTCCACGGCATGAAAACTATCATTTAGGTTTCTAAATAGTTGTAACAACAATTTATCAAAGAATTTCAATATTTATTTAAAATGGCCGAAGCACAATACAGTTCTTTTTATCAAAATCACATTTATATTAGCAAAAATATACTTTTTAGAGAAAAAAAATCAACTTTAGGCAAAAAACAAAAATAAACCTTGGAAGAGTAAAAAATAACTCAATTATAACTTTTAGAGATAAAAATACATACGAGTTTGTTTTGTTTTTTACGAAATTCGTTTTATTTTTGGACATATACCCGCGAAATTGTTAAAAATGATGATATTTTGCTCCAGCCATTTTGAATAATTATTGATATTCTTTGAAAAATTGTTGTTACGTTTAGGAATATAACGAGTTACGTTACAACATATAAAGGGCGCAAGCAATGTCGTAGCAGACACATTATCTCGACCAGGTGATTCTCAGATTTCACCAATCCTTCACACCGGAATTGAACTAACCGGAATTGAACCGTTCATCAACTAACAACACTACAAGAGACTGATCAAGAGCTCAAGACTCTTGTAGACAATCCAACAAAACGTCCAGGCTCGAAATATCAGCTTCAGCTAATAAACTTTGATTGCCATAATATATGGTGTGAAGTCTCAACCGGTAGGAATAGACCTTACATTCCAAATGAAATTTGTCGCACCGTATTCGATAAAATAAACTATCTTTCACATTCAGGGGTTAGACCGAGCAAAAAATTAGTATCTTCAAAATACTTCTGGCCTAGCATGAACACCGATGCTGGGTATTGGTCTAAAAATTGTGTTCCATGCCAGAGGTCCAAGGTACATCGACACACTCGTACCGAATATGGTCGATTTACCTTAACCCTCTGGCCACTTCGAACATATTCACATGGACCTACTGGGACCTTTGCCACCATCAAATGGGTTTTCATACCTCCTTACAATAATCGACAGATTCACGCGATGGCCAGAAGCAATTCCATTACGAGACATGAAGACATCAACAGCTACACGTGCCTTCATTGACTAGTACATTTCTAGGTTTGGAGTTCCACTAGAGATAACGACCGACCAGGGCGGTCAATATGAGAGCAACTTGTTTTCAGAACTTAGTAAGTTACTAGGATCTCATAAGTTACGGATAACAAGTTACCATCCATCTTCAAACGGTTTAATCGAAAGATTTCACCGAACACTCAAATCATCATTATATGCTTCTCAAAACACCCTTAATTGGAGCGAACAACTCCCATTGATTCTCCTTGGTTTACGCACGTTAATTAAATCAGATCTTGAATGCACCCAAGCAGAACTAGTTTACAGTCAGTCAAAGTTCCAGGAGAATTTCTGTTGCATTCGCCATCTACGGCATCGACTGATCCAACATCACTGGTCGAACAACTGAAAACTTCGATGCGTAGTATTATCCCTCAAGATACTCGTAACTGCCCGCAAAATAACATCTACGTTCCTAAGGACTTATCTGAATGCGACTTTGTATTCATTCGTGTAGACAGAGTAAAAACTGACCTCACAAGTCCTTACGAAGGGCCTTATAAGGTAATTAAGCGGTTACTTAAGTATTTCGTTATAGAAGTGAACGGTAAGAACACATCTATCTCATCAGACCGACTTAAACCAGCGTACTTACGGACTCAATCAGTGCTCGCTCTTCTCAACCCTCGCGATCTGTGACGTTTTTGGTATGAAACAATCGTTGATCACAAACAAATTTTAAAAATAAAGCGATTAAAATTTTCAAAAAAGGGCGACTATTGTGGCAACATAAATCAGTATTCAAATAATTTATATTCACCACAAAATTAACGAACATTATCTCAAAATAATTATTTTCCTCTTCATCGATTATTACACTAACATAACATGTTCCGCATTATCAATGTTTATAATATGTTCCGCATAATCAATGTTTATAATGAATAAAGAATATAATAAATAAAGAAGAAGAAAAAGAAGAGTGCACAACACCGATTTATCGGATCGCTTAATTTCGAGACGTGCGTGCAATAAGTCACATTTAAATCAATTAAAACTAAATTGTTATTTTTAACTCAAAATAAAAATAAAATTATTTATAAATAAAAGTTAAAAGTTTTAATTACTAAAGTTTTTTACTTGTACCAATATTGTTGGTGGAAACAAAATATATCCAAGTGAATAGTTCTGCAAATTATTATTATTGAGTGAAAGCAACAAACACAAAACCACTCAATAGATCAAAGTCTAGGGAATTAAATATTAATTCGGACATTTGTTTATACCACTCCAGATTTAAAGACAAAGCACAACGCTGCGTCACTGGATGTAAATTTCAGTAATCGGTTCAGATTTTCTTAAGCACACTGGACTATTTGTTGATATTCAGAGACAGAGGCTCATAGACGCGTCAACCTCTCTGTACTCAATAGGTAGCTTATATAACTGACTCTAACTGTGACCTTCAATCTCCCTAGTCGGCAAGACTAAATTACCAATTGAAATTGTCAAAATCTTGGAAGCACTCCCAGAGATTGCAAATACTAATCTCTTTCCAATTAGTGCGAATCACAACGTGACACACAAACCAGAGACAATTGGTGCGCCCGTTTCTTGCAAAAGTCGACACTTGGCTCCTGACAAACTTTCAATACCCAAAGCTGAGTTTGGAAAGATGGTGCAATTGGGTATTTGTAGGCCCAGTAAGAGATCTTGGTCAAGTCCATTACACTTTGTTATGCCCGCCAAATTACGCGATATTTAACAGGTAGCATTTTATTAGAAATCTACACCGACTCTAGAACAATAAACTAATAGTAGAAACTAAATTTCTGTTCAACCACCAAACATTTCCATTTTAATGTATAATACGGCCACATAACATTTTTTCATTAATACTGTTTATCACCAAACAATCAGTATACATAATCTTCGGACTCCCTGTAAAAAAACATCAAAGGCATAATAGTTTTTTTTATATGTTTGTATTCTCTCTAAAATATTTCGAATTTAATTGTTATATTTTATCTTTTTGCTAAATAAAACGAAAACGGGAGAGTTCATTGCGATCAACAATCAATAATTCTCTTTTTTACTTAATTTGTAATACTATAAATACTAAAAATATTTATGAACTTGTAACTTGAAATTAAAACCACATTATTGTACTAGTACTTCATTATTAAAATTATTCGATTATTTTTGTGAGTTACAATTTAAAATTAAAAGAATAATGCTCAAACGAAATAGAATAATAAAAAAATTATAATATAGAAAATAAAAAAAGAAAATATATTGTAATAAACTTCGTCCAGAATGGGTTAATTTAATCATAAATAACCAATACATTCTGCATAATGTTTTCCACATTCATGAATTAAAAAAAAAGGAGTTACCTAATACATTTTGCATGAATTAAATTTGAGTTCGCTAATACAAATGTTTACATTTATGCAAGTATGAATGAAAACAGGTGTGGCCTATTCAAGATGTACGGACTACGTAATATTGATTTCTAGTGGATTATAGAAGTTTCGATTTATTTATTTTTCGATATAAATAAGCGAACAAAATATCGGATAGTCAGTTTTAATTTTGCAATTAAAAGTGTTTATAAATATTCGAAAGTATAAGGAATAATCGGTGGTACTTGAGCCTGGGTACTAATAGTAAAAGAATTTGAACTTAGTGGAATAGTTAATACAGATTTTACAATTCCGAATATTGTTGATTCAAATTGTGGAAAAGCGGTGAAGTTTATCGTACATAAATTGGAGACCCTGGAATTTATTGTTAGGAAAAACGGAAGCTGCTGTAATTTGTTGACAAATAAAGTTTGAGATTCTGTTAACCAAAGATTCGTCTTTTTACTGTCGTATTTGCTCAATAATCGAAAAGAACCAACGAGGAGTCGTTACAGTGGTGTCAGAAGTGGGATTATTGTAACAATGGTCAGGACAGTGAATCTTAGTGATCTCAGCCAGACCCAGCTGAAGGACGAGTTGAGGAAGAGGAATGCTCCAATCCATGGAACGAAGGCAGAACTTGCATTCCGGCTGCGTAAAGCTTTGGAAGAAGCAAACAGAGAGGTCATAGGAGTAGAGTCGGAGGAAACTCCGGTTCAGAATGCCCCAGCAATTGATCCGAAGATGGTGTTGATGAAAGAAATGATGGCACAGCAGCAACAACAATTTGCTGATATGATGGCCATACAAGGAAACAACCAACAACAACAACTTGCTGATCTGATGGCCCGACAAGAGAAACAGGCAGCAGAACAAAAAGTAGAGCAACAACAACAACTTGCTGATATGATGGCCAAACAAGAGCAATTGGCGGCCAAACAATGAAACGTTCAACAACAACAATTTGCTGATATGATGACAAAGCATGAAAGTCTACGTGAAGTAATCGAGTCACGTATATCCAGTGCGGAGGTTAAAATCAACAACATGGAAAAGGAGCTGCGGAAGGTTACCGAAGAACATGAAGAGAAATTACGCAAACTTTCGAGTGAATTACGCCAAGAAATAGCACAAGGAAAGTCAGGTAACATGATCAATCTATTAACTACTTCAGCCCCAGCTAGAGTAAAAACACCCGCATTTGATGGATCTACATCGTATCAGATATTTAAGATGCAATTTGAGATAGCAACAACTGGGGTTGATCACCAGCAAAAAGCAAATGCGCTTATATTGGCATTGAAGGGAAATTGCTGCTGAAATTTTGCAGACATTATCAGCGAATGAGCGTGAACAGCAAGCTAATGGAGGCCTTAGAAGTAAGATATGGGGAAAGTCATATGCAAGCTCTCCATCGCATGCAGCTCAAAACACGAAAACAAGGAGTCAGCGAAACTTTGCAAGAATTAGAGGCTGACATTGAGACCGGTAAATCTGTCATACCCGAACTATAACGCTGAACACCGAGACGAATTGGCTGCTGATACATTTATCAATGCTCTTTGAGATGTACAAATGAGAAATCAGCTGTATCTAAGCGGAAAGAAAGTACCTGCGGAAGTCTTAGCATTGGCCCTGCAAATGGAAGCTGGAAAAAGAGCGCATGGCTCAGATCGAGTACGTCAGATGGAAGTTGCTGAAGAACCTCTAAAAGCAGCGCTTGAGGAAGTGATCATGCGTGTCAAAAGTCTGGGAGATAAACCTGAGCGAAATCAACGAAGTAGATCTAGCAGAGTAAGATGCTGGAACTGTGGGAAGTTGGGGCACATCCGAAGAGAATGTAAATGGGAGCCACACACGGAAGACAGAGGCCGCGTTCCGGATTCGGGAAACTAGATTGTGCCAGTTTTGAAGAGCGAAAGCTGGCTCAATTACAATGCCCTACATTGGTGGTATCACAAGTCAAACGAGAAAATAGAAGTTTAGTCCTTGAGGCAACCGTTGGAAGCAAATCGTGCATGCTGACTGTGGACACAGGTGCCTCAAGATCGATAGTGCGTCCAGATGTGGTTCATGATAGTCAGATCAATACAGCAAGACGATTCACCCTAAAAACAGCTACGGGTGAAACAGTTCTAGTTCATGGAGAAAGCGACCAAGAAGTTCACCTTGGAGGAAATTCATTTAGGCACCGATTTATTGTAGCAGATGTAGAAGATGAGTGCATAATTGGGCTTGACTTCATGAAGGAATACAATTTTATATTAGATCTGGGAAGCCACGTACTGAGATATGGAAACACAGAAATAGTGCTACACGCCACCAACGACAATGCTGAGGTCCGTGTTATTAGTGACGGACCAACTGAGATCCCGGCAAAATCTGAGAAAATCATACGGACTAAGCTACTAAATAAAAGTGACCAAAATTCACCTGTGATGATTGAGCCAGCTAACAATGACTTCGGGGGAAACATTATGATTGGCCGAACGTTAGTAGCAGCCAAAGAAGGGGTAGTTCCAGTGCAAGTGATTAACTTCTCAAATAAACGAGTGATCATCAATCATGGAGAAGAAATCGCCAAATGCAGCACCATAAAAGAGATAATCAACTGTCAAGAAGAGCAGAAGGTCTTCATGCCGAGAAACAATCCCGCATTAGTAGCAATACTTCAAGATCTTAGTAAAAGAATGAACCCGGCCGAATTCAAAGAAATCAAGAGGGTATTAACGAAGATGAGCAGCGTTTTCTCTGCTGGAGATGAAGATGTTGGAAGAACAACCATCGTACGACATAAGATCAACACTGGAAACGCTCATCCTATCAGGCAGCCTCCTAGACGACTACCACTAGCTAAACACGAGGAAGTGCAAGGAATGCTGGACAAAATGAAAAATGATGGAGTCATTAGGCCATCTAAGAGTCCATGGAGCTCACCAGTGGTGCTAGTTAGAAAAAAAGATGGGTCGGCTCGTTTTTGTGTAGACTATCGAAAACTGAATGAGGTAACCATTAAGGATAGCTATCCACTGCCACGAATTGATGACACACTGGATACACTATCAGGGGCCAAATGGTACAGCACATTAGATCTGAAGAGTGGCTACTGGCAAGTCGAAATGCATCCAGAAGATCGCCGAAAGACAGCATTTTCTACTGGCAATGGGTTGTGGGAGTTCAATGTGATGCCGTTTGGTTTATGCAATGCCCCAGCAACATTTGAACGTCTAATGGAATGCGTGTTGCATGGCTTAACCTGGAAGGCCTGCCTGGTTTATCTTGATAACATCATTATATTGGGTCGCAGCTTCGAAGAGCATCTAATGAACCTCGAAGAAGTACTCCAAAGAATAAGTAATGCCAACATGAAGTTGAATCCGAAAAAGTGCAATCTGTTCCACAAAGAAGTGAAGTACCTTGGACACATCATTACAGAACATGGAGTCAGAACCGATCCCGAGAAGATTGATGCTGTGAAAAATTGGCCAGTACCGAAGAATGTTCATGAGTTACGCAGTTTTCTTGGCCTATGCACCTATTATCGTAGATTCGTGGAGAATTTTGCGAACATCGCCAAGAGTCTACATAAATTGACAGAGGCAAATACCAAGTTTCTGTGGACAACCGAATGTAATGAGGCATTCTGCCGTTTAAAAGAAAGACTATGCAACACCCCTATACTAGCCTATCCAAAATC
This sequence comes from Diogma glabrata, assembly GCA_963693315.1. Taxonomy (NCBI): domain Eukaryota; kingdom Metazoa; phylum Arthropoda; class Insecta; order Diptera; family Cylindrotomidae; genus Diogma; species Diogma glabrata. The sequence goes on from OY856189.1 coordinate 23,922,428, forward strand.
CGGAAAGATGTTCATTCTGAACACAGACGCAAGCAATGTAGGAACCGGAGCTGTTTTGTCACAGAAAATTGGAGACGATGAGAAAGTGGTGGCGTACTTCAGTAAAGTTCTGTCAAAGCCAGAGCGGAATTACTGTGTCACGAGGAAGGAGTTGCTAGCTATCATCAAGGCTATGAAACATTTCCACAAGTATTTGTGTGGGCAACCATTCCTGATTCGTACGGACCATGCTGCTCTAAAATGGTTATTGCAATTCAAATTTCCTGAAGGACAAGCAGCAAGATGGATAGAGATCCTGCAGAACTACGACTTCAAAGTTCAACACCGCAAGGGAAGGATCCATGGTAACGCCGATGCCTTGTCCAGAAGACCCTGTATAGAGGAGTGCAAGTCCTGTAGCAGAACTGAGGGAAATGAAGCAATAAAAGTGAGCCAAATCAAGTTCCAAACTCCTGAGGATTGGTGTACCGAGGCAATTAAAAGAGAGCAGCTAAAAGATCCAGCTATGGCTCCAATATTGAAATGGAAAACCGAAGGAAGGCGACCAGAGTGGAAAGAGGTATCACCTTTAAGTTCGGAGGTGAAATGCTACTGGACAACGGGATACTAAAAAGAAAATGGGAGTCCACTGATGGAAAGAAAGTGTTGGAACAACTGGTGTTGCCATCAAGTCAAGTGGAAGAGGTACTGGGAAAGCTGCATGGAAGTATTTCTGGAGGACACCTGGGAGTCAATAAAACCCTAGCCAAAGTAAGGGAGAGGTTTTATTGGGTAAGGTATCGAACCAACGTAGAGCAATGGTGTCGGCGATGTGATACTTGTGCGGCGAGCAAAGGACCAAAGACAAGAACTCGAGGAGAGATGCAGCAGTACAATGTGGGCGCCCCAATGGAGAGAATTGCTATAGACATCGCAGGGCCATTTCTGGAAACTACAAAAAGTAACAAATACATCATGGTGGTCATTGATTACTTTACAAAATGGCCGGAAGCTTATGCAATACCGAACCAGGAAGCAGTTACGGTCGCTGAAACATTAGTCAATGAATGGATTTGCAGATATGGAACACCGCTCGAGTTGCATACGGACCAGGGAAGGAATTTTGAATCTCAACTGATGGAAGAGCTGTGCAGAACACTCGACATTAGAAAAACACGAACTACACCTATGAACCCACAATCGGATGGCATGGTAGAACGATTCAACCAAACCATGGAAGAACATTTGTCAAAGGTAGTAGAAGCCAACCAAAGAAATTGGGACAAGGATCTTCCGTTCTTCTTGATGGCCTATCGTAGCGCAGTGCACGATACGACAAGTGAAACGCCAGTGAATATCATGTTCGAAAGAGAACTACATCTTCCTAGTGACATCGAGTTTGGCATCCCTGGAGGTCTGGTATCCACGAAAACAGATTATGTGGGACAACTAAGGGAGAAGATGAATAAAATCCATCAACAGGTTCGAGACCACATTAAGATTGCCAGTGATAAAATGAAAACCAGGTACGACATAAATGCAAATAGTGGCGGTTTTCAAGAAGGAGAATTGGTATGGCTATACAACCCCAGGAGAACTAAGGGAAGATCACCCAAGCTGCAGCCAGATTGGGAAGGTCCCTATAAAATAATCAAACGAATTAATGATGTTATCTACCGTATCCAAAAGGGACCCTGTACCAAGATGAAAGTGATACATCTGCAAAGGTTAGCACCGTACCAAGGTAACAGTAGCCGATATTGTTCGGGCCGAACAAAACTAAATGGAGGGCAATGTAATAAACTTCGTCCAGAATGGGTTAATTTAATCATAAATAACCAATACATTCTGCATAATGTTTTCCACATTCATGAATTTAAAAAAAAGGAGTTACCTAATACATTTTGCATAAATTAAATTTGAGTTCGCTAATACAAATGTTTACATTTATGCAAGTATGAATGAAAACAGGTGTGGACTATTCAAGATGTACGGACTACGTATTATTGATTTCTAGTGGATTATAGAAGTTTCGATTGATTTATTTTTTGGATATAAATAAGCGAACAAAATATCGGATAGACAGTTTTAATTTTGCAATTAAAAGTGTTTATAAATATTCGGAATAATCGGTGGTACTTGAGCCTGGGTACTAATAGTAAAAGAAATTGAACTTAGTGGAATAGTAAATACAGATTTTACGATTCCGAATATTGTTGATTCAAATTGTGGAAAAGCGGTGAAGTTTATCGTACATAAATTGGAGACCCTGGAATTTATTGTAAGGAAAAACGGAAGCTGCTGTAATTTGTTGACAAATAAAGTTTGAGATTCTGTTAACCAAAGATCCGTCTTCTTACTGTCGTATTTGCTCAATAATCGAAAAGAACCAACGAAGAATCGTTACAATATGTTGTGTCTGTCCACCTGTAAGTGTAGATTTTTTTATTATTGTGAAATAAAGTTTAAAAAGAAAAAAAATTATAACAAGAAAAATTACGTTGCTGTTTTTATAAATTATTGGTAATATAGGTTGTGTTGAGTTTCCAAAAGTTTCATATATATGTTACCTTAAATAAAAGTTTGTAAATAAAAATAAGTTTAATAAGATTTCGTGTCCTTTGTGTTGGTTGAAATGCCTGCAAAAAAAAAGTGAATGAGAAAAAAAAGGAAATATGAGGATAAAAAATGAATGTATTTGTTTCACTTGTTTGCATTTTTAATCGTCATTTTTGGCATGTTTAATCGTTTCATTTGTTTGCATGTTTAATCGTCTTTTGGTCAACCGTGCTATTGATAAATAGTAGGAAAAAGCACGTTTTGACGAATACCAAAACGAAAATCAGCATGATTCCGGAGGATAGAATGCATATCATATATTAGTGCTTTTTTTTTTAAAGGTAAAGCACTGCAAGAAACCGCAGATTATGTTCGTACTTAACTGAAGTAAGGCGAGAGGTGTAAAATAAATGGAAAAATCAATTGTTATCACTACATCAAACTGCATGCAACTAAAGTAAGATAAATGTATGTTTATATTCAATTTTTTAAATTCTTTAATTTCTCTAATTGTTTTAGACCATCATGGTCATATAAATGAAATTATATCTTTGTACTTACAGATCTTTTGTTGGGGTGTAACGCGGGAATAACAATTTCATCACAAACCATTTATAAAGCTTGTTAGCTTATTTAATTTGCAATGTCCTCACATTTTGTGTTGTGTTTGTTTAACGTAAATCGCCTAAATGTTTTCTCAAATTAATTTCACTTTTTGTAATTTCATTGATAAAGTCGAGCCAATTATCTTTTTATTTGATTAACATTTGTTATTTTTTTTTCTGTAAAACCTAAATTATTGATTTGTATAAAATAGTTGATTTCTTTTGTTTAAATATTTGAATTTTTATGTTTGGTAAGATTTAATATGTATTCAAAAATAAACAAAAAAACATTGTTAAACTTAGATTTAGTTGAGAAAAATTATAATTAAACAACAAACCATTTAACAAAAACATGGAACTATAATCTACGGATTCATCAGCTTCATTACAATAACATTAGATATTGCGCTTTGTTGAATATTTTCGTATTTATTGGGAAGTAAATATTTTAAGAAGAGAAGTCAAAATAACTAACAGATGGTGCAAGTAGCGTTTGTTTAGCTGTTACAAGACATGAAAGTTATCACATTATGAAAGTATATACGAAGAAATAAATAAATGTCTTTATTGATGATATGAAATGCTCGAAGTATTTGTAAACTTTTGATGTAATTTAACTCATAGAACGATAATACGAGTACGATACGGTTAAAGTCAAGAACAACATATGCCTGTACAATAAATTAGCAAGTCGTCAAAGTGTAGAGACAGGCCAACCAACAGAAAAATTAAATGTTCGAGGGGAAACAAAAATCGAGGGGAAATAATAAAAATAAAATGATGATGGATGAAGATTTTTTTGTATATATAGCTGATGAAAATTACATATCAGTCTATTCGTTTTCGACTTTGGAAAGCAGCTAGTCGATTTTGGCGTTCAGGAGAAACACACCAAGGAGATTGAGCTCAAACATATTGAAGACTATTGTGAGGAAATTAATTGCTGGAAAGGAAAGAAGACGAAAGCCGCATGGTATAAAAAAAATCATTTAAATATTTATTTCGAATTTTTATATGTTTTGTTTTTGTTAATTTATTAAAAATAACTAATTTAATTTCTTGTGTTAAATTTGAAAATTTGAATAATGTTACATACATGTTTGGTAAATTCTCAAATATTTGTTAAATTTTTGAAGATTAAATGGTAAAATCGTTGTTGAACATAATATTTGTGTTTTCATTGTTTATATATTGTTGAGTTTTTTTTTTTCTTTTCTGTTTCTATATTTTAGTGTTTCAGTATTGTGTTGTGTAAAAAAAAAACAGCTAAGATTAAGTTGAAAGAACTGATTGGTGAAATCTACTTAATAAAGGCCCGTCCCACACGTAAAAATAATATAGCGTCGCGACAAAGTGGCACGTTACATTTGGCATCCCTTGTGGGGATAGTAACCAGAAAAAACTACATCTTTATTAAGTGGATTTCGTCAAAATAGTTTTTTTTGTTTTTGTGTTTGTGCTGTTAAGTGTTTATGGTTTTGGTGAAAAAAAAAATGTTTTTGTTTGTATTGTAAAGGTTGATTCAGTTAAGTTATAGTAAAGTTGAAGTCTATTTGGTTTTTGTATATATTAAGTGCATAAAAGTAATTTTTCGGTGTTAAGATTAATACAATTAAGTTAATTTTATATATAAAGTGCATGCAAGTGTTTTTTTGGTGAATAAAATCAAACTATTTTTGATATATTTAGTACATGAAGGTGATTTTTCAGTGTTTAAGTGTTTAAATTAATACGATTAAGTTATTTTTTTTTAAATATTAGATGCATGGAAACAAAAAATATAGATTTATGCAAAGTGTTTTGTTTAATGGTTAGTGTTTTGTGCTGTTTTTGTTGAAAAAAAAAATAATAAAATAAAAAAATTGATATATATGTGTATTTGAAATACAATCAAGGTGATATAAGTAGTTTTGTAGAAAAATAAATTTCATTACGTGTGGCACTTAAAACAAGCCAGACCAGCTATAATAAAACTGCCAGCTATAATCACTCAAACAAAGAAGTGGATTAAATACGTCGATGGAAGACATTACAGTCAGAAAAGGTACAACTTTGCTTTTGTTTTTATTATTTATTTGATATATTTTTGGAATTGATTTCGTATATGCTATTATTTACTAAAATTATTAGTCTTTTTAAAGTTTGCGATACGACATATTATTTTGTGTTTAACCCAGTCGTATAGAGAGATAAAAACGAAAAATTATATTATTTAAATATTTAATAAATATAAATATATCCTATTTTTTTAAAATTATTTATTATTATTTTGATTTGGTATTTCGTGTATGTGATAAAATGTTATTTACCGTCGGATGATAGTTTATTTGATACATTCAAATACATAACCAATTACCTGTTTGTTCGGACATAATGATTTGCTCCTCTGGCTAACTTTTTGACTTGTTTTTCTGTTTGACAGTTGCACTGACATATTTATTCTTACAAAATAAAAATATAAGATACGTTTTTGCGGTCTGGGTATGCAATGAAATTGTGATGATAGAAAATCGTGATAAATAGTCTAAAACTAATAAACAACTTAAATTAATTAGAATCGTAATTCAATCAATCAGGGTTGGTTATTGTGCATCTGTGGTCCTACAAATATATTGGATTATTAAAATTTGGAATAAAAATTAAAATTATGGCCCACGGTGAAAACTATGCGTACGAACCTTTGCACTTAAGTGAAGAGGAACGAAAACATGAGCTCTCTATCAGAGGGATTGAAGGATTGTTAACGGCAAGAAGTGAAACAGCGGCTCTAAGAAATGCGCTAACCAAAGAAAGTAAAGCAGATGAAATTCTTCCATTTCTCAATTTTTTTAAACCGTCAGAAGAACTGGATAAAGCACGTATAAAATTGACTCTGCTGACTGATGAATTTTCACTCGCAAAAACCAAAGAAGATATTGAACTCTTATCCATTATAAAATCAAGAGCAGCCCTATGGGTTAATCGGTTGCTTAGGATGAAGGATACTACTATTTTCGGCTACGACGAAGTTTTGGGTGGTCTTAAAGAATTGTTCAAAGAAACAACGTCTTTCTTACATGAGGAAAGATCGAATGGTGCACGTATTACCAGGTTGCCATCGTCTGAATCGAGTCAAAGTATTAGAATGTCAATAGAACACGATAAAAATAAAGAAGTATCAGAGCATTTGGAAATTCAGTTTGATCGAATGAATGTTGGCAGAGGTAGAGGAAGGCTTTTTTCTAACAGTCCAAACGTTTTATTTTCAGATCCTAGCCACCGATCGAGTGAACCCAATGAAAGACATAATGGTATGGCAAACTTTAGAAATATTGCAAATAATAATTTTCTAGTTCCTGAGTACGAACAACAACAACCGAGTACAAACAATAATTTGTTACATCCAAACCGACAAAATCAGCGATTTCAGGGTGATAATGCTACAGGATACAAAAATATTTTTAAATGGGATTTACGTTTTAGTGGAGATGGACAGGGACTATCTCTTAACGAATTTCTAGCTAGAGTTGAGATTTATGCTCGTGGTGAAGCTGTGAATGAGAATGCGCTCTTATCAAATATACACTTTCTTTTGAAAAATAAGGCCGAAAAATGGTATTGGGGTAGCTCAGACACATTCCACACTTGGACAGAATTTGTTCAAAGTATAAAAACCGAGTTTCTTCCAAGGCACTACGACTTCCTTCTAAGAGAAGAAATACTCAACCGTCTACAAGGACGAACGGAACCATTTGCAAGCTTTATTACCGACCTCAAAATCCTATTTAGTAGAGCCATTGGATGAAGATTTTAAAGTTTATGTTGTCCAGAAAAATATGCTGCCGCAATACAGCTATAATTTAGCTATGACTGATGCAACCACATTAGATAGCATCATACGACTCTGCAAAAGAATGGACGAAGTCAAACTTTTAGCAGATCGACGTATAAACATGATGCAATTACCTAGAGCCTCAATGGTAGAACCATCTTACTCACGAAATATGAGCGGACAGGATCAATGAAAACGACCAGTACGATATCCAGCTGTTAACTGTGTTGAATCAAGTTCTAGCAGATCACACAAGCAATGCGACGATGAGAAGCCCATATCATGCTACAATTGTAGTTCTGATACACGAAAAGAACTATATAATCAATTTGAATATTTTGACAACCCAAGAGAAATGCAACAAGATTTAGGTACCAAAGACGAAGATTTAGCAAACCATTGTATATGTTCGTTCAGACATACTGGAAAAAGAGAGTTCAGAACTACAAATCACGGCAATTTTGGTCAAAAGATCGAAACAGAAGGATCCGTAAAAAGACTACAGTGTTGGAACTGCCAAGAGCCAGGACATTCTCACAAAAACTGTACACTACCACAACTCAAAATCTTTTGTTATATATGCGGTAGTCCAGGATCAACAGCGAAAGCTTGTACGAACCATTTAAATTTTCGACCACACAGAGCAGTAACTTCTAATTATCCTGTACAAGTTCAGCACTCCCGTGAAAATAAAGATAATTCGGGAAACGGGTTAATGGGAGAACGAGAAGTCGGTGTCAACGATCTTCCAATAAGTGCCAGACACCAGACGAATCCGAAACCGTTAAATCAAACCTCGTAAGAAATTTTGATTTACACATAATGTCATCCATTATAGATCTACAAAAAGACCGTAGACCATATTCAAAAGTAGAAATTTTAGGTTATGAATTAAAAGTGCTAATGGACTCAGGAGCCAGCTGTACAATTCTTGAACTGGGTGGTTTGGAGCTTCTAGAAAAACTAGATTTAACAGGTCAACCAATATCGTCAGCTATTAAAACAGTGGATGGAACTGTTCATTCAGCACTAAGTATCGTGGATATTCCATTTAAAGCTCTGAACATGGTAAAAGTAGTGCCAACGTACATTATTCCATCTCTTCCTAAAACACTCATTTTGGGCATAGATTTTTGGGAATATTTCGGTATAAAAAGAAAATTTTGTGATATGATATTGGACTGCAATGCTCTTACCTCTGATCCTCAAGAAGTCAAAGACCGAATCAGCTTAGATCCGATACAAGTGAAATATTTGGATGCTGCCATTCACAAATTCAAAGCATCGAAAGAGGGTGAGTTGGGATGTACTAATTTAACAACACATGTAATTGATACAGGTAATTCAAAACCGATTGTCAAACGACGCCTTATTTACAGAAAGAAGTAGATGCAGAACTTGATAGAATACTAAGTCTGGGTGTGATAGAGACCACCCAAAGTGAATGGGCCAATCCGTTGGTATGCGTTCGTAAAGCAAATGGTAAAGTTAGGCTTTGCCTCGACGCACGTGCCTTAAACGAAGTAACCGTTAAGGACGCGTATCCACTTCCCCACATTGGAGGAATTCTAGGGCAAATTAGATCATCAAAATATATGTCAGCAATAGACCTATCAGACGCATTCTGGCAGGTACCACTTCATACATCATCACGTCCAAAAACGGCATTCATTGTTCCAGGGAGGGGACATTTTATGTTCAAACGTATGCCGTTTGGGCTAAGTAATAGCGCTCAGACCATGTGCAGAGTTCTGGAGAAGTGTTTGGGACACGATCTCGAACCAGAGGTGTTTGTCTACATTGACGACATCATAATAACATCCAACACTTTCGAGCGACATCTTTTTTTACTAGGAGAGGTAGCAAAACGGTTAAATAGTGCAAATTTGTCAATAAGCCTGGAAAAATCTAAATTTTGCGTTAAAGAACTGAGGTACTTGGGTTACGTTTTAGACGAAAATGGACTTTCACCAGATCCAGAGAAAATATCCCCTATTTTAAATATACCGTATCCAAAAAATTTTAGAGATGTTAGACGTTTACTAGGAATGGCGAACTGGTACCGTCGGTTCATTAAAGACTTTTCCTCAATTACAGCTCCAATAAGTGATCTTTTAAAGAAAGAAAAGGCGAAATTTGTATGGACAGAAGAAGCTAAATGTTCGTTAATGAAGTTAAAGACAGCCTTGTCTCGGCACCAGTATTAATAACACCAGACTACGAAAAGCCTTTCACAATTCAATGTGATGCTTCAGAATTAGGAATGGGTGTAATCTTGACGCAGGGAGAAGGAGATAAGGAAGGTGTAATCGCATACTACTCGGAAAAGTTAAGCCCAACCGAACGCAAATATTCGGCAACTGAGAGGGAATGTTTAGCCGTGGTTAGGTCCATTTATAAGTTTCGGTCGTACATTGAAGGGAGTAAGTTTTATGTCATTACAGATCATGCTTCATTGCGATGGTTAATTAATCTGAAAGATCCAACTTCAAAGCTAGCACGATGGGCATTAAAACTGCAAGAGTTCGATTTTGAAAGAGTTCGTTGTGGCAGATGCATTGTCAAGGCTAATGGAGGTTGACGAAATCATTAATGATGATAAGGATGATGAACATACTCTACTAAAAGCTAAAATACTACAAAACCCAGAGAAATTCCCAAATTTCAGTATTAAAGAAAACTATGTGCTCAAGCTAATCCATGACAATACAAAGAAAGGCGATTGCAGTGGCGAATGGAGATGCTACGTTCCAGTGACTCAAAGACAACAAATTTTGCAGCTTTACCATGACAGCCCTTTGGGAGCTCACTTTTGTATATCTAAAACTTTTAGAAAAATAAAGCATAAATACTACTGGCCAAATATGTACCGGGAAATTAAAGAATATGTCAACAAGTGTGGTAAGTGTCAGACAAACAAGCATCCTAATGTTTCCTCCAAAGTACCGATGGGAAGTCAAAAAGACGTCAAAACTCCATGGGAAATGATTGCGGTAGACTATATCGGACCGTTTCCAAGGTCTAAGGAAGGTAACCAATATCTTTTAGTAATTGTCGACATTTTCAGTAAGTTTTGCATCTTAAAACCAGTCAGAAGAGCAGAAACTAAATCACTAATCAAAATTCTTGAGAATGATGTTTTCCTTGTATTTGGGGTGCCACGAACTTTGATTTCAGACAACGGCGTACAGTTTACATCGAAAGAGTTCAAGAAGTTGTTAGATGAATATAGTGTAAAACATCTGTTAAATGCTATATACCATCCACAGTCCAACCCTGCCGAACGAATCAATCGAGTTATATTATCCAGTGTAAGATCATATATACAAAATGACCAGCGTAATTGGGATTTAAAAATTGCCAAAATTGCTTGCGCGATTAGAACTGCAACCCATGACTCCACAAAACATACACCATACTTCATAAATTTTGGGAAGGAAATGGAGTTGGGAAAGGATTTAATAAGGGATGTTAACGACACCGATGTTGTAGAAAATAATAGATTGGCAAAGTTGAGCAAAGTAAGGGAGGAAGTACTTCTAAATCTAAAAAATGCATATGTCAAGTATTCCAAATACTATAATCTGAGAACCAGGCCAACTGAGTTCGCGCTTGGAGAGTTAGTCCTGCGCAAATCATTTAAAAAGTCAAACATGGTTGAACGATTCAACGCCAAGCTTGCTCCACAATACATAAAAGCCATTGTTAAAGCAAAACTTGGAGAATCGGTATATGTTTTGGAAGATGTGGTCGGTAAATATACGGCAAAATATCACATTTGTAATATAACAAAATTTATTATGTAAAAATACCATTTTAATGTGTTTAGTGTTAAGTTGAATTATCCTTTTTAATGTGTTTAATGTATTAGTATCCGTTTTAATGTGTTCCATGTTTAATATGTATATATTTAGTTTCATTTTAATGTGTTAAATGTTTTAGGTTAGTCAATGTTACATGGATTTTGCATGTTAAGCTTAAGTTCGTTTTGATTATTACTTAGTATGTTAGGTATAATATATGTTGTTTCAGTTTTCATGTATTCATAAGTTAGTTTAGTTTTTTGGGTACATGCTGTGCATGCTAGTTATAAGATTTTGTGTACATGGCTTCCAATTGCTGTTGGACATGTTAGATTTAATTAACTTATTCCTTATGTTTTGTTTTTTTTTGCGCATGCTTTGCATGTTGATATTGTTTTTGAGAATTCGGTTCTCATTTTTTGCGGTAGGAAGACTTGGAAGGATGGCGTTATCGCACAACTTTCGAGTGAGGGCGTTGTGCTAGGTCTGGACGATTCCAGTTTTCCCACAACGCGCTCATCAAAATAAATAATTAGCCTATCTGTTTCTTTTTATGTATGCTTTTCATGTAAAATAAATTCAATTTTGGCAAGAAATTGTTAATTTATTTTGACACGTTTCGTTTTGCGGTAGGGAAATCTTTGGAAAAGAGCGCTAGTCGCAAGTTTTGCCAATAAGATTAGCCTACCTGTTAATTTAATTTTTGTTTTAGGTATAGTTCTAAGTGTTTGGGTGTATATAATAATGTGAATGTTAGTATTAGTTTTCGCATACCAATCTCTAAATTATATTTGGAACTTGGTTTGCTGCGGCTAGAAACACTTTGGAAAGAGATCGAAACATGTCTTCCAAAGCATAAGTGCTTCTGTTTGGTCCAGGAAATTGTTTTGGTTTTCCCAGAGGAGCTTATAAAAAAAAAATTAGTTTCCTGCCTGTTTTTTTCTGGTAAATTTAATTATTAATGTATTTCTAAATATATGTTGTTTAAGTTAAATAAATAAGTTATTTATGGCGTTAAGTTATGTGATATAAGATTTCTTTTTCATGTCTAGTAATTTTCTTCTTGGTATGTTGAATTATCTTGTGTTATTTTAGGTATTAATGGTTATTGGGTTCATAGTGGAGTTGGTGAAACGGTCATACACGTACATTATATGTGGACCTTCTGAGAACATTTTCGATATGGTGTTTGTTATTTCGAGTTTGGTTCTGGTTAACATCGAAAATGTTCTCAAAACTTCTACAAAAGATGTGATGTAACGCGGGAATAACAATTTCATCACAAACCATTTATAAAGCTTGTTAGCTAATTTAATTTGCAATGTCCTCACATTTTGTGTTGTGTTTGTTTAACGTAAATCGCCTAAATGTTTTCTCAAATTAATTTCACTTTTTGTAATTTCATTGATAAAGTCGAGCCAATTATCTTTTTATTTGATTAACATTTGTTATTTTTTTTTCTGTAAAACCTAAATTATTGATTTGTATAAAATAGTTGATTTCTTTTGTTTAAATATTTGAATTTTTATGTTTGGTAAGATTTAATATGTATTCAAAAATAAACAAAAAAACATTGTTAAACTTAGATTTAGTTGAGAAAAATTATAATTAAACAACAAACCATTTAACAAAAACATGGAACTATAATCTACGGATTCATCAGCTTCATTACAATAACATTAGATATTGCGCTTTGTTGAATATTTTCGTATTTATTGGGAAGTAAATATTTTAAGAAGAGAAGTCAAAATAACTAACAGATGGTGCAAGTAGCGTTTGTTTAGCTGTTACAAGACATAAAAGTTATCACATTATGAAAGTATATACGAAGAAATAAATAAATGTCTTTATTGATGATATGAAATGCTCGAAGTATTTGTAAACTTTTGATGTAATTTAACTCATAGAACGATAATACGAGTACGATACGGTTAAAGTCAAGAACAACATATGCCTGTACAATAAATTAGCAAGTCGTCAAAGTGTAGAGACAGGCCAACCAACAGAAAAATTAAATGTTCGAGGGGAAACAAAAATCGAGGGGAAATAATAAAAATAAAATGATGATGGATGAAGATTTTTTTGTATATATAGCTGATGAAAATTACATATCAGTCTATTCGTTTTCGACTTTGGAAAGCAGCTAGTCGATTTTGGCGTTCAGGAGAAACACACCAAGGAGATTGAGCTCAAACATATTGAAGACTATTGTGAGGAAATTAATTGCTGGAAAGGAAAGAAGACGAAAGCCGCATGGTATAAAAAAAATCATTTAAATATTTATTTCGAACTTTTATATGTTTTGTTTTTGTTAATTTATTAAAAATAACTAATTTAATTTCTTGTGTTAAATTTGAAAATTTGAATAGTGTTACATACATGTTTGGTAAATTCTCAAATATTTGTTAAATTTTTGAAGATTAAATGGTAAAATCGTTGTTGAACATAATATTTGTGTTTTCATTGTTTATATATTGTTGAGTTTTTTTTTTTCTTTTCTGTTTCTATATTTTAGTGTTTCAGTATTGTGTTGTGTAAAAAAAAATAATTAGGATTAAGTTGAAAGAACTGATTGGTGAAATCTACTTAATAAAGGCCCGTCCCATACATAAAAATAATATAGCGTCGCGACAAAGTGGCACGTTACAGGGGCTAGAGTGCGCGTTTTTAACAGCAAAATATCGTACGATCATTTATTAGCTAAATTTAAATTTAAGCCCTTGGTAAATAGATACCGTTGGTATCTATAATAAAAGTCAATTGCGACAACTTGGTTAAGAAAAAGAACGGAGAATGGCGTCCTTGTGGAGATTATCGTGCTTTAAACAGAATTACTGTTCCCGATCGTTACTTCATTCCCCACATCCAAGATTTTTGGCATCAGTTTAAGGGTTGCGCAATTTTCTCGTCCCTCGATCTTGTTCAGGCATACCATCCAATACCAAAACATCCGGAGGACATTCCTAAAACCTCAATTTCTACTCCTTTCGGTTTTTTTGAATTCTGCAAAATGACTTTTGGTCTAAGGAATGTTGCTCAATCGTTCCAAAGATTGATGCATTCCGTATTAACCGGATTCAAATTTTGCTTCGTTTATCTAGATTTTGCTTGCATCAAAAAATCTAAAGAAGCATTTAACTCACAAACAAATGATTTTTCAGAGATAACAGTCTTATCATTAATCCAGATAAATTTGCAAAATCTGAACATGGCATATTACCAGATCGTGAACGTGTTCAAGTCATTAAAGACTTTGAACGTCCCACAAATGTTAAACAGCTTAAACGATTCTTAGGCATGATTAACTTCTAGCGACGTTTTTTACCGGCTCCTGCAGCTGACCAAATTTTACTAAATAACTTCTTAAAAGGATATAAGAAGAATAGTAAAATTCCAATTTCATGATCAAATTGTGTTATGCCACTCTTTTAGCTCATCGTCATCTTCAGCTCGAATAGCAATTATGGTCGACGCATCTGTTACAGCGATAGGAGCCGTAGTGCAGTAATTTTTTGAAGAAACCAGGCAACCGCTCAGTTTCTTCTCGGTTCGTCTTAACGATGCCCAAATGAAATATAACGCTTATGATAGTGAACTTCTCGAGGCCTATTCAGGCATTAAGCATTTCAGGTATCTCCTGAATAAATTCGTGAATTTACACTATTCACCGACCACAAACCTCTAATTTTTGCTTTGAAACCAAATTTAGAAAAAGCATCTCCAGTCAATCTCGCCATCTGGATTTCATTGGGCAATTCACCATTGATATCCAACATATTTCCGGCGTCGACAATGTCGTAGCTGACGCGCTCTCTCGCATAGATCAAATACTTATACCAGAGAAAATTTATTATGCTGCAAATAATAATCGCGGACGCGCAAACCAATGACGGGGAATTTCAAAATATTCTTCAAGGTAACACAACTTTGAAGTTCGAACATTTTCCAATTACTTTTAATGAAAGTAAATTGATATATTGTGACACATTTACTGCTATACGCAGGCCATACATTCCAACACAATTTCGCCCAAGTGTTTTCTATGCTTTTGATAAACTTTCGCCTCCAATGCCATAAAACACATTGCAACTGTGTGTCCAATTCGACGGTACAATGGCAACATCTCAGACATCCATTTGGCAACTCCCGATGTAGTAGCATGGACTCGCTCGATGTAAACATCTAATGTTCAAATGTACTGCCCAATGTTTAAATATTTTACTTTTTACTTTTTTATTAAAAGACGCGCAATCAAATCGATTGTAAGTTCATTTAAGGTGTATCCATGTTTAGTTTAAGGCAAATGTCATAATTTAATTTTTAATGTGTTGTAACGGGCAAGACCATCCCTGTAAGTTGTGCTTCCATTTCCGTCCTCTTTACCTATAGTAATAGACTATAGAGAGCTTCGAAGTGTCTGTACTTCTCAACCCAATTGTGTGTAATAACACAATCATTTAAAATATTTCTAAATTTGACCCTTCCGGAAGCAACGTATCAACTTATTTTTTTTTAACTTTAATTTTTAATTTTTTTTCATAATTATGAAAATTCCCAGAGAAATAATTGCAGAATAGACAAATTGAACGGTTAAAGAAATTTATGCTGACCGAGTAGTTTTCATTTTGCTCGTGTTAAAATGTAAAAAAATTAATCAATTGGGGTTGGACATTTCGACTAAAATGTTCATTTTTGGTTTTTATTGAAATTTTTTTTCTAACAGTGGAGTTGGTGATGGGTAATTGAGTTGACCAGAACCGGAAGGTTTTTAAAATTTTTGAGTTTGATGGTGGTGGAACGGTTGGAATAGCGAATTGATCTGATCATGTAGAGTTAGACCAAATAAGTTAAATAAACCACTAGATAATAGTTTAAGAAAATAAAGTTTAAGTAATTTCATAGTGTATGTGATAGTTAAGTTAAAAGAAAAAGAAAATAATTTTGAAATTGCAAATATCATTTGAAAGTGGTTAAGTGAAAAAAAAATTACTGATTTCAACCAATACAAAAAAAAAAGTAAACAAATAAGAAAGGAAAAATTATATTTGGAATATGCAATAAAGCTTTATATTTGGATGTAAAATTTGGTGTTATTATTGGGAGAATTCTGTGATTGGTGAGGTGATAGAATGATAGGAAGGAAATTCCATGAAGAAACACAATTCCGAGTTCCTTTCATAGCAGTTGGAAGAAGGCGTCAGTAAAATTATCCAGATAAGTATTTTTTTATGTTCATGTTTTACGTATCGAATTTTATTAGTGTTGATTTTTTTCTTGATCATAAGATGTTAGTGAAACATAAGTAGAATAATTAGGGGAGAGTTGTGACCTGGCAGTTCTCCCTTCTAGAGAACCTGGGTGATGTTTAAGGCACGCTTCGTTTGTTTTCTTTTAGTTTTAAGAGGTTGAAGAGGTTGGTCTATAGAACCTTCGCTCGAGTGAGCTAGCGCAGGGTTTAATGGCGTGCAAGACCAAATGGTAGACCTTCACGGTCTACCAGATAAGCCTCCCATAACAAGATGGCGCCCAACGTGGGGCTCCAGAGCGACAGTGTTTGGGTCTTAGGATCCAAACCTGGTTGTTCTGGGGACAACAATTTTTTTTTGATTCGGTTTTAATGTTTTGAAATTATATAAGTGATTTTTAAATTTATTTGAGTTAGAATAAAATATTACCGCAGGAGTGAGTATTAGCCCTTCAGGCTAATGCTTATCGGGACTTTACGACCCCGCGAACTCCGAGTTAAAGTAAAGTGATTGTTTCGTCGAGAAGGTCAGGGATGACGGAACAAGCAGGTGATGGACCTTGTTGGTCATTGGTGGTTCCGCCAATACCATCCCACCCTGCGAATGTTTCGTTAGTATCTGGGTCCTCGGCAGAGCGAAAACTTTACAATGCTATGCTCAAATAGATGTATTTCTCATAGTCTTCGTTTTAAGTAATTTTATTTCATTAGAGCATAGCCTGTTAGGGTGATGCTGGTGGATGTGATGTGCGTGGACGATAACAGAGATACATCTGCTGGGCGGGTATTGTTTCAATGCTTGCCAGTAGATGATTTCGTCTGTACTTCGTGCCACGGTTGTTACATTCAGGGCAACACCAAGACTAACAACCTTTTTTCTACATTCAAGTTGTTTGGGTGTTGGCATTGGGCTGACCGGCGGACGCATTAATGGAAAATGCTAGCATTTGGCTCTCTGAGCCATAGCTAAACCATGTGTGTTGGCTTGTCAGACTGTTGTCACCACAGAAACAACCTATTAAAAGCCCTTTTAATAAAAAATTTTATCACCACCTAGTTTTGTCGGATCGGTTTCTTGTCGGTCACAACTCTTCCTTAGTTTTTTTGAAAAATATTGAAATCATTTTGTTGTTTTTTTTACTTTGAATTTTGACTTTTATTAATTTTAAATTTTATTAAATTATAGAAATTTTGAAGAATTAAACAATGTTTTTGTGTTTTGTTGAATAGTTTTTGTAATCTTTGTATTGTTCTGAATAATTTTGAAATCTGGATGTTTTTGCAATTATGTACTTTAAATAATTTTTTTAGAAGTTTGGAATTTTATTTAATACATAGATATTTCTTTTTGAATTTTTTTGTTTAATTTTTTGTTAGGGCAATTCTTATTATTTTAGTGTCTTACTTTTAGTTAAATTTTAATTTTGAGTTTTTTGTTTGAAAAATTGTTATTAATTGTTAGCATATTCAGTAATTTTAGAATTTTGAGAATTTTGGTAATTGTATTTGATGTAAATATTTTTGGAAATTTTTGCAATTCGAATTTTTGTATAATTTTTTTATCTAATGTAAGATTTTAAGTTTTGGATATCTCATTGTTGTGAAGTTTTAATTGTAGGAGAGTTTTGTTAATTTTTAGGTTTAAGTTTTGTTTTTTGTGCCTTATGTTAATTTTGAGTTTTGTTAAATATTTTAATTAATTTTGAGTATGAAGTAAGGTTAAAATTTTGAAAACTTTTGTTAGTGTTTAAATTTTCTTTTCTCTTAGTTAAATAGTCTGAAAGATTTTATGTTATAATAGTTTTGGGTTTTTAATGAACAATTTTAGAATTTTGAGTAATTCTAAAAGTTTTGTTCTGATTTTGATTGAAAATTTTCATTAATTTTGAAACCTTTGTTGTGTAATTTTTTTAAAAAAAGTAATTTTAAAGAAAATTTGTTTTATAATTGTTTATTTGAAATTTTTGGTTAATCTTAAGTTTTTTTGAATATTTTGTTTTAATTTTGAAATTATTTATAAATTTTAAAGTCTTAAGAATTTTTTTAGTTTTAGATATTTAGAAGTTTTGATTAATATTTTTGAACTTGAATGTTTTAAATGTTAAAATAATTTTTTTTTTGAGCTTTTAATTTTTTTTGTATATTTTGGAATTTCTCGTAAATTTTAAATTTTTGAACATTTATTTTGAAATTCGAAAGTTTTTTTGAACATCGACTTTTTAATGCTTAAATTTTGAAATTTTTTCTAAATAATGTTTATTTGAATTTTTTGTATTATGATTGACATTTGGAAGTTTTTATTTTGTTTTTAAATTGTAGAATTTTTTTTGTGTAAGTTTGCAATTTAGTTTTAAACTTTGTTTTGAATTTAGTATCAGCGATCCCGAATTCAACCAACCAACTCCAACTGTCACTGTAAAGGTTAGAGATTTATTTTAGTTAACTTAGTAAGATTTTTTATTTTCAGTACTAAGATTTTGAAGTTTTGGTTTTCTTACATTTAGGTTTTGAGAAATAATTTCAATTCTTGATTTGTTTTAAATTTGTTTTAGTGTTGTTGAATTTGAATTTTTTTCATTGAAATCATTTTGTCTACAACTGCCAACCTTCAAGTTTAATTTTTTTCGATTTTATTTTCTGAATTACTATTTTTTTGAAAAGTTTTTAATTTTGAATTAAAATCAATTTTTTTTAGTCGTTTTTTTTGTTTAGAAATTTGTTTCACTAATTGAAATTTTATTTAATTCATCATTTTTTTTGGAATTGTTTTTAATTGGTTTTAATAAGTTTTTTTGATTTTACTTTCATCGTTCTTAGATATTTTAGAATTCGTATATTTTTTATTTTTTTTGAAAGCATAAATTTTTTTAACAGTTATTGGAACTTTTAGTGATTTTGTAATGTTTTCTACCCCTGTTGTTATTTTCTGCATTTCATTTTTTTTTGTGAAATCCACTTAGTTTTTTTATTTTCAATTCCTTTTAAGTCGGTTTCCTTTACGTCACTATGGCTTCCATTCCCCAAATCACCTTGGCCAACAGCAGTGCGGTCTGCAATCTCTGCAGGCAGAAGATGGAAGGCCTAAGTGAGGCCTTGATTCTGCACTGTGGCCATTCGTTACATAAAATGTGTTTTTTGAAAGCATTTTCGCGGTTAAAGGCATGCCCAACCTGCCAATATGTAATTCCATCTGATATCCTGGTCGAAGCACCCGCGGCTCCCACTTCACAGTCCAAAGGGGCATGGAAGAAAGGATCTGCTCGTGAAAGATCGACTGCCCAACGTCTTAGAGACGAGGCAGCAGCCGCTTCCCTTACAGACAGCGATGGTCATGGCTGTATATACCGCAGAAGTCCCCGGTTCAAGGTAGATGCTAAAGGTAAAGCTACATCCAAATTACCGATGGCATATCATCCCACTTCAACGGTTCTCCGTGGAGCACCGACACCAACACAAGCGTTGGTTCCAAATCCCTTTTCGAAAGGAGTTGAGTTACCAGCTGGTCCTCCTCCATTACATACCTCTCGGGTAAGTTGGGAGGATGGCAGTGAAGACGAAATACATCCTCGTCAGAAACATGTAAGAGAAAACGACACCTCCAAATTAAAGTCATCCAAAACACCACGTTCATCCCCACCACCAGTTACAACAGCTGATGACAATACCGATTACAGGAATCCTACCCTTCCGGTTGTGTCTGGGACTGTACGTAGTCCAAATTCTTCCGTCACCCAACAAACGATGGAAGCATTTATAAGGGCTAGTGAAGCCAATATTTTACGGGTGTTGACGCAAGAAGTGGCTCGATTATCGATGTCACGTGGTCCAGCACTACCATCTCCCCATCCATCGAATGGCCAGTCATCTTTGGAGACTGCTGATCAGGCTAGATCCCAATTTATGCCACCGGCAAATCAACAATTACATCAACCTTCTGGGCAGCCGCTCAACATCCAACCATTTGATCATCAGCTTAACATCCCTAATAATCCGATGACTAATCAACAAGCTTCCCCAGTACGTCATTCACCAAGGTACAATATGTCGTCAGTCCCTACTCCTTCCATGTTCCAGCGTGAGTTTGTTCCTCCTGTGAACCTCACCTCTTCTAGATATCCGCCCCAGGTTCATCCTCCACCACCTCCTACCCAGAACAGTGGAACAGCTTCTACTGAAAAATATTCCAACACTATCCGGAATTGGAATGTAGTGTTCACCGGTCGACCTGACGGTTTAGAAGTAGAAGAATTTATTTATCGAATTGGAGTCCTGAACCACAACTCTTTCCCCAATTCAACTGATATCCTTTCTCGTCACCTTCATCTTTTATTCGTCGATCGTGCTTCTGAATGGTTTTGGCGATATCATCGGCGGACCCAACAGCTTCATTGGCCAGACGTTTGTCAAGCTTTACGCGTAGAGTTCAAGGAACGTCGTTCTGACGATGAGATCCGAGAACTTATGAGATCCCGTAAACAACGAGCTGGTGAAACCTTTGACGACTTCCTGCACGCTATACTTCGATTAACCGATAGATTGAACACACAGCTTAGTGACAGAGACCTATTGTTCCTGTTGAAAAACAACCTAAATGGGGACATTCGCAAGGACTTGATGTTCGTTCAAGTGTACAGCGTCGAACACTTGCGAGAGCTCTGTCGTGACCGAGAAAAGTTACTTGCAGATGTTAACTCTAGGTACAGACATTTTTCTTTTAGACCTGCGCGGCATATTTCTGAGTTACCCCTCGAGGTCCACGAACCCCAAGAAGAAACCGAAGTGTATTCACTTAACCACCCATCCATTGCCAAACCTTTTTCAAAACCACCCCACTGCTGGAACTGTAAACGAGAAGGTCACATTCATCAAGACTGCACGGCAGCACGACGAGTTTTCTGTTTCGGGTGTGGAAAAGATGACACCTATCTACCCAACTGCCGTCGTTGTCAGGAAAACCGACGAGGGAGTGGGGTACCAAACCCACTTCCTCGCTCCCCGAACTCCCAGAACCTCCCGCCACCACTTCCGAAATAACCCTCTGAAAATTACAGACACCAATACTATTCTTCCAGTTATAGACACCAACGTTCAATTATCTCTACCAGCTGAAGATACATCTATCACACTCTCCATCCCAACGGTTGTAGAAGATGCTTCTCCTGTCGAATCAACCGTTGTTAACCTTTCGACAACCACAACGGAAAATAAACCACAAATAACTATCCTCAAACGAGATCCAAGTAGCGTGATAACTCCACCTGTCCTGCCTTTTAAGTCACATAAGCAGCGACTTCAAGATTACTTAGCTGCCAGATCCAGAATATTCATTGATGCCATTGGAAATACCAAATCTCCATCAAGATCCACTCTTCGAATGCGTCGTTTCTGGCATATTCGCAAATCATTTCGTTCTAAAACAATCTCTTCAATTTCTACACTTTCAAATGATCTAAGGTATCATGCCAAGGTTGAATTATTGAATCAAACTCGGATTGGACTGCTGGACAGTGGAGCGTCTATCAGTGTTATCGGTGGTGCATTCGCACAAGAAATGGTGCAAACTCCCCATCTTCTTACTCGCTCTACAGCCAAGATCAAAACTGCAGATGGTACCAGCCAAAAAGTTATTGGCTGTGTTACTACTAAAGTTTCATTTAAGGGCCGCAGTAAGTCCCTTGATCTCTATGTCATCCCTTCTCTTACCCAGGATTTATATCTGGGTATTGATTTTTTTAAAACGTTCAAACTATTAGATCAAGTCCTGTTTGCATCTTCTTTAGATTATTCTATTCTATTGATTCCTGTTTGCATCTTCTTTAGATTATTCTATTGAATCAATTTCCACCAACCTTACTTCCGACGAAGATGAACAGCTTCAGGATGCGATTCAGCTTCTTCCGTGATTTTCCAAATTGGGTTTAGGTCAAACACATGTGCTTGAACACATCATTGATGTTGGCGACGCTGTCCCCATCAAACAAAGACACTATCCCATATCACCAGCCATAGAGAAAATGATGGGAGATGAGCTGGATCGTATGCTGGCGCTGGGTGTCATCGAAAAAGTTCCAGTCCTTGGTCCTCGCCGGTGGTCCTAGTACGCAAACCTGGTAAGGTTCGTTTATGTTTGGACTCCCGTAAGGTTAATGCCGTCACCAAGATAGATGCATATCCCCTTCCACAAATTGATGGAATATTAAGTCGCCTTCCACAAGCAAACTTTATCTCCAGCTTGGATTTAAAAGATGACTTTTGGCAAATACCACTCGAAAAGTACTCACGTGAAAAAACAGCTTTCACTGTTCCGGGTCGGCCGTTGTATCAGTTCGTTCGAATGCCGTTTGGACTGTGCAACGCGCCCCAAACAATGACCAAATTAATGGATCAGGTAATTCCACCTCATTTGAAGTCACGTGTTTTCGTTTATTTGGATGACCTGCTGATAGTTAGATACCTTTGCATCACATATTGAACTTTTGAAAGAATTATCCAAGCACTTAAAACACGCGAACTTAACTATAAATGTTGAGAAAAGTAAATTTTTGCTACCCGAGGTCAAGTATTTAGGTTATGTTGTAGGAGGAGGTGTATTAAAAATCGACGACGATAAAATTGCAGCCATATCCGAATTCCCAGTTCCTTAAACTTTGAAACAAATTAGAAGATTATTGGGTATGGCTGGTTACTACCGTCGATTTATTTCTGGGTTTGCCTCATTAACAGCTCCAATTACAAACTTGTTGAAAAAAACTACTGGTAAATTTGTCTGGACTGCTGAAGCTGATGTGGCCTTTAAGTTATTAAAGAAAGCATTAACTTCAGCACCAGTTCTAGTAAATCCCAATTATTTAGAGCCGTTCATCCTACAATGTGATGCTAGTAATGATGGTGTTGGTTGCGTATTAATTCAAACTGACAAAGAAGGTATAGAACATCCCATAGCTTATATGTCGAAAAAGTTAAATTCATCCCAGCGAAATTATTCGGTAAGTGAAAGAGAATGTCTCGCTGCAATACTTGGAATTAAAAAGTTTAGAGCGTACGTTGAAGGTCAACAATTCAAGGTGATTACGGATCATGCATCTCTAAAATGGTTGATGCAACAAAAAGATTTGTCCGGTCGATTAGCCAGATGGAGTCTGAAGTTGCAGGGATACCGTTTTGAAATAGAACATCGAAAAGGAAGTTTAAACGTTGTTCCTGATGCGCTTTCTCGAATGTTTTCGGTTGATTCGATCTCAAATGTCAAGCTTAATACACCTGAGCTCGATTTGGAATCCAAACATTTTAAATCATCTGATTATCTTGAGCTTCTAAAAATAGTGGAGGAATGTGATGGTACTATTCCCGATCTGCGAATTGCCAACGGTCTGGTATATAAAAGAATTAATCATTCATTAGCTGACGTGCCACCAGAAGGTGGGGTTTGGAAGTTATGGATCCCTAAGGAATTAACTGACGAGTTAATTTTAAAGGCTCATAACCCACCAACCTCATCCCATGGTGGAGTCGCTAAAACTCTCTATAAGCTACGTCGCTTCTTTTACTGGCCCGGAATGGCAATCCAGGTGCAAAACTTTATATCTGGTTGTAGCACTTGTAAAGAAATAAAAGCTCCTAACATGATACTACGTGCACCAATGACAACTCCTCTAAGAACAGAACGAATGGTACAAAGACTTTACATTGATATTATTGGACCATATCCTCGAACAAAAGCTGGTAATATTGCCATCCTTATTGTCTTAGATCATTTTACTAAATTTTCATGGTTGTTTCCATTACGTAAGCTCACTTCTGAGCCAATCTGCGAATTATTAGAGAGCCATATATTCCATGTGTTTGGTTGCCCTGAAGTGATAGTCTCTGACAACGGCTCACAATTTAAATCAAAACATTTTGAAAATTTTCTGAAAAGATTTGGGGTACAACATGTTTTTACAGCACTGTATTCACCACAGGCGAATGCATCTGAAAGAGTAAACAGAAGTGTTATTGCTGCTATTCGGGCTTATCTATCGACCGATCACACACGATGGGATATTCACTTAAGTGACATTGCTTGTGCTCTGCGATCTTCTCTTCATCAGACCATTGATTCCTCCCCTTATTTTGCAATGTTTGGTTTACCTATGATTACTCATGGCTCAACTTACTCATTGTTAAAACGAACGAACAGTTTAGAGGAACCTGGAGAAACCCTTGAAAGAAACGACCAACTTTCGAAGATTCGACAGAGAATTAAAGAACTTACAGCTGAAGCTTTTGTACGTAGTGCGAAGCGTTATAATTTGCGAGCCCGTAATATAAAATTTTCTCCCGGTGACACTGTTTATTGACGAAATTTCGTACTAAGCAATGCTGGAAATCATTTCAATGCTAAATTGTCCCCCAAGTTTGTGGAAGCCAAAGTCGTTAGGTTGGTAGGTAGTGCTGCCTATGAACTAGAAGATGTGGTTTCAAAACGACGGGGTACCTAACATTCAAAAGATATTCGGCCGTAGTGAAACTCCTCTTGGTTGCCTCACCGATTTCTTCTTTCAGCACTTTTTATTCCTTTCGTTTATTCATTAGAAATTTATTTTGGATCCTTTAATTTTTTTACTGTCGTTTTTTTTGTCCCTGTTTTTTTTGTTTTTGGTTTAATTTTTGTTTATCTGGCCCAGCTACTTCAGTCGGTAGAGCATGAGAGTCTATCGCGGGGTTTGGGTTCGAGCCCAGCTCCCATTTCACATCTTCATTTTCCTCTGATTCTCAGGACGAATGTAGTCAGCCGAACTTCCTCCTTTCGTCCAGTCCTGTAACGGGCAAGACCTTCCCTGTAAGTTGTGCTTCCATTTCCGTCCTCTTTACCTATAGTAATAGACTATAGAGAGCTTCGAAGTCTCTGTACTTCTCAACCCAATTGTGTGTAATAACACAATCATTTAAAATACTTCTAAATTTGACCCTTCCGGAAGCAACGTATCAACTTATTTTTTTTTAACTTTAATTTTTAATTTTTTTTCATAATTATGAAAATTCCCAGAGAAATAATTGCAGAATAGACAAATTGAACGGTTAAAGAAATTTATGCTGACCGAGTAGTTTTCATTTTGCTCGTGTTAAAATGTAAAAAAATTAATCAATTGGGGTTGGACATTTCGACTAAAATGTTCATTTTTGGTTTTTTTTGAAATTTTTTTTCTAAGAGTGGAGTTGGTGATGGGTAATTGAGTTGACCAGAACCGGAAGGTTTTTAAAATTTTTGAGTTTGATGGTGGTGGAACGGTTGGAATAGCGAATTGATCTGATCATGTAGAGTTAGACCAAATAAGTTAAATAAACCACTAGATAATAGTTTAAGAAAATAAGGTTTAAGTAATTTCATAGTGTATGTGATAGTTAAGTTAAAAGAAAAAGAAAATAATTTTGAAATTGCAAATATCATTTGAAAGTGGTTAAGTGAAAAAAAAATTACTGATTTCAACCAGTACAAAAAAAAGTAAACAAATAAGAAAGGAAAAATTATATTTGGAATATGCAATAAAGCTTTATATTTGGATGTAAAATTTGGTGTTATTATTGGGAGAATTCTGTGATTGGTGAGGTGATAGAATGATAGGAAGGAAATTCCATGAAGAAACACAATTTCGAGTTCCTTTCATAGCAGTTGGAAGAAGGCGTCAGTAAAATTATCCAGATAAGTATTTTTTTATGTTCATGTTTTACGTATCGAATTTTATTAGTGTTGATTTTTTTCTTGATCATAAGATGTTAGTGAAACATAAGTAGAATAATTAGGGGAGAGTTGTGACCTGGCAGTTCTCCCTTCTAGAGAACCTGGGTGATGTTTAAGGCACGCTTCGTTTGTTTTCTTTTAGTTTTAAATTTCTTGTGAAGAGGTTGGTCTATAGAACCTTCGCTCGAGTGAGCTAGCGCAGGGTTTAATGGCGTGCAAGACCAAATGGTAGAACTTCACGGTCTACCAGATAAGCCTCCCATAACAGTGTCACAAAAAAACCATACGCTAAATAAAATAAACTTTCGCATCCTGGTGTCAATGCTTCAACCGAATTACTAACCAAGCACGTTATTTGGCCGTCTATACAAAGGACGTTAAACTTATGGCGCAGCAGGTGTTTAGGCATACTAAATCACCTCTTGGCACTTTCAAAACAAACAGCGATTCTCGCAAATACATCTCGACATCATCTCTACCAATATCGGAAAACCAACGATATTGCTTAACGCTAGTAGACCGTTATACGCGGTGGCCCGAAGCGATAGCAGTTCCAGACATCACTGCTGGAACGGTCGCATTCGCTGTATACAATCCTTGGATTTCAAGATTTGGTGTTCCAGAATCAATTGTTACTGATCAAGGAACCCAATTCGAATCCCAATTTTTCTCTGAACTGTCTAATCTATTAGGTTTCAAGGATTTAGAACAACAGCCTATAATCCAAAATGCAACGGCATGGTAGAAACTACAAAGATGGCATCGCACAATAAAATCGGCAATTATGTGTTATGACCGTCCAGACTGGACAAAAATTCTACCTTCAGTCCTCTTAGGTTAAGAACCTCCTTCAGCGAAGAACTTCAAACAACTTCAGCGGAACTCACATACACTCATAAGAAGTTGAGGAAACATTTTGATGAAATACGGCCAAAGCCAGCATCAGCACACGTTACATCTTTTTCCTTTATGAGCAAAGATTTGCAAACTTGCTCACATGTATTTTTACGTACTGACGCTGTAAGGAGATCATTACAAGCTCCTTACACTGGTCTTTTCAAAGTTTTAAGTCGCAACAATAAAAACTTCCATATAGAAATTAATGGCAAAGCAGCCAAAATTTCAATTGATCGACTTAAACCATGTTATCATGAAAATTCAGGCGATGAACAATTCAGTTCTCTGGCTAATGCAAATCTTTTGAATCAACCAGATTCAACCGCTAAATTGAATCGTAACGATTTTTCTGAATTTTCGAAAAGCAGCAACCAAAACATTTTTTCATACAAATTAATTCCAGCTGATCATACTGATTCTCGTCTGAATCCTAATTTTCTTAATTTTTCTGCAAATCTGAAACAATCAGATGCAATTGTTAATAAATCTTAATTCAGTATCACCAACGCAACCTAAAAAGAAAGTAACATTTAATGATTAAAATTCATATTGAAAAATATATCTTTCTATAATTTTGTGAAAAGATTCACCCACTTCACAGTAATATAACAGCAACAAGTAGTAAAAAACTTTATGTTATTTAATTTATGTTATATCAATATTTTATTAATGATATTTTATACCGTCATGTGAAGTAAAAAACTATTTTAAATTTATTTTATTTAAAATTAGACATGTTTCGATAATTTTAAAATTATCATCATCAGTATATTAAAAAAACCCGCGAACAACTTATGCTCTATATAAAATCTTTGGTAAAAACAATGGAAAAAGATTTGACTTAAAGTAATAAAAGTAAAATTCATAAAAAATAACAAATATACAAATAAAAACATAGAATTGCTAGAAAACGAAAAAATATAAAAAATATAAAAAAATATAAAAAAAATATAAAAAAATATAAAAAAGGAGTTGATTATCTTTCATGATTAGTTTATGTGTTTTTCACGTTTATGAACGTTTATGTGATTTTGCCACCGTATCTTTAAAATTTAGATCTCTTATTTTAGGTAAAACATAATTTGTATACCTGTGATGTGCAGTAGAATCCAGTTTCCTTAATTTTTTTTTATTTATTTATTTATTATATTTCATAATTCAGCTAAATGTTACATAAGAGTATATCTTGTCAGGTAACATTTTTTTTTGGTTTTCTTTAGTTAAATTAACAATTATATTTTATGATTATGTGTAAACTGTTTCAAAGTGTAATTAATGATTAAATAAATTCGTTAAATTATACAAATTAATAATGACAAAAAATTTATCTTCTATTTTAAATAATTTAAAAACTATAATTATGTTGTTTCATTTAATTTAATGCCTTAGAGCCAATAGCTTAATTTGGTTTGTTGTGTATATGTTTGATTTGCTGTAGGTATAAGTGGTAAAAATATTGGCGTGTGTCGTGTTTAAACTGTGCTATACTTAACGTATTTTAGATTGCATCTGAAAGTTTATTGTATAGATCTACTCCTTTATATAGCAGTGTATTTAGTCCAGTGTTCGAATAATAGTCGAACCAAGGAAGGGTCATCTAATTCTTTTCCATCAACGGTAAAAACTTCGTCATGCCTTGTGTACCAATTTTCAAAAGCATTTTTATTTTCTTCGTCATACGAAAATACGTTAATAGAATTTGATAAAGTATCCATTAATTATACTGAAGATGATTTAATTGTTGTAGTAGTGTTATTATATAAAGAATTATTGAATGGTGATTGTTCTTGTAATAATTTAACAATGACGGCATTCATTCTCCTTTGTTCTTCAATAAACATTTTGAATTGGTGAATATTCATTTTCACTATTAGGTGTAATATTTTTGTATTTAAAACTACACTGTTTATATAAAAATGATAAATTGTTTAACTGCATTAGATATAATATGTGAATTTTTTTACACTGAATGATAGATATTTTCTTTGTATGTATAGATATAACGTTAGTTTTATTATTTAAGAAAATCACTGTAAAACTTTTTTACGAGTTCTAATTGTTACAAAAAAGTATTTTAATTGCCATTTTTAAAAATCTAATTGAAAACTAACGCTCTCGACGTGGCCAATATGTTGTGTACCAATATGTTGTGTACGAGTTGATTTGATACTAAGAATTGAAACACAACATATACTTTTATAATATAATTATTACTGTAATTATGATTTAATAATAAGATCCACTTTCACTAATCAATAGATACGGAATGTTCTATTTAATATCTTTTATATTACAAAATATTTCAATTAGCGGTACAATACATGCTACATGAATACAATATATTTAATACCATTAAATATACATTCGGCTAGCACATCTATTTGTTGCGTACTCAACAGTATATTTGTATACATATTTGTTATATTCAATGATAACATTTTGTATTGAGAAATTACACATTTTTAATTACATTTTAGTTTAACAAAAAATATATTGGTTCTATGCAGCATGACGTCTCCAGGACAGACTCTAAGTAGCCAGTTTATGCAACGTGATCATCGAACTCTGAGTTCGACTATAAAATTTACGAGAGGCACCAAATTTGATTTATTTCTATACGATGAATTTTTAAAATTTCCAACCATTTTTAGTGGTTAACTTAGTAAATTTTTTTTCTAAAAACCTATGGAATAATGAGAGATCTTTTTCAATCGCATGGAGAAATCAGTTTTTATTGTTTTGTAAAAGCTTTTTATTTTTGATCTACGGGTGTGACAACCCCGCGTACTCCAGTCGCTCCACATACGAGTTAACGTGAAACATCACATACCACTAGCAATGGCAGTGAGATATTTCTAGCCAAGGTGATATCTTGAGAATGCTAGCGGATTAACTGTATTGTCAACGGTAGCACCCTCAATCTTAGCTGTGGAATATTCTTTGATGGTGACATGCTTTTGTTTGCTCGAAGAAACGAGCCTTTATATAACTCTTATGTGTGGGCTTTAATCATTGTGAAAGACAGTGAACCAAAATATTAAGGATTATGCAACTAGCTGGATAACTCGCAACCCCATTTTGTTTTGTTTCAGCAAATATCATTAAAATATATGCTTTTAACCTTTTATTTTGATTTTATGTTCTCTATCCTATCATAAAATATTGGCATATCATATTTTATATGTGATGGGATTTATTGTTTAATTATTCTTTCTTTGACAAAAAATAAAAATTTACATCCATCAACACCTTTGAACGTATGTTGTGATCCTTAACCTTGGTCTTAAAAGGTTTTTATGTGTTCTCAAAAATAATACACAACCAAATTTAATCCTACATTAAAATTAAAGTTTTAATCATCGGTTGAAACACACTCCTAGCTGATTACACTAGTTTACAAGAAAAATCTCCCATAATAAAACCCAACTTTTCTTATAGATTTGGACGTCTTAAACACGAATATCATATTCATTTTTTTTGTTAGCTCTTGTTTTTGAGATATTCACGAAAAACCACTTTTTTGGTGATCAAAAATGTTGTTTCGGTTTTTGGGTCTCATATTTTACAAAACCAACAAATTAAAAATATTAATAAAACAAGTGCATAGTAAATATACCAACAAACATTTTAGCTATATTTTGTAAAAATCCATTAAGGATTCTGGAAGTTACAGTCGAAAAAACTTGAAAAAATACGAAAAATTCACGTTTTTTTTAAATTTTTCCATTTTCAACACCATAAATTTTGAACAAATAAAGGCACTAATTCTTTTTAATTTCTTGGAGCCTATAATAGCTTTAATTTTCTTTCTTTTAAGTTAAAAGACACATATATTGGTGCAGTTTGCACCAAGTTATTCAAGTTTTTCCAAAGAAAGTCAAAACTCAAAATTTGGAAAAAATAATTTTTTACTTAATTTATTAAGTAAAAGTAAGTAAAGTAAATTTATTAAGCCATAAATAATAATTTAAAAAATTCAGTCGTTCTCAAACATCAGTAAAGAATTATTTTAAAATAGTAAAGTATAATTTCCATTTTTATTTTCGAAGTTGGGAATTGGATCGATATGAGACGTATATAGAAAAATATAAACAAAAGATAATGAATTGTGAGGAGAGGCAAAACATCATAACATCAGAACTAATTAAGTTAGTTCAAGCACCATAAAGTTAAGCCCTATTTATGTCTATTAATACCTATAAGGTTTGTTTCTTTTCTTTTTTCTCTTTTTTTTTGTTTTTTTATAATGTAAACTTTTTTCTATCACCGCTCACCTTATGTTACTCCTTACGTTTATGATCATTTTAAGTTTAATTAAAGAAAGCAATTACTTCTCCTTTTTAATAGTTTTTCGGTTTTCCCATCTTTTGTTTAATTAGTTTAGAGGTTTCTTCTTAAGTAGATAATTGTCGTATGATTAGTTGCAAATATAATCTCTCTGAGGATAAATTTAATTCCAAACATTCAATTGAAAATAATAATTAAAAAAGAAAAAATATTACAGGTATAAATTTTAAATAGTGTATTGTTTTTAAAAATCAATAAATCAATAGTGATAGCTGCCTTTTAAATCAAAATAAATTGTTAGTGAAAAATCAAGTTTATTTAAATGGCGTCGTCAAGAAGTTTCAAGTGTAAAAATAGCCCAAATTCATTTTGTTTTATATGTGGAAGTTATATAATACATACTGCTATATCACCCCATTTATAAGAAGTGCCAATCTTCATTACTAACTGATATTTTCCAACTCCTAAAATAAATCACAAAAACTTCACAAAAAAAAATCTCAATTGCGAGAAAAATCATATACAAATAAAGTACAACTTTTGTTAAAAAAGGACATTTCACAATCAACAAACTGATATTTTCCAACTCCTGAAATAAATCAGAGGTGAGAGAGCTAGATCATGTCAAAAAACTTCACAAAAAAATCTCAATTTCCAGAAAAATCATATACAAACAAAATACAACTTTTGTCAAAAAAAAACATTTCATAATCAACTAACTGACATTTTAGAACTCTTTGAATTAGTCCGAGGTAGGAGAAGCTAGATCATGTCAAAAAACTTCACAAAAAAATCTCAATTTCGAGACAAATCATATACAAACAAAATACAACTTTTGTCAAAAAAAGACATTTCATAATCAACTAACTGATATTTTCCAACTCCTAAAATAAGTCCGAGGTGGGAGGAGCTAGATCTACTACGAAAACAACTTATATATAAACCAATTATAATGCAGAATTTAAATTATTCTTAAAGTTAAATTTTTATCCAAATTTTGAGTTTTGACTTTCTTTGGGAAAACTTGAATAACTTGGTGCAAACTGCACCAATATTCGTATCTTTTAGCTTAAAAGAAAGAAAATTTAAGCTACTATAGGCTCCAAGAAATTAAAAAAAATTAGTGTCTTTATTTGTTCAAAATTTATGGTGTTGAAAATGGAACAATTTGAAAAAAAACGTGAATTTTTCGTATTTTTTCAACTGTAACTTCCAGAATCCTTAATGAATTTTTACAAAATATAGCTCAAAATGTTTGTTGACATATTTGCTATGCACATGTTTTATTAATATATTTTATTTGTTTGTTTTGTAAAATATGAGACCCGAAAACCGAAACAACATTTTTGATCACCGAAAAAAGGGGTTTTTCGTGAATATCTCAAAACCAAGAGCTAACCAAAAAAAATGAATATGATATTCGTGTTCAGGAGGTCCAAATCCATAAGAAAAGTTGGGTTTTATTCTGTGAGACAAAAAAAGTTCAAAATTTGTAAACTAGTGTTATTGTTTACTTTTGTTTTAATTTTTTACAATCGCCATTAATGCAGCAGCGTTTTCCCTAATTAACCCATGGTCACTCTAGTTCTATAAAAAATACTATATATTCCCAATTGCTTCTCAATTTTTGGTGACTGATTTATATTTAATACACATATATATTTTTTTTATTAAAATTCCGTAAATATATTTTCATGTTTCTATATATAAAATAAAAAGGAATTAAATTACTAAAAATTATATTAATTAAAATAAAAATGAAATATCAATCGAATTAATATCATTATTGGAATATAAGTAAGTAATTTGATTGTTAATAATTGTTTTTCTTTATAATAATTATAATAATAATATTTCATTTATTTATAATTAAGTTTTTTTTATTATAAAATGTTTCTTTGTTTTGCGTTTCCCTCATTTAAGTTATATTTTTTTGTTAACAAATATATTGAGCGTAGAAAAAGGATAATATTCCAAAAATACGAAAAATAAACTGAAATAGCTATTTTTTAGTTGAATGTCGAATTCGTTTAATGAGCGTATTAATAATATTCCAATTTTTGGAATATTATCCTTTTTCTACTTAGCCGTTCAATTATTATATAATTAATATAATATATATAATTATTTTTAATGGTCATTAAAACCAGTTGATTTTTGAATTAGTTAAATTTTTAATAGTAATGCAAAGTTGTTGGTCAGTAACTTACTTAAAATTGAAATCTTTATCAGTGTCTTTGGATGGAACATAATATTTATGGAGATGCTGTTTACTTAAATTTTCTCCATTATTACTGAAATAATTATTAAATTCATTTAACTTAGTTAATTTATCTTCAGTTGTATCAATGTTTTTAAATATTTTATTACGTTTTAAATTTGCGGAGCCTTACATCAATTGTTTCACGATATTCCATCGTTTTCTAGAATCATTCGCTTGATTGAATTTATTCAAAAAGTATTCCATCATTTTTAATTTTCTTAGGCTAGAGAATTCTTGATTTCAGATTTTATATTGCAATTTTATGTGAAGTTATTGTTATTTTATATTTATCAAATGTGAGATAGTATTCCATGTAGGAATGTATAAATGATTTTTATATGAGATAAATATATGATTTTTATGTGAGAACAGTATTCCATGCAGGGACGTAGAAATGATTTGTATATTAAAAGAGATTGTTCGCTAAAAATATTAGAATTCCATTTCATATTATATTCAACTTCTACTCCAAGAAGTCAAACTTTAATGGAAACGGGGTGGGTGTGAATAATCAAAGAAAATGGCAACAATGCGTTTTACTCGTATTGAACTCAACACTGTTAACAGAACCGCAGTTCGTTATTGTCGTTAGATCTACGTTTAAGGAATTCATCATATTTCTCAAATTTTTTTAATTTTAAAGCTTTAAAGATACGTTTGAATAATTTGCTCAACATCATATAATGGTGTTTTTTAACTCCGAACATTTCCGTAAGCAGAAATTTCAGTGAATTAGTTTACAATACTAATAACAGCAAAAATTTAAAGGAATTAAAACTTTACTGAAATCGGCACTATCAGATTGAAACTCAATGAACAACTCTACTGTTGCTTCAAGTTCGTGGTTCGATGTTCAGACCCACTCTTCATGTGCCATGGTAGAGTTTTGAATCAAATTAAAGAACCAGTGACCACTGTTCTCGACAAGAAAGGTATTGAAGAAATTCCGAGGGTAGACTATAAACCATCTATTAGCTAAATGGTTTAATTTGTTCAAATTTGTTCGCTATTTAATTTTATTTGCTAGTTTTTTATGTCCTTATGCATTTTTCTTTTGAGAGCTGAATTTTTGCTAATTCCGGAAGACAGAGAGGAAGCGTAAGAAAAAGGGATTTTTTTATAGTAAATGTAACTTGCAGGTGTCGAATATAATTATAGTATATGTACCCGCTAAACTGTGGCCATAGTTAACATTGCTTTCTGTTACGATTTGTATATTTAAATAAATAAATAATTAATAAAAACCCAAATTCGTGATAATATTTAAGAAATAAATTATTATAGAAAATGGCTGAAATTATAAGGAAATAAAACAAAAAAATTCAATCACTATCTATATTAAGTCCAGCTCTTTTTTCTTCTTCAAGCATGGCATCTAGCTCATCAGTTAAATTAGCTAGCATGTGACCAATGTCGTTTAAAACATTTGAACCTAACATATTACTTGCATTCCCACTTCCCTTACAATTTGAACTCATCGATGATGTTGATAATGTTGGAGACGATTGATTCGGTTGCTGTTGGTGAGAACTTCCTGTTAATGGTACAATTGATCCATTGCCACCATTTGGTGTTGTTGATGATGAATTTGTTGTTGATGATGATGAAATTGGATTTATGATGATTTGCTGTCCAGCGATTGTTGTTGCAGATGAGGACGACGATGACGATGATGAGGATAACGACGATGTTAGTTCTTGTCGATTTAAAACACGTTGTTTAATAGTACCAGCATTTTCGTTAGCAAATGGCAGAGTATCGATCGAATCGATTGATGAATTTGACTTTCAAAATAAAAAAAACACAAATTGATTACACAATTAATAGCAAATGGTGCATTACTACTTACTTTGGAGTCATTAGGCTTTTCTGCGTGAACCTCAACAGTTGTCTGATGTGTATGGCCGACAAAGTTCGAATAAAACGGTTGATTAAATTGATGCGGTATTTGTGGTTGTGAATGAAGCAAATGTTGATTGTTGGGCGGCAGTTGTTGTTGATGCAACATATGATGTTGATTGTGAAGGTAATATGCGGTTTGTTGCTGATAATTTATCGAAGTTTGTGATATATTTAATGCATCGAAATGATTGCTCATTTGACCAACACTAGATGTAGAGCTTTGTCTTCGTGGCGGCTCAGGTGGTTGTTTTTTAGTCATAATAGGACTAATAGGACTAATTATTTGTTGATATTGTTGCGGTATTGGCATTTCATTACCACCAGCAACAAAACATTTTGATTTTAAATTATTATCTTGACTAAATTCAATGGTATTTTGATTTTGTAACGATGCAACATTTGCTTGAACTTTTGCAATCGGTCGAGCACGTTGTATATTTGTATTCCCACGATGATGACGTGGTAATGTTCCACCACCCTGTTGTTGATGATCTTGTTGGCAATTCGTTAAATCATTTGTTGGTGTTATATCACCATCATCGTATGATCGCCGCCATGGTATGGTTTGCATTATGCCACTATTATTACTAATATATTGACGTTGATTCGATAACATTCCACCAATATTTGATGTTGGTAGCATTTGATTACAAAAATATGTAGGATCGTTACCACCACAACTATTTGTTCCAATACCATTACCACGACTAAATGTTAAATGTGTTGCACTAGTTCGATCATTCATATCCTCTAATGATTCTAACGATTTGCCACGGGGTTGTCGCAACTAAACAAAAAAGATTAAAATATTTTAAAATATATACTTTCATTGATAACATATTTTCTACATATTGTTTTGCAACAAAAAAGAGTTTTTCAGTGCACATAATATACAGATCATTCTCATATATCGTCGGCTACAGATATGTGTATCTACATATTAGAAAAATGGGAAGGAAGTTCACAAAACGATTTATTGCGCTTCTAAACAAGCTTGAAAATAAAATTTGTTCATTAATAAATATAAAAAAACAATTTTTTTAAATTATTGATAGTAACTTTTTTTTAAAAGCTTGTTTAGAGTCGCAATAATTCGATTGGTAACCTTCTTTTTTTTCTAAATTGTAGTTACACGTAAATGCTCTTTAGCCGACGATATATCATTCTAAGAGCAAAGAATACAGATTGAAAATAAAACAAACATCGATTATAAAAGTTTAAAACAAATGAAAAACAATATTCATCTTAATGACTTACCTTCTGTTACTTTCGCAATGAAATTATTATTCAAGAGGAAAACAGACCAGAAAACACGTAAATTAAAAATAGTAAAAGAGAGAGAGAGAGAGAGAGAGAGAGAGAGAGAGAGAGAGAGAGAGAGAGAGAGAGAGAGAGAGAGAGAGAGAGAGAGAGAGAGAGAGAGAGAGAGAGAGAGAGAGAGAGAGAGAGAGAGAGAGAGAGAGAGAGAGAGAGAGAGAGAGAGAGAGAGAGAGAGGGCGATAAATGTATGTTTAGTGATCCAGAATTCAGATCATTATAAGTAGGTGGATTTCACTTGGGCACCAATGTATCTTTATTCAAACTTAGCTTAACACAGTTGCTTAATGCAGTTATTTTTTACAAAAATCAACTGTAAGTAAACTGTTTCTGTCAATAATTTCAAAATTATATAAAGAACACGTCAAAAGCGATTTAGGATTATTGCAAAATTTGTTTTATTAATACTTTGTGTTCTGTAATAAGAATTACAATCTGTCACATCAAAACATAGATACCTTTAAAGACATAAGTCCCACTAAAACATGCGTTCTAAAATGTTGATTGGCGCAATTTTTGTTTTGTTTGTCTAAACAATGAATCCTATCACATGATAGAATATTACATAGGCCAATATTTCATAATAAGATGCACAAAATAAAAACAAAATCTCTTATTTTTTATACAAGTTTTTTTAAAAGATATCCAGAAACAAAATTTCAATGTAATTGCCAATAATCCAGTACCAACTGGATATTCCTTGATCAGTTGACGCACTGTCCTCTTTAATGATTAAAATCCAGATATAGATTATATGGTGGCTCTTTTCTTCAAGCAAACATTATGGTGGCATTTCAAACTATAGATAGAATGCCCATCTGTCAGCACCCCTGATGTAATACCTTTGTTGGTGAATATTTCATTGTTATTTTCAGTGGTATGTAATATCGCAAGTTAACTTGCATACCAATAGCAGGAACAAGAGTACGCAGAGTTGGCACACCCGTAGATTAGCAATTTGAAAAATTTTACATATCAACAAAAACTGACCTCTCCAATCCGTAACCTTTGCCGACGCAAATAACACGCCGATTGGTAGAACTGCCAATCTAAGTTATTTTTCATTCTTCTACTCACGAGATATAAGCGCTATGTGAGAAATTATTCCATAAACTTTGTAAACTTAAATATGATCGGCAAAACAAACAACTAGATTCAAAATTGTTGTGCAATCAATTTGAACCTTAATCCGTAACCGAAAAAAATACTCATGTCAACTTTGGATCAGAGTTGGACAATCTAACTTATTATCAGCATTTTAGTTGTCCATCGCATAAAATCTATATCCAACGCAAAACAAAGCAAAAGATTGTTAATATTTCAAACAACCGAAATACAACTCATCTGTTAGAAACTTGAAACCAATATAATGAAATAGTTAAAGAGAGAAAAGCTTTTAATAAAAACATTAATCAATCAATAAACTTAATTTAAACTGTTTTTTAATAAATTACCTCAATCAAGACAAAGTCGTTATCAGTCATTTGTGAATCATTATTGTTATAATTATTCGATAAAAGTTGATTCCAATTTTGATGTTGTGTACCACCCGTCCCATATGCACCAATCGACGATGACATATTATTCAAATGCTGGTGTGTTAACATCATATTTTGGTGTTGATAGTTGCCCCCAATTCCAATTTGCTGTTGCTGTATAATAGATTGGTGTAATTTTGAATTATGGATTTATGAGTGGATGTAAGAAAGAAGTAAAAAATAGTTTCTAAGTTTAGGTTACACAAGCATACTATACATTAATTTATACTAATAAACAAACTGTTGAGTAAAAATGAAAAATGGATGACAGTTAAGATTATTTACACTACAGATGAAAGTGAAGTGCAAATGTTATGTTATGTCTGTATACCTTTACAGAAGGCGGGAAACATCTGCATGCAGATGTCGAATTAGTGGGAGGAGTGTGACGTACGGTGATCACAACATCGATGATCGTCATATGCTAAAGCAATGAGGTAAGTGTAGTGTATTATGCGTGTCGTCTACCTTTGTATAAAGTTCGTATAATGCGAAAATGGAGTCGATTACTTTTTAAGTTGGTTTAACCTTTACTATTTTTCTGCTTCAAACTTTTATTTATATAACTTTATGCAGCACTAGCAAGCTTCGTAAAATTGATGGCGCCACACGACGGCTACCTAGCAGAAAATGTGCTGCAGCCATCCATTAAAAACATTTTAGGGAGATTTTTCGGTTACTGTCACCTCAAACACATAAGACCTAATATTTTTATAGTATTTTTTTTCGGTCATCTACCATCCAAAAATCGACAGAGGATGCTACGTAACATCTTTCACAAGCAACATTCGTCAACAACGACCGAAGCCAATTAACGCACGACTGTACCGCAAAAACTTGAACCTTTAAAATGTGTTATTCAAAAGTTAGCGTTGTTAATACTTTAGTTTTCACAAGAATGAAAACATTAAAGTCTAGTGAAGCAGTGCTCGGTAATATAATAACGGCAAAACAGTCAAAAATATACACCGAAAGAACATAGACAATGTTGCCAAAATATGTCTATCAAATCAAATAAGAAGTCAAGATTCAAAGAATGTCAACTGCGTCTAGCGGCATCAACTGATTCTTAAGTAAAATGACTGTATTTGTGACTGTCGATGCGACTTTTTGTTTGACTTTCTATGTAATTGTCTGTCAAACTGTCTTACTTACAGTCTACTAAATGTCGGTGTGACTATCTAACTGATTAGCTATCTCTCTTGACTAGCTGTGTCTTTCTATCTGACTTCCTGTCAGATTGTCTGTCTGAGCATCTATCTGTCTGTCTGAATATCTAGCTGTCTGACTGTATGTATGACTCTGTCTGACAGTCTGTCTGTTTGACTATCGGTCTAACTGTCTGTCTGACTGTTTGTCTGTCCCTATGACTGTCTATCTAACCGTCTGTTTAATACCATGATTACTGAAATCGTGTCACATCAGGCGACATGACTATAGTCGTGTCACATCGGGTGACATGACTATAGTCATGTCACGTCGCATAAAAATTGGTATTATTAAAGTCGATAAGAACGGTCGCGACTAAAACTAAAAAATCTGTAACGAAAAAACTCCGAAACATTTTACGTTCTTCAATTTCACAAAAACAATTTAAGACGTTTGAAAAAAGTATTGTCACATGAAAAATTGTAGCGACTAAAATGTCATTTAAAGTGACATCTGTCGTATAAAATGACTTGAGGCGTAAAAAACGATTTCAACAATACGAAAATTGATGCGATGTGACTCTAGTCATTTAAAGTGACATGACTTGCCTTCGGTAATCCGGGTGTAACTGTATCTGACTGTCTGTATTTTTTTCTTCAAAGTTATTCATGTTTAGGTTGATTGTATTTAATTATAAATTAACGTCTCTGAATATCCGTAGATACCATACCCAACTAGGTAATAGGAATAAATTTAAATTAAACTTTTTTAAGAAATTTATGAACGCTAAATTTAAAATTTTGAGGATTAAAGCTATCACGGAAAACACATGAAGGTACGGCATTTCATAGATGAGAGACCATGTTAAAAAAATTATGATGAAAAGCAACAGTTCTGCACCTTTGTATATGAACTGTAAAAGAATGGGCTACAACATTTGCTCTTGTGTAACGCGATAGGTTTGCTAGTTCAGGTAAATTTGAGTTAATCTCAGTGGAAGTTTGTTCATCCATAACGTAATTATAGAAAATTGTCAGATCAGCAACATTTCTTCGATGCTATAAGGACTAACTTATTAAGAGAGCAGTAAGATTTGAGTTGCCAATCAATTTGACAGCTATGCCCGTAACAGAATGCTTTTAACTACTAAAATATGCTCCACCCCAGGTGTAAGAACAGTGCTTCATAGTGCCATCCACAGTACTGCATAGTACACCTGAATATAACCGTCTGTATAACTGTCTGTCTGTCTGTCTGTCTGTCTGTTTGACTGTCTGTCTGTCTGACTGTCATATCGACCATCTGTCTTGGTTTTTTTACATTTTGTTTTACTACTGTCCTAATTGGTTGTACGCTATTGTATATGATTGTCTGTCTACTTGTCTGAATAACATTTTGAGTGATTGTTTGTCTGTGTTGATTTTCTGATAACCTTTTAATGCCCTCTTTTTTATACAATAATTCTAATAATAACTCTAATTCTATTTGTATTCTTGATTCAAATTACCAGACATTTTTGCTTTTTAACAAAAAAAATGTCCGTAGCTTTGGTTCATAACATTTTCTGACACTCCGTTGATTTTAAATAATTGACAAATAACTCCTTGCATAAAAACATTAACACATCATATTTCATAAATCAAAGGCTCATTATATTCTATAAACAAAAATAAAGTGAAATTAGTGATAATTATTTACCATTTCCAGAATCAGTGAATAGAGCTAAAAAATCTTTTAGATAAAATGGCAACGCTATCTTATAGGGGTCGTAATAGATAGTTGGAGCAAGAGATTTCTTACAGACTTCATACTTACAGCTTCTGCAGAAGTAAGTGGTGAACGTTAAGTCTTTCTGCAATCCTCTGACCAGTGTTGACTCTTAGCAATGATTTGATATTGATTTGAAGATAGAGGATAAAATGGTAACGACATGGTAAGTGCGGTTTACTACAATCTGCTATTTACGATCACTACTGATTTTCAATGTTGATATAAATCAAACATGGTGTGTGATGAGCAAATCCTGAGAATTGGGGAATAGCAAACAAAAAAAATTTGTTTTTAATCTGCACATGTAATACATCAAATTATAGCTTGAGATCTCTACTTCAATAATCAAAACAAAATAAATTAATTATTTTAAGAAATGGTACTACATAGCCATATCTGTGATGCTTGTTCTCAACAATTTTAAATTGTTATATTAGAATGCATATCTTTCAACATATTTCTCTCAGAGTGATGCAATCCAAAATGGCCGACTTGATATTCTAGGTTGATAGGGACATCAATGGTGTGTTTTTTATCAAAGTAATTGCAAAGCCTCAAGTTTCAAGGTAAATAATATTCATTTAGAAAAACTAATTAACATGTCACAACCGCAACAAAAAGTAAACTTTCAGTTAGAATAAAACAGATTTTGTACTCAGTATTGTTTTGTAATATGTGTTATGTAATCAAAAACAATACTGCCCATGTGTGCAACCATAATATAAACAAAAATGTTATTTTGCCCAGTTATTACCATTTATAATTAGCTCTAAGGCTTTGACACACATGGTGTTCCGGTTGTGACACAAAATGTTTCGGTTGCGACAAGTTATTTTTGTTGCTAGTGTTTACACTATAAATATCCATTATAAAGAACATATACACAATGTAAACAACATACACTCCATATGAAAAAAGTAATTTTATTAAAAACACTAATCAATTTTTTGCATATGGCAATGTGCTTGTACCCAAGCATGATTGTGTGAATGATATCAAAATTTGCGTTCATTACTAAAAAAACAAGATGGTAAGTTGCCGTATTAGGATTTTTTAATAATGATTATTTTGACAGTAGTCTATGCTTGAATTGTCAAGACGTGAAAAATCAAGCGTCTGAAAAAATTATTATGATTAATAAAAATTATAATTATTCAATTATGCTTGGATTATCAAGACGTTAAAAATCAATCGTCTGAAAAAATTTTCAACAAAATCAACATAGAACCGTAAGATCAACTACTTTATTGAGAATTCAGCAGCCGGAATCGGCCTCAAACAGTACAAAATTCAAATCAACTCACTTTTCCTGTATACATTCTGATTTATACTGATTTGCTGGAAATTGGTGCTGCAACACAGCACATTCTTTCTCATAGATATATCAATTGGAAATCATTTCAAGGTTTGTCAACTAAACATTGAGAAGATATCAAAGTCTAACTCTGAAATACTCTCAAGAATTGCTAATGAAAAAGAAATCGATGTCATATTACTCCAAGAGACTGCAACTCGCAGTGACGAAGACATTTCCAAAAGGGGTGATTTTGCAGGGTTTGACTTGGTTGCTGCTATATTCATTCTCCAGTGTACGGTATAGCAACTTATGTAAAAAGCACTATCGATGATTATGAAATTCTAGAGAAGCAAATTATACATGAAACATTTGTTATAGCAATCAATATACAAGGCTTAAACATTGTAAATATATATAAGCCACCAGCCACCATTTGGACCACATCTACACTTCCTGTTTATGAGCATCCTACTCTGTACATGGGAGATTTTAATAGCCACCATACCAACTGGGGATACAGTCGGAATGATCAAAATGGTGAAACGCTGCAGAACCTGATGACTTGTAACAACTTTCCTTTAGTGTTTGATGCTAGAGATAGAAGTACCTTTCACTCTGCTGCTTGAAAGCCAGATTCTAATCCCGACCTTTGTTTCATATCAAACAACATTGCTGACACAAATGGTGTTCAAAGAGAAGTATTAATTAATTTTTTCTCATACTCAGCATCGTCCGATAATAGCAACAAACGGATAATCAGTTCAATCTGTAAACTCATGCAACAAACCTAGATGGAACTTTCAAAAAGCTGATTGGAAGAGTTTCAAATCAGAGATGGATCATGTTATCGACTTTATCGCTCCTCTTATAAACAATTACGATCGTTTTACGAAACTATGCAACTCGATTGGTAAAAAACATATTCCAAGAGGCTACAGAACATTCCAGAACCTGCATGGAATGAGGAATGCAATAAACTTTATGCAGATTATGAGAAAACGGGTGATATTGATGTTGGTAGAAGCCTACTCGATGCATTAAATGATCAAAGAGCTAAAAAATGGATCCCAAAAACAGAGGAAATGAACTTTTCTCACTCAAGTAGAACAGCTTGGAGTCTTATTCGAAAGCTTGGTTCTACTTCTAAGCCAAAAAAGAAGAAATACAATGTTAACGT
The DNA here is from genome assembly GCA_963693315.1 of Diogma glabrata. Taxonomy (NCBI): domain Eukaryota; kingdom Metazoa; phylum Arthropoda; class Insecta; order Diptera; family Cylindrotomidae; genus Diogma; species Diogma glabrata. The sequence goes on from OY856189.1 coordinate 23,965,748, forward strand.
AAATGCAGTTGCATCAAGACTTTAACAAGTGTCAAAAGCACCTTTGGATCGAAAATGGATGAGGAAGATAAAGAAGAAAATTAAGTACCTAAAAAAGTGTCTACCAAACAACGACAATGTTTCAAGGCCATTTACTGTGGATGAGTTAAATATTGCCATTGATATGATCAAGGCTGAGAAAGCAGCTGGATTAGTTAACATGTACTCTGAATTTATAAGGAACTTTGGGGTGAACACTCGTCTGTGGCTGCTTCAATTATACAATCAAATATTGTCGACTGGTATCATGCCAAAGATTTTCAAGAAATCGAAAGTCCTTGCTGTACTTAAACCTGGTAAAGATGAATCAGATCCGGCAAGTTTCAGACCAATTTCTTTGTTGTGTATCCCTTATAAAATCTTGGAAAGATTAATCCTAAATAGGATACAACCCATACTTGAGAACAGTTTCATGATCGAACAAGCTTGATTTCGCCCAAATAGAGGATGCAATGATCAAGTGCTTGCACTTACAACCTATATAGTGAACGGTTTTCAGAAGCAGTTGGAGACCTTACAGTTGGAGTAAACTGCCTTTGTCGATCTTTCTGCAGCTTATGACACAGTCTGGAAAGATGGAATGCTCTCAAAATTTATTGAAGCAGTTCCTTCTAAGAAACTTGCAAACTTGTTAAATAATATGCTGAGCAACAGATGGTTCCAGGTTCGTCTGAATGACAGTACTAGCCGATGGAAGAGATTGAATTGAAGCCACAAGGTTCAGTATTAGCTCCGATTTTGTTTAACCTTTATACAAATGATCACCCAGAAACCACATCAGAGTGAATAAATTTATATATGCTGATTATGAGGTGCTAGCAGTGCAATATAAGTCATTTGAAGAAGCTGAAGAGATTTTGAAAGAGGATATTAATATTCTTTTTGACTACTATAAAACTTGGAGAACGAAACCGAATACAAATAAAACTGAAGTGTCTGTATTTCATCTTAACAACAAAGAAACTAAACGTGAACTGAAGGTAGAAATAAATGGCCAATTACTTCCTTTCAAAAAAAATCCAAATTATTTGGGAGTTTTCTTAGATCGATCTCTCACTTTTCGGCACCACTTAGAAAAGTTGTGTAAAAAAGTGCGCACTAGAATGAACCTGATTCAAAACCTGGCTGGTACAAAGTGGGGTGCAAGTACACAAACGTTACGAATATCTTCACTCAGTATAGTTTATTCAGTTGCAGAATACTGTGCTGCGCCATGGTATAGAAGCTCACATAGTCATCTTGTTGATACACAGCTTAATCAAACAATGCGAAAGATAAGTGGATCAGTTACAAGCACCCCAGTGCCATGGCTGTCAGTGCTCAGTAATTTAGCGCCACCCGAAGTTCGAAGGGAAAATTTATCATCTCGTCTGATCAAGAAAACAATACTTTATGATAATTCCATCTTAAGCAATGTCCTAAAAGATCAACCTTCGAATCGTCTGAAATCAAGAGACCCAATACATACTCAAATTAATGAGTTGATGACATATGACGCCAACATGGCATGGAAGGAATATTGGGAGAATACAGCTGTCCCCAATTACGAGTTAATTTCAAATCCAACAATGAGAGTAGGTGGTTTTGATCTACCAAGGAAAGAGTGGGTGTTGCTGAATAGAATTTGAACTGGACATGGACGGTGTAATTATTTCATGACGCGATGGGAACTTAGTGAATCATCAGCCTGTGATTGTGGCTGTATTGATCAGACTATGGCTCATGTAATGTCAATATATGCCCTTTGAGGAGATTTTCCGGCTCAATGCGAGAACTAATTGATCTTGCTTCTACAAGATCCCGTGACTGGTTGTAAAGTTTTGATATTCAATTGTAAAACAGAAGAAAGAATGCATAAACCATACGATATATCTATATATATATATATATATATATATATATATATATATATATATATATATATATATATATATATATATATATATATATATATATATATATATATATATATATATATATATATATATATATATATATATATATATATATATATATATATATATATATATATATATATATATATTATATATATATATATATATATATATATATATATATATATATATATATATATATATATATATATATATATATATATATATATATATATATATATATATATATATATATATATATATATATATATATATATATATATATATATATATAATATATATATATATATACATATACATATATATATATATATATATATATATATATATATATATATATATATATATATATATATATATATATATATATAAATATATATATATATATATATATATATATATATATATATATATATATATATATATATATATATATATATACATATATATATATATATATATATATATATATATATATATATATATATATATATATATATATATATATATATATATATATGGGGTATTCCACGTCAAATCGACCACTTTTGACCCGACCCCTCTCGATTTGGTTGAAACTTTATTATCTTTTTGTACCCCAGTAATTATATGTTTTACAGTTTTTTTTTAAACTTTTCATCAAACCCAAAAAATGTTATGAATTTTTTAATAAAACAGCTATTTATCTTTCAAATGCCCATGGTTTTCTCAAAAATTCCTTAAAAGCGACGCGCTTTTCTTCGACATTGTTGTAATTAAATGTAGTTTCTAGAAAAAAAAAACAAAAAAAATTTTCGATGTCTTTTTGCATGCAATTTTTTAGTTTTTTGAGAAAAAACATCAATTTTTCAAAAAGCGACACTTTTAATTTTTTTTATTTTTTTTTATTTTTTAACTTTGAATTATTCTTTAGTTAATGCCGTTAGAACTAGAGTGGGCCGACTTCGCTTTCTATTTTATTTTTTAATTAAAAAAATTGTCGTTTTTATTTATTTATATTTATGGGACGATCCACCTCAAACGGGCCACTGCTGCGACCGAAATTGGGGGTGGTTTAAAAAAACGTGAGATGGCTCAAAATTTTTGTATTGAAGTATTCTTTCTAATAACAGGTAACGTTTTAGAATTTTTCAAAATGATGGGGTCAAAGTGAAGGGTTAATCTCGACATATTTCAACATCGTACGTGGAAGCTAGTTACTAACACGTAATAAAAATTTTTGGAAATAGATTGTTAATTTTAAAATGATTTTAGGAGTACGATATTTAAAAATTTATATAATTGATTAAAACAAATATAAATGGTGACTTCAAAATGGCTCCAATTCATCAAATTTGCATTTTCACTAACAAAAGAAGCTTATATTTTACCCTTCTACGGCTTGAAAACTATCTTTTAGGTTTTTAAATAGTTGTAACATCAATTTATCAATTAATTTCAATTATTATTTAAAATGGCCGAAGCACAATACAGTTCTTTTTAAAAAAAATCAACTTTAGACAAAAAACAAAAAGAAACCTTGGAAGAGTAAAAAATACCTCAATTATGACTTTAGAGATAAAAATACATACGTGTTTGTTTTGTTTTTTACGAAATTCGTTTAATTTTTACAAAAAGTTTATTTTTGGACATATACTCGCGAAATTGTTAAAAATGATGATATTTTGCGCCAGCCATTTTGAATAATTATTGATATTCTTTGAAAAATTGTTGCAACAACTATTTAGAAACCTAAATGATAGTTTTCATGCAGTAGAATGGTAAAAATAAACGTTTTCGGTAGTAAAAATTCAAATATGATGAGTTGGCGCCATTTTGAAGCCGCCATTTTTAATTTTTTTTATCAATTATATAAATTTTTAAATATCGTACTCCTGCAATCATTTTAAAATTAACAATCTATTTCTAAAAAATTTTATTACGTGTTAGTAACTAGCTTCCACGTACGATGTTGAAATATGTAGAGATTAATCCTTCACTTTGATCTCATCATTTAGAAAAATTTTAAAACGTCACCTGTCATTAGAAAGAATACTTCAATACAAAAATTTTGAGCTATCTCACGTTTTTTAAACCACCCCCAATTTCGGTCGCAGCAGTGGCCCGTTTGAGGTGGATCGTCCCATATACCAGGTGATTTTTTTAACCTGAAACTTTCAAATATCTCGAAAAATAAGCACTCTACGGAAATAATGTCCATGTTCAAAATTTAATCATGCCGCGGGGGAAACACATTAGTGCAAAAAAATAGTCCCCCACCCCCCTCTTTGTAGGTGAGCGTGACTTTGAATCTAAAATAAGAACCCCAATTTTTTATTGCAGATACGGATTCTACGGCTAAAAGTACGTACAATTTGACTAAAAATTTTTTCGATTCATGATAGATGTAAATTGGCCTGCCAGATCACCAGATCTTACTTCGCCAGATTTCTTCTTGTAGGGCTATCTCAAAGAGAACGTTTACAAACAAGAACCAACAACACGTGAGAATATGATTGGGCGAATCAAAAATGCTTGTGCCGAAATTCAAGCAGACACACTTCTCAGTTGTGTACAGTCATTTGAAGAGCGGATTAATAAGTACATTGAAGTCGAAGGCCATCATTTTGACCACTTATTTTAAGCTAAAATTTGTTTATTCACCAACCATTTACATTAATAAACTTTTTACAATGAAAACTTGATATTTTTTATTTCAAATGTATTACAAAATCGTAGGCATATGTTCTTAGTAAGTGAATTCAAAAAATGAATCGAACAAATTTTTTTAGTCAAATCGTACGTACTTTTAGCCGTAAAATCCGTATCAGCAATAAAAAATGAAGGTTCCTATTTTAGATTCAAAGTTACCCCCGCCCACCTTCAAAAAGGGGGGGATAGGGGACTATATTTTTGCACTAATGTGTTTCTCCCGCGGCATGATTAAATTTTGAACATGGACATTTTTTCCCTAGAGTGCTTATTTTTCGAGATATTTGAAAGTTTCAGGTTAAAAAAATCACTCTGCATATAAATAAATAAAAACAACAATTTTTTTAATTAAAAAATAAAATGGAAAGCGAAGTCGGCCCACTCTAGTTCTAACGGCATTAACTAAAGAATAATTCAAAGTTAAAAAATAAAAAAAAATAAAAAAAATTAAAAGTGTCGCTTTTTGAAAAATTGATGTTTTTTCTCAAAAAACTAAAAAATTGCATGAAAAAAGACATCGAAAATTTTTTTTGTTTTTTTTCCTAAAAACTACATTTAATTACAACAATGTAAAAAAAAAGCGCGTCGCTTTTAAGGAATTTTTGACAAAACCATGGGTATTTGAAAGATAAACAGCTATTTTATTAAAAAATTCATAACATTTTTTGGGTTTGGTGAAAAATTTAAAAAAAAACTGTAAAACATATAATTACTGGGGTACAAAAAGATAAAAAAGTTTCAACCAAATCGAGAGGGGTCGGGTCAAAAGTGGTCGATTTGACGTGGAATACCCCATATATATATATATTATATATATATATATATATATATATATATATATATATATATATATATATATAAATATGTATAAATATATATATATATATATATATATATAATATATATATATATATATATATATATATATATATATATATATATATATATATATATATATATATATATATATATATATATATATATATATATATATATATATATATATATATATATATATATATATATATATATATATATATATATATATATATATATATATATATATATATATATATATATATATATATATATATATATATATATATATATATATATATATATATATATATATATATATATATATATATATATATATATATATATATATATATATATATATATATATATATATATATATATTTTTCTTTTGATATTTTGTCGGCTATCGGTCACTTCGGAGAAGAAAGTTGTAAAACAAACGTAAGTAAATTTACGAAAAATCCTTTTCCTTTATTTATTTAAAAAACAATATGTTTATTATTGCGATCACCGGACGTTTCGATGGTGTTTTCCATCATTTTCTTATAACGGTATTTTCTATAATAATAATTTTAATTTTACATCACAGTTGTTGTGGTAATTTAGATGAATAAAAATATAAAATATTAAAAAATTAAAAACTACTTACAAATTAATAATAAAACATTCTTTTTAAATAATAAAACTAATTGGAATTTAATCACTTTTGAAACATGCAGATTTTTTTTCTTATATGAATTTTTAAAACAATTTTTGGTACAGGCGGGACAGATATATGTATATATAAAAAATATATTTGTATACAGCTATTCGCATCATAGCAGAAACAAGCCAACTTGATTGTATTATTTAATATAGTCGTCTTTTTTTGTGAGCGTTTATCGTGTGTGTGTTGTTCTGTGGGCTATTGTTGTTTGTGTTGAAGTGGTATGTTTCCATCTGTTGTCTTTGTCTTTTCTTGTTTTTGCGTTCGATGTCGGTATTAATAACATTACAAAAAATCGGGGTAAGATTGTCTACGTCACGTTTTACGTTGTATGTGTTGTTAGTATATATGTGTAGGGACTCTATAGTTAGTCTTTTGGAAATGTTTTGTTGGGTGTCAAGAATTTGTATATTGTCAAAATCAGGGTAATGTTGCATTGTATGGTAGTGGTCTATTAGCGCGGTTTTATGTGTATTTGGTTCAATGATCTTGGTTAGATCATTTTTATGGTTATTTATTCGTTTGTATAAATATTGGCTAGTTTGGCCTACATAGCTTTGGTCGCATTTTTCGTGACAACCACGTATACCTAAGCATGGAATTTTATAAATGGTATTTGTCATCATCAATTTGGATGTAGGGTCCTTGACTCTGGAGAAGATGTTGTGCAAACGTTTCTTGTTGTTAAAAGCAAGTTGTATGTTGGGGCAAATTTCATTCACGACCTTTTTTATGTTTTCAGACACAGAGTTTATATACGTCATACTTTTATATGTTTTTCGTACGTGATTCGTGCTTATGTGTGTGGGTGGAACAGTAGTTGTTGCTATTTTATTAAGTCCAGTTTCTATTAATTTTTGTATTTTTTTATATGGATAATTGTTATGTAAGAGAGTTGTTTTTATGTACCTAATGTTTCTTTATTGTATTTGGGATCGCTGAGTGTGAGAATTCTGGTGATGAAGTTTTGAGCGGTATTTAATTTTTGAGTAATTGGGTGTTGTGAGTAAAAATTGAGGATACGGTTTGAAGCTATGTCTTTCTTGTACCAGTTGGTTTCTATCGTATTTGAGCTATTGCGTATAATCATCATATCAAGGTATGGTATCCTTCTTTTTTGTTCCTTTTCAATAGTGAATTTGATTTTTGGATGAAACGTGTTGAGGGCATCTAAAGTTTCGTTTATTGCTGTTTTGGGTATTATGGCGAATAGATCATCTACATATTTCACGAGGATTTTTGGGGGAGTATGATAATTTGTTTTTACTTCGTTTATGAGCCTTTGTGTTATAATATCTGCAATAACGGTGGATAGAGGATTACCCATTGGCATACCATATATCTGTTTGTAGTAATGCATCATTGTAAACAAAGTAATTTGCATCTACTAGACAAAAATTAAGCATATCAAAAAATAATTTTCTTGACATGTCCGTTTTCGTTTTGAGTTCATCTTCCCACCGTTCTTGTATTATTTTAGTGGCTAGATCTATGGGATGTTGGTAAACAAAGCTATGATATCGAAACTTACCATTATTTCGCTATCATCTAATTGTTAATGTGCTTAGTTGTTCTTTAAGACAGAAAGAGTTTTTTAAGTTGTGTGTATCATCTATGATCAGGAATTTTAGAATGTCGGATAACATCTTGGATAGACGTGATGAGGGAGTGTTAACTGACGCTATTATGGGTCGCAGAGGGATCCCCGCTTTGTGTGTTTTCGGTTGGGCATATAGTTTGGGGGCATTGGTATTATATGTGGTTAGTGTGTACATATCCTGTTTTTTGATAACTTCTTCATCAGCTAGACGTTTTATTAATTTGTTGTTTTGCAATTGTAATTTATTAGTTGGGTTATATTGGATTGGGACGTATGTGCTCATGTCATGTATTAGGTCATTCATCTTGCTTTTATAGTCGGTTTTTGTCATTATCACAGTAGCTTTTCCTTTGTCACTACAAACAATTAAGATGTCGTTGTGTTCTTGAATAAATTTTTTGAGGAACCGAAAACACACAACCGAAAACACACAAAGCGGGGATCCCTCTGCGACCCATAATAGCGTCAGTTAACACTCCCTCATCACGTCTATCCAAGATGTTATCCGACATTCTAAAATTCCTGATCATAGATGATACACACAACTTAAAAAACTCTTTCTGTCTTAAAGAACAACTAAGCACATTAACAATAGATGATAGCGAAATAATGGTAAGTTTCGATATCATAGCTTTGTTTACCAACATCCCCATAGATCTAGCCACTAAAATAATACAAGAACGGTGGGAAGATGAACTCAAAACGAAAACGGACATGTCAAGAAAATTATTTTTTGATATGCTTAATTTTTGTCTAGTAGATGCAAATTACTTTGTTTACAATGATGCATACTACAAACAGATATATGGTATGCCAATGGGTAATCCTCTATCCACCGTTATTGCAGATATTATAACACAAAGGCTCATAAACGAAGTAAAAAACAAATTATCATACTCCCAAAAATCCTCGTGAAATATGTAGATGATCTATTCGCCATAATACCCAAAACAGCAATAAACGAAACTTTAGATGCCCTCAACACGTTTCATCCAAAAATCAAATTCACTATTGAAAAGGAACAAAAAGGAAGGATACCATACCTTGATATGATGATTATACGCAATAGCTCAAATACGATAGAAACCAACTGGTACAAGAAAGACATAGCTTCAAACCGTATCCTCAATTTTTACTCACAACACCCAATTACTCAAAAATTAAATACCGCTCAAAACTTCATCACCAGAATTCTCACACTCAGCGATCCCAAATACAATAAAGAAAACATTAGGTACATAAAAACAACTCTCTTACATAACAATTATCCATATAAAAAAATACAAAAATTAATAGAAACTGGACTTAATAAAATAGCAACAACTACTGTTCCACCCACACACATAAGCACGAATCACGTACGAAAAACATATAAAAGTATGACGTATATAAACTCTGTGTCTGAAAACATAAAAAAGGTCGTGAATGAAATTTGCCCCAACATACAACTTGCTTTTAACAACAAGAAACGTTTGCACAACATCTTCTCCAGAGTCAAGGACCCTACATCCAAATTGATGATGACAAATACCATTTATAAAATTCCATGCTTAGGTATACGTGGTTGTCACGAAAAATGCGACCAAAGCTATGTAGGCCAAACTAGCCAATATTTATACAAACGAATAAATAACCATAAAAATGATCTAACCAAGATCATTGAACCAAATACACATAAAACCGCGCTAATAGACCACTACCATACAATGCAACATTACCCTGATTTTGACAATATACAAATTCTTGACACCCAACAAAACATTTCCAAAAGACTAACTATAGAGTCCCTACACATATATACTAACAACACATACAACGTAAAACGTGACGTAGACAATCTTACCCCGATTTTTTGTAATGTTATTAATACCGACATCGAACGCAAAAACAAGAAAAGACAAAGACAACAGATGGAAACATACCACTCCAACACAAACAACAATAGCCCACAGAACAACACACACACGATAAACGCTCACAAAAAAAGACGACTATATTAAATAATACAATCAAGTTGGCTTGTTTCTGCTATGATGCGAATAGCTGTATACAAATATATTTTTTATATATACATATATCTGTCCCGCCTGTACCAAAAATTGTTTTAAAAATTCATATAAGAAAAAAAAATCTGCATGTTTCAAAAGTGATTAAAATTCCAATTAGTTTTATTATTTAAAAAGAATGTTTTATTATTAATTTGTAAGTAGTTTTTAATTTTTTAATATTTTATATTTTTATTCATCTAAATTACCACAACAACTGTGATGTAAAATTAAAATTATTATTATAGAAAATACCGTTAAGAAAATGATGGAAAACACCATCGAAACGTCCGGTGATCGCAATAATAAACATATTGTTTTTTAAATAAATAAAGGAAAAGGATTTTTCGTAAATTTACTTACGTTTGTTTTACAACTTTCTTCTCCGAAGTGACCGATAGCCGACAAAATATCAAAAGAAAAATATACACACACGGTCGATATAAATCAACAACTAATATATATATATATATATATATATATATATATATATATATATATATATATATATATATATATATATATATATATATATATATATATATATATATACACCCAATTCTGTTTTTACACGGTCTTTTTTTAGACGGTTTTGAAATAACACGGTCTAGAAAAAAAATTTAAATTCGTTTTTACACGGTTTTATTTGAAATAGCACGGTTTAAATTTTGAAGAAAATTCGTATTTTTTTTTTATATACAAAGTTAGGCATGTTTAGTGTTAATTATAATAAATTATAAATTAACGTCTCTTAATATCTGAAGAAAAATGTCCAACTAGGGATTAGGATTAAGTTTGAATAAATTAAATTTCATTAAGAAGTTTATGAACGTTATCTTTAAAATTTTGAGGATTAAAGCTATCCGGGAAAACCCTTGCTGGTGAGACATTCCATAGATGAGAGACTCTGCTGAAAAAATCACGCTGAAAAGCAACACTTCTGAACCTTTTTATATGAAGTGTAAAAGGATGGGCTACAAAATTGACTCTGGTGTTACGCGATAGGTTGTTAGTTCAGGTAAAATTGGTTTTATCTCAGTCGAAGTTTGTTCATCCACAATGTATTAATAGAAAATTCTCAGATCAGCAACATTTCTCCTGTGTTGCAAGGAATTTAACTCATTAATAAGAGTTGAGTTGCTAAATAGTTTAACAGTTCTGCGCTGAACAAATTCAATTTACTTCATACTACTAAAATCAGATACACCCCATATGTGAGAACAATACTCCATGCAGGGAGTATAAATGATTTATATATTAAAAGAAGCTGTTCGCTATTGAAAAACTTACGAAATCGTTCCAAAGACCTAAATTTTTGAACAGCGTTCTTAGCTAGGTTAAAAATATGAGAATTTCATTTCATATTGTTTTCAACTTCTATTCCTAGAAGTATGTATGTACAGTTGATCAATTTTCTTTGAAGATTTTTTAACGCTAATCTTAAAGTTTGGAGGAAGAAAATTATTTTATCTTATTATACTCTTATTGATACTCTGGTGTAACGTGTCAAGTTTGCAGGCTTAGGTAAAATCGATTTGATTTAGATAGAAGCCCGTTTATCCATAATGTTAAATACCGTCAAATCAGCGACATACCAGGAATCAAGCTCATTAGTAAGATTTGAATTGCTGATCAATTTAATAGCCCTCTGTTGTATAGATTCAATCAAGACCTGTATGGTACACTCCATATGTGACAACAATAATCCATGCAGGGCGATTGTCTTTCGGCGAAAACCGCATTGTCTTTAAGTATTTTTGACCAGTTAACAAAGAACCTCATATTTTTAAAATTAATGTTTTTTTCAAATATTTTAGCTACATTCGATTAGTTTGATATGGGTTTGTAATTTGTTGTATCCGTTTTCGTACCTTTTTTGAACTGGCTGTGTCTACACTAGCCATTTCCCAAAAAAACTAATATTTCAAATTATATGTATGTCGTTGGAACAGCATGTTTGATTGAGCTTGTGAAACGTAATTTTTCGCTTAAACATCTGAAAAGCATATGATCGAATCTGGCATGCCAACTTCATGTAGACGTAAAGCATATTCAAAAATGCCTCACCGATCAAAACATTTCGGTATCCATCGGTTTTTCTTCTGAGTCTAAATTAATTATTACTGGTATTCTCCAAGGCTCAGTTTTATTCCCCACTCTATTTTTAATTTATATCAATGACCTGTTGAAAATTATCAGTAACACGACAAATAGTTTTGCAGATGACATACAGTACATTGCACAGGTCATTCGTTCCCCTATCTTCAAAGGTAAAATGAATGAAAAAATAAATCTCGCCCGGAGAAACGTTGTTATAAATGTAAACGAGGACCTTGAAGGAGAAAAGGACCGAGGACCGAGAAAAAGTCGCCGATTGGGGTAAAAAAATTTATTCAATTCTAATTCCACCAAAAAAACAGCTATTGATTGTTTTCATATCATAGACCGAGTTCCCCAATGATACTTCCATTAGTATCTATGACGAACAAATAGCATCCTAAATAGATGGTAAAAATATTTCATTCCGTATAATTTACTCCACATTTATAAGTACTACATTCGTCCATGTATGAAATATTGTTGTCAAGTCTTGTGTGGTGCATCTATTTCGATCTAGACTCTAGGCTAAATTTAACATCAAATCTTGATTTCCTACAACATTGTCGCACTGTTGCTGATCTCTGATTTAATTTTTGTTTTTTTTATCAAATGAACAACTGTGCATACATTCACAAAAAATTTAATTTGGCTTTTATATAGACTCTTAATAGTTTTTTTGTACAAATCATTTTATTTTACCTATTTTTTACAGAAATAAAAGGTATGGAACCAATCCCCTTTTTTTCTATGTGCTGCATGTCTTTTTATGCACGGTTTTTTTTTACACGTCTTTTCCTGGAACGTATCTACCGTGTAAAAACAGAATTGGGTGTATATATATATATATATATATATATATATATATATATATATATATATATATATATATATATATATATATATATAATATGTATATATATAATATGTATGTGTAGTATAATTGCCTTTGATTCTCAAACGTGATTGATAATATTTTTTATGCTATTCATAATTGGAAATATTTTATCAATTATACCTTCGATAACGCTTATCAGTTTCAAAATTAACATTGAAAAAAATGAAAACTGCAACAATTGAATTTATTTTATAGATTAAATTTACATTCTATTTTATCAGATTCAAATAAAATAATTGAGGAAATATATTGAATAAAATCAGGGAAATAGATAAGTGAGCTAGGTAGGTGTGGCCAATGTGGTTTTTTAGCTTCTGATTTTAACCGCATAAAAACATATATTCAAAAATAAAGGATTTCATAAAATATCATCCGATTTGAACAGTTAAGAATGACTCTTGAAGTGAATAATAAGTGATGAATATTCCAGAAAACTAATATACAACTGAAAAATTTGATAAAATTAATACTGAAGTTTTGAACAAAAACATATATTGCGATGGATGTACAATTCATAATATTAATATCGAATTCTTTTCACTCAGAACCATAAAAAAATTGATGTTAATTTTTAATTAATGTTAACTACGTTCTATTCACTCAAAAAAATCAATTTTTTTTTTGCGATTTACACATCGATCACCACAACCAATATTTAGCGTGACCCCACTTTCTTAGAGTATATATAAATATAGAGAGAACATAACTTTAAAATTGTATGAGAGACATAAAAAATGATATGTCATATTCAATTTCTCTTTTCTCTTTTCAACGACAAACTGTTTTATTAAATTATTAAATAAAATTAATTAAATAATTTCCTCTTTGTCTCAGTGAGAAACAGCTAAGTCTTTCCATAGCATGTTTATGCTATTTCATTTGATTCAAAATTGTACAATTATAGCGAGTTTTCTTAACAAAAAAAATCTCTCCCAAAACTTAAAAAAACTCTCCCACAAAAAATAATAGTTTCTCCCACCCTACGATTAAATAAAAAGATATGAAAAAAATGAGGTTTTGGCTTTATTATAACTAAACATATAATTTTTGATATTTTATCAATGAAAAATAAATTTGTCCATAAAGAAAAAAGTTTGACATCAAGTTTTCATAATATACTTTGAAAATATTTATACAACTTAAATATTTGTTCGTATCGTTAGAAAACATTGCTTGTCCTTTTAAAAATATTTCAGTTAAATAATCACTTGAAGTAACACAATGAATTTAAATTACTCTCGTAATTATTTTCATTCATTTTATTCAAATTAGCACAACTATGAAGAAAACATTTAACTTTTTTTTCGTTTTAAAATATTTCATTGTTTTTAATAAAATAGTTTGTCGTTGTAAAAATCTTTTAACTATTAAAACACTATTAACTCACCTTTGCTACCACTACAGTCATATTTTTTGAAAAAGATTTAAAAATTAATTTAATAATGATGCTGTACAACCTAAATATCACTAAATACTATTCATTAATTAAATACGATATTTGATCATTTCCTACATTTGAAATTAATTTCGGACAGGCAAACGATAAATTATGTAAAAAGCATCGACACCTTCAAATACTTAATTTGTATCCTTACAATAAATAAATAGTCATTAAATTTCTATAAAACAAAAATTTCAGTGGTTTTAGTTAAATAGATTCACTGCATTGTTTAAAAAAAAATTTGAAAAAAACGAAAATAGAAATTTGGTAAGAATTTTATTTTTAAACGAAAAATGTGGTACAGACCATCTTTGAAGATAATTTTTTAGTTTAACAGAGTTTAAAAAAAGTTCTACAAAATTTTAAATAATTTTTTTATAAGTCCTATCAATTACCTTTCCACTGAGTTATAAATGACTAAACTCGTTTCAACCAATGAATAAAATCGGTTCATGTTTCGCCAACCCTTAAAACTTTGCCGCCACCCTGTTTCATCCCCAGAGCGAAATTTAATTTTTCAAGAGAAATCAAAAGGGGTCATTCCAGATGCTAGAACAAATGATGTTGTGTAACGTGGAATTGACCCATAGAGATAAACTAAATTTAGTTAATAGAAAAGGGACACAAATTTTGTGGATTTAACAAAAGTTGTTAACAAAAGTTGTAAACCACAGCTCTGGAAACAAAATGTTCTGGATATATAGTGAGCTAATATTCATAAAAAACTTAAATTAATGGCTAACCAATGTTAAAGATTTTGCGTAGTAATTACATAAAAATTATAGAAAGCTGTGATATTCCAACAAACATAAATTCTGTAGTACGAGTAAAAGTAAAAAAAAAAATTTTTATCGGCATTGACAAACCGGAAGTTGGAATGCGGAACTGTTTTGAACCGTGCTAAATGCTTATGTACCAAGTTTCATCTAATTCGATAATCAGGGACGAGTGCTACTGAGATTTCATAAAAACAGGTGCTCCGGGGACCCCCACCACTTTGTTCACTATCGCTCAAAAACTGATCAGCTCCTTACCATACATAATTTCATCTTTGTCCAAAGTGTCATCAAAATTCATTCACGAACGACTGTTGTATGCTCCCAACAAACATTGAAAAAATGGTGACACAATATAGAGGTGCTCGGGAGGCCCCCCACTACTTATCCAAAAACTATTGCCCAAAAACTAATCAGTTCATTGTCATTTAAGGGTGTATATAACATTTATGAAATCAAAGATTTACGTCGGATTTTAAAACATATTACAGAATAAACGTTCCTGCATCGATTGGAATCAAAAAAGTCCGAGCGGCAGGATGTCCGCTAGAAATAGGTAGATTTCGATATCAGACAGTTTTGTGTACAAGTAGAACCTGATGTATCAGATTAGTTTAAACAAAACAAACTAAAAACAAATCTATAGTTCTTGGTGATTTTAATGTCCACAATGTCGAATGGCTTACTTTCAGCTCTAAAACAGATGAGATTGGTAAACAGGCAGCAGTTTAAAGCAAATCCTCGTCGTGTATGGGACTATAAAGCTGCGGATTGGCTTTGTCTTAAATGTTTTTATAATAAGTTTCCCTGGAAACTTATTTGTCTTTCTACTCAAAACCCTGACATTGCTGCTGTAAATTTTTCCGAATCTGTTCTCGAGGGTGTGCGCAAATTCATTCCAAATAAATTAATAGTTCCTAAGACTGAGCAATGGTTTTCGTCTAAGTGTAAAAAGGCAATTAGAATTAAAAAAAAAGCGTTTCGAAAATTTATGCAGAACAAAAATGATGAAAACCTTAAAGAATACAGCGAAATTTATGCAGAAAACAAGTAGACGTAGAAAAAATATGTTTAACAGAAAAAAAGCATCAACATTTGCTAAGCATCCAACCGGCTCACGTGGTTTCTATAAAGCCATTAAGACTGTACAAGGCAATTTTTGTAAGCCCTCTCTACCTCCTCTAATTGAAAAAGATGTACCAGTTGTAGACCCAAAAGAAAAAGCTAACCTTCTAGGAAATTATTTCTCTATAAATTCTACATTAAAAGAACCCAATTTTTTACCTAAACCAATTCCTAGGGCTTCTTATAAAATAGTGCGGTTTTTTTTCGTAAAAATGTCATTCGGAAAATGCTCTTACAAAAAAATACTAATAAAGCATCTGGACTTGATTGTATCCCACCTATCATTCTTAAAACATTTGCTAAGGAACTAGCACCAGTTCTCACTAAAATCTTCTATTTATCATACAAGAAAGGGATTTTTCCTGAAATATGGAAAATGGCCAGTGTACAACCAGTTTCTAAGAAGGGTAATAAAACTGATCCAACAAACTATAGACCCATTTCGATCTTATCGGTTGTTGCTAAAATATTTGAGAAATACGTCAATTTTAATATTATGAGCTTCTTAGAGTACTCAAAAATTCTAAATGAAAAACAATATGGGTTCCGAAAAGGTAGAGCAATAGGAGATCTGCTTGCTTTTGTCACGCATGTCTGGAACAAGTCGCTAGAGAACCATGGAGAGACTTTCGGTGTTGCACTTGATATTTCCAAAGCATTTGATAAGGTTTGGCAAAACAATCTAATATGCAAGCTGAGATGCTATGGAATAGATGAGCAACTTCTTTCTTGGTTACAGAGCTTTATAGCTGATCGCAAATTTCTGGTCAATGTTGATGGTGTATCATCGGACGTCTTTTTAACCAATGCAGGTGTTCCTCAGGGCTCCGTTTTGTCACCAACGCTGTTTCTTATCTATATTAATGATTTGTTGGATTCAACAATCCATCCTATCCATAGTTTTGCTGATGATAGCACACTTCATGCGTCTCACGAATCACCAAATCTATATTCACTCTCGACAGTTAATGACACGAGATCAAGCTTAATTAATTCTTTAAACGTTGATCTTAAAATAATTATGGATTGGGGTTTAGCAAACAGTGTTGAATTTAATGCTAGCAAAACACAGGTTTGCCATTTTACTAGATTATGCTCACCTAATCCGTTTCCTTTAAAGTTTGATGCGAAAAATCTTGTGTGAGAAAGAATCTATCAGACTTCTGGGGTTGAGATTGAAAATAATATGAAGTGGAATTCTCATATTTTTAGCTTAGCTAAGAATGCTGTTTAAAAATTAGGGTGTTTAGGACGTTGTAAAAAGTTTTTCAACAGCGAACAGCTTCCTTTGGTCTACAAGTCTTTTATCCGTCCTTGCATGGAGTACTGTTCTCATATTTAAGGGTGGGGGGGAGTTTGGAGCGTACGTAACAAGTTTGAAATGTCTTGATACTGTGCAGCGTAGAGCTATTAAATTGATTGGTAACTCTGATCTTACTAAGGAGCTTGATTCACTGCAGCACAGGAGAAATGTTCATGATTTAACGATTTTTTATAAATACGTTATGGATGAACGGGTTTCTGAAGAGATCAAATCGATTTTACCGAAGCCTGCATTATTCTTGCGTCATACCAGAGCTGCAACAGCGGCCTATCCTTTTGCGGTTCAAATAACAAAGTGTAGAACTGTAGCCTTTCAGCATGATTTTTTTAATCGAGTATCACACTCTTGGAATTCCTTGCCGGCGTGGGTTTTTCCTGATAATTTTAATTCTCAAAATTTTAAAATCAACGTTCATAAATTCCTAAACGAAACATAATTTAGAATCCCAATCCTAGTTGGCATGGTATCTTCGGATATTCAGAGACGTTAATTTATAACTCGTTATTATTAACACTCAACATGCCTAACTTCCAATAAAAAAAAAAAACTAATTACAAACAGATATCGAACAAATTTTAAAAAGAAAATTAGCTACATATAAGCAAACTACATCTATCCAATTTTGCAACAAACAAATTTCAGATCTACCAGAGAACATATACGT
>OY856189.1:23984088-24051588 GCA_963693315.1 Diogma glabrata
ATTTATTTATATATATATATATATATATATATATATATATATATACATATATATATATATATATATATATATATATATATATATATATATATATATATATATATATATATATATATATATATATATATATATATATATATATATATATATATATATATATATATATATATATATATATATATATATATATATATATATATATATATATATACATATATATATTAGGGTGCTAATAATAATTGTAACTAACACCGGTGACACACTACAGATCACTAAAGTCAGTTTTATGTGAATTTCTTGTTCTTTTGTTTTTATTTCATAAATGGCTGAAGCTATAGGAAAAATGTCAATAACAAAGTTGTAGTTAGTTAAGTTTCCTACAAAAAACTCATAGTAACCGAATCTCTATGATTGATATTTCTCTAGATAATAAGCTTTTATTAAAATGGATGTTTTAAGAGATTTTCGTCATCGATTTATGAAACTCGCAAGTTCTAAAATAATAAAAGTTTATTATCTCGAGAAATATCAATCATAGAGATTCGGTTCCTATGAGTTTTTTGTAGGAAACTTAATTAACTACAACTTTGTTATTGACATTTTTCCTGTAGCCTTAGCCATTTATGAAATAAAAACAAAAGAACAAGAAAAACACATAAAACTGACTTTAGTGATCTGTACTGTGTCACCGGTGTAAGTTACAGTTACATCTATTGAGGCTTTTTTGTAGATAATTTAGTCCTGAGTTAGTGGCTTTTTTCCTTTTTGAAATAGTATGAAATGCCGCTGAGCTGTAATTTTTTTATTAAAAAATACTATAGTTTACATGTATTTTGTATGGAAAATCTTCAAACGCCGATGCCGAGTGCTAAACATTAATTTTGAGGGCTCATATTTTAGGAGGACGTTTTCTTGGGTATTTCCAACAAAATTTTGATGGGGCACCAGAAAAAAAGAATTGTCGCCCAAAAAAAAAAGCACCCTAATATATATATATATATATATATATATATATATATATATATATATATATATATATATATATATATATATATATATATATATATATATATATATATATATATATATATATATATATATATATATATATATATATATATATATATATATATATGTATATATATATATATATATATATATATATATATATATATATATATATATATATATATATATATATATATATATATATATATATATATATATATATATATATATATATATATATATATATATATATATATATATATATATATATATATATATATATATATATATATATATATATATATATATATATATATATATATATATATATATATATATATATATATAGTTATATTATAGCATTCTATTACAAATCGCATTCCAACATTCAGTTCTCACACATAAATATCAACGTCAGCATTTAACAAGACAAAACATGTTGAGAATATGAACCTCAAAGAATGTTGTAAAGACCATAACCATTACATTAAATATTATATTACTAACTTTAGCAATTAAGCATTTTATAAATTGAAATGAATTTATTAGAAATAATGTTTAAGTTAGTCTTAGGTGAACTTTAAAAGTGTAAACAACTAAATAAAATAAAGGAATAAATAATTAAATAAATTAAAATTGATTTTTTTATTTAATTATGATCCAAGACTCATAATTGGCGCAGCCGTGCGGTCTTAGTGGACAAGTGAAGTGTTATAAAAACAATGCATAAAAGTAGTAAATAAAAACTACTTAAAACAGTGATCCCGTCAAGAATTTTTTTCAACAAAAAATTTGTGACTTTTCTGGCTGAAGGTTGATAACCATCAACCGCTGTGAAGATTTGAGGATCCGCCGAATTTACAACATCTTCCTACACTTTGGAACCAACATCTCCACGACAAAAGGGAAAGAAGCTCGACTACACTCACTACCAGATAGAAGTGGATCAAGTTATTTCTATAACTATAAGGTAAGCAATTTTTTTATGCTTTATATTTTACTGATTACCTTTAAATAACCCGTGCACTACCAGATAGACACGGTAGAAAAAAATAAGTGAATTTAAAGTGAATTAAAGTGAAACTTCATTAAAGATTTATAAATAATCGAGGTATTTCGCTAAGTCACACAATGGATCAAGAAATGGCTAACGAATTAACAAATCAGTTAAAAGTTGTTGTCGGACAATTACAGTTAATGACGTTGAAAGCAGAGGAACATGATAAAATGTTAGCTTATTTGCAACAGAAAACAGATGATTCTGAAGCAAAAAAACCTCAAACTGACCGTCAACAACAATTTATACTTGATTTATTCAGAATACCAGATCCAATTAAGTCTATACCAGAGTATGATGGTAATAGACGACAATTAACTGCATGGCTCAAAACTGCCGAGGATACACTAAACGTGTTTATGCCTCTGGTGAGCGAACCACAGTTCAAACTTTACTTACAAGCTATAAGTAATAAAATTAAAGGTAAAGCGAAAGATGCTTTATGTTTAGCAGGAAATTCACAGAGTTTCCAAGAAATAAAAGAAATTCTTTTAGAAAATTTAGGTGATAAACAAGAGTTGTCATACTATAAGTCGCAATTATGGGCGACAAAACAGGGTGATACTTTATCAGTCCACTCGTATTATAACAAAATCAAAGAAAATATACAAAACATAAAAGCATTAGCGAAGCTAAACGTTTTGTATAATAATTCGTGGCAAGCAATAAATGCTTTTATTGACGAAGATGCACTAGCAGCATTTACTTCTGGTTTACGTAAACCATATTTCGGATATGCACAAGCTGCAAAGCCGAAAAATGTAGAGGAAGCTTATGCTTTCCTCTGCAAGTTTATTTCAAATGAGATAATTTCGGGTAATATTCGGAAACCCTTAAATAATCAATCTCAATCAATTCAACCAAAAATTTTTAAACAAAAAATTTGAATTTATCAAACCAAATCATAAAAAAACCAAATTCTTTAAAAAACGAGCCTGTTCCTATGGACGTCGATTTATCCATGAGATCAAGACAAACATTTAACAGGAAACTTATTAATAATCACGAGATTTATTCCGAAAATGAAGAACAGATCGAAGGATTAGGTTCAGAAAATAGTGAAGATCTTGTTGATCCAAATACAGAAAATAGTGAAAATTATATTGATTCAAATTTGGAAAATTTTCATTTAGAACGGGATTCAGACACGGAAGACTAAATTTTCTTCCGTATCTAATATGTAATAATGCAAAATTGCTAATCGATACCGGAGCAAATAAAAACATTATAAAACCTGGCATAATTTCAGAAAATTTATTGCAAAAGCAAAAAACATCTGTAAAAAATATTTTAGGAAACCATTTAGTAGAGAATAAATATAAAATAAATTTTTTGGGACGTAATATTCCAAAACAAACGTATTTCGAGTTAGAATTTCACAAGTTTTTTGATGGAATTCTCGGTTCAGAATCAATGGCCAAGCTAAATGCGAGGATTGATTATCAAACAAATTCAGTAATTTTAAATGATCACAAATTTATTTTCAACCGTTATTATCCGACGGGATATGTATATGACCATATTGTTACATTTAATACAACCAACGATGGTGAATGGTTGGTACCGAAATTTGAAAATGTCAATGAAGACATTGTTGTACAACCAGGCATTTATACTTCTAAAAACGGTAAAACTACAGTTCAGATTTTAACAAACGAACCACAAATACCTAAAAAACTTCCAAAATTAAAATTAAATGTCAATAATTTTGAAACAATAACTCCAATTCCTATTTATGGCAATCAATTAATTAGTAAAGACGATATTAAAAAAGTAATTAGAACAGAACATCTTAACAAAAACGAAGAGACAGCGTTAATTGCAACAATTTATGGAAATCAAAGTGTATTGTTAAAGCAGAATGAGAAATTATCTGCAACAACAGCAATTAAACACGAGATTCAAACCCGAGACGAAACACCCGTATATACGAAAACGTATAGATACCCGTACCATTTTAAAGGGGATGTTGAAGATCGAATCCAAGAAATGTTGCATAGCGGTATCATTCAAAACTCAAATAGTCCATACTCGGCACCAATCTGGGTCGTTCCAAAGAAATGTGATAACTCAGGTATAAAAAAGGTAAGAGTTGTGATCGACTACAGAAAACTCATCGAAAAAACAGTTGACGACAAATTTCCAATACCACAAATCGAGGACATATTAGATAGTTTAGGAAAATCAATTTATTTCACCACACTCGTTCTAAAATCCGGTTTCCATCAAATACCAATGGAAAAGAAATCGCAATTAAAAACAGCTTTCTCGACAGATAGAGGCCACTTCGAGTTTTGTCGAATGCCTTTTGGTCTGAAAAATGGTCCGGCGACTTTTCAACGTGCCATGAACAACGTATTACAGGGTTTAATTGGTAGAATCTGTCACGTATACATGGATGACATAGTTATAGTAGGGGAATCTTTAGAAAATCATCTAGAAAATTTAAGCATTGTTTTAAAAAGACTTTCAGAATTTAATCTCAAAATCCAGCTGGACAAATGTGAATTTCTCAGAAGAGAAACCGAATTCCTAGGCCATGTCATAACACCAGAAGGAGTGAAACCCAACAAAGACAAAATACAAAAAATTTTAGACTGGCCATTACCCAAAAATCAAAAAGAAATCAAACAGTTTTTAGAACTATCACGGTATTATAGGAGGTTCATAAAGGACTATTCTAAAATCTCGAGAAATATGACCAAATATTTGAAAAAAGACATACCAATTAATTTGGCGGACCCAGAATATATTTCATCATTTGAGACATTAAAAACTACAATAGCGACGGATCAGATATTAACCTATCCAGATTTCTCAAAGTCCTTTATATTGACAACAGACGCTTCAGATTACGCTTTAGGCGCAGTTCTGTCACAAATCCAAAATAAAATTGAAAGACCTATTGCATTCGCATCTCGCACACTAAATTCAACAGAGACTAAATATGCAACAAATGAAAAAGAGGCATTAGCCATAATATGGGCCGTGAAGAAATACAAACACTACCTGTACGGTGATAAGTTTACACTAGTAACGGATCATAAACCACTAATTTTTATTAAAACATCAGAGAAAAACTCCAAAATTTTAAGATGGAGACTAGAATTAGAAAATTTCGATTACGAGAACAAAGAGGGAAAAGCAAATGTAGTGGCAGATGCATTGAGCAGAATTCCAAAAGAAAATGAATTAAACGAAGTGCACATGAACGAATTCTCAGAAAACACTTCACGTGAATCTGAAGAAATTCAAAGAAATTCTCACCCTTCGGACGAAATAGAAACTGTCCACTCCGCAAGTACGTCAGATGACTACTTTATTCATTTCGCAGATCGCCCAATTAACTATTACAGAAATCAAATAATTTTCAAAATTTCTAGACTAGATACAATAATCACAGAAGACCTTTTCCCAAATTTTAAAAGAATTATCTTTTCAAAAACAACTTTCGAAGAAAACGATATAACTGAATTTTTAAAAAAATATCACAATGGCAAACAATCCGCTATCTTTGCTCCAGAAAATTTATACGGACTAATACAGGAATCATTTAGAAAAAATTTTTCACAACGAGGTCATTTTGTTTTCGTCACAAAAATTGTTGAAGATGTAATGAATGAAAATAGACAAGACACAATTATAGTCAAAGAACATGAGAGAGCACATCAAGGAATAAAAGAGGTAGAGAGCCAACTAAGGAGATCGTATTTTTTCCCAAAAATGCTTAACAAAATAAGAAATCACATAAACGCTTGTAATATATGCAATTCACACAAATATGATCGCAAACCATATAACATAAAAATATCTGCAAGACCTATTACAAAAAAACCATTAGAGCGAATACATATTGATATCTTTAGTATAAATAAAAATAGTTTCTTATCGGTAATAGATTCGTTTTCCAAACACCTTCAAATGATTCAAATTAACACCAAAAATTTAATTGATATTACCAACGCTCTAAATAGATACTTTACACTTTTCGGAATTCCGAACACCATTTCTGATCACGAAACTACTTTTCAATCAGCACAATTCAAAGAATATCTAAATAAACTTAACGTTAAAATAGAATATGCATCCTCCTCAGAATCTAATGGACAGATTGAGAAAACGCATGCAACAATAATAGAGATATTCAACACAAACAAGGAAAAACTTGTAACTCCAAATACTTCAGCTGCCATAGAGTTGTCGGTTGCACTTTACAATAAATCTGTACATTCAGCCACAGGCTTCACGCCAAATGAAGTTATATTTAATCAAAATAACTTAACAAGCCCAATAGAAATTCAATCACATGCGAATAATATATTCCTAGAGGTGAAAAACAATTTAGAGATAGCAGCAAAGAAAATGGAAAAGCAGAATGAGAAAAAAGAAAAACCACCTGGTTTAACAGAAAACCAAGTAGTATTTCTTAAACCAAATATTAGATCGAAAACTCAACCAAGAGGGTTGAATGTTAAAGTCCAAGATGTAGCATTGAAAACATTTAAAATTAATAAAAACATAAAACGGAATAAAAATAAATTAAAAAGACTAAAGAAAACTAATATAACTTAATTTTTATTCTCTCTATTATTTCAGAAGAACTACACTTTTTTGTGTTTTGAACAAATTTTAATCAATGTATCAATAAATATAATTTTAATATAATTAAATCAATATTCAATATATTTTAATAAAATCAATATATTTTCAATATAATTAAAATTAAATCATTTTCTAAAAAAAAATTTTTCCTTTAAAATAAAATACCAAAAAGATACAAGCTAATTGGAATATTCATATTTAAATCAGTAAAAAAAATATTTTCAATAAAAGTAAATCAATATAGTTAAATTTCAATAATTTTTTAGAAATAAAATTTTCTTTTAAAATAAAATTCCAGAAGAGCCATTTAAATCAATCAATATATTTTCAATAAAATTAAATTAAAATCATTTTGCAAAAATAAAAATTAATTAAAGATAAAATGTATGCAATACTGAAAATGATTATACTAATTATTACTCTCAAGTACTGTAATAATCAAAAATTAGAAATTAAAAACTTAAATAATGACCCAGTTTTATTATTAGAATTAAATAAATGTAAAATTCAAATTGGAAATATTAGAATTATCCTTCCGATAAATTTGACAAATTTAGAATTAACTATAGGGTCAATCAGTAGAATAGTTACTAACAAAATAGACGATAAGTTAGAGTTACACAATATAATACAACAAAAAGTTAAAAAACTGGTCAATAATTTCAACCAAATAAAACCTATACAACATGGAAGATATAGAAGATGGGATTCTTTAGGTTCCGCATGGAAGTGGTTAGCAGGCAACCCAGATGCTCAAGATCTACGTATAATCAATAGTACAATGAACGAGCTGATTACTGAAATTAATCAACAATGGAAAATAAATGAACAGATTAATAAAAGAATCCAACTCCTTACAGATACAGTTAATAAAGCAGTAAAGTCTACAGCGATATCCAACAAAATAATTCTGTCCGAAATAGAGATAATAGCTACAATAATTAATATTGACACCATCAACACCATATTAGAAGACATCCAGGATGCGATAGTCAGAACTAAATTAGAACTACCAAGCAACAAAATCCTGTCTTTGAAAGAAATCCTTTCTGTCAAAGATTTATTAGTTGACCAGGGTGTTAACATAACATTACCAGATGAGGCTCTACAGTATGTTATACCCAAAATTGCTGTAAATCATGAAACACTACTCTATATACTACAAGTGCCAAAACTGGAGAAAGAAGAATCAACAGCAATAATGATCGTACCGTTGGTTATTAATAATACAATCATTAATAACTACCCACAACACGTAATAAAATCAAGACAACAAATATTTACAACGCTAAATTATGCTGATTACGTCCAAAAACATTCAAAAATTAAAGAATTTCGAGATAACTGCATTAAGCCATTAATCATGGGAACAGACAGCCAATGCAATGTGACAGCAGAGATGGATACATCAATACAATACATTTCTGATGACAAACTTTTAGTAAATAATGCTAAGAACGAAAGTTTATCTTCAAATTGCGGACCTCACAACCGAACACTTACAGGAAACTTTCTGATAAATTTTTGGAATTGTACAATAACGTTTAACAAGAGATTCAAGGTGCTCTGCATAACATCCGAACAACACGAAAGCTTATATCAACATTGAATATAGAAACCATTAATCAAGAAAACATTGAGAACAGGATAAAGCTAAACCACGTATATTTGAGACAAGCGAATCATCAAACCTGGATCTGGACGTTGACAGGAAGCATATCTGCATCATCAATAGGCATCATCATATTACTGTTCTACATCATCAGTCGTAGAAGCAATGCAAGAATTACAATAAAAAACTCGAATAAACCGGCAACAGCAGGACACAATACGGAGAAAATCACAAGATTTTCCGATCTGTTGAAAGAATGTGGGATTACACCAAAGACCGAGGACGCCCTTTCTTCACCCCCCGGAGGAGTTATATTATAGCATTCCATTACAAATCGCATTCCAACATTCAGTTCTCACACATAAATATCAACGTAAAATAATTATAATATTAATAATATTAACGTAAAATAATCGAATATTCTAATATTTTCTCAAGGCTTCTAAAAAGTGACCGCGAAATTTCTAGAGATTAAGCAGAATGTATATAAGGAAATTGCTTCTTGTAGTTTTTAATTAGTTTATTTTAAACCTGCGATTGTGAAGTTAAAAATTATAAAAGTGATCTTTAAATTAGTTTTTGTGTAAAGTTTTTGTAAATAAAGTTATAAGTGTTATTAAATAGAAATATTTTGTGTATTATTTTAAACGTTGTGAATTGGAAATTTCTACAATAAACCGTTGGAGTTTCGAAGCTGTTGGAAGAATATTCTAGTTGGGAATATTGTTTGCTGTATTGTTTTCCTGTTGTTGTGGAACAGTTAAGGTGTTGAATACTTAATAAAACCTGGTGTGTTTGCTTACTAATCAGTGATCGAACTCAGAAAGAGATTGGGAATTGCGTTTATCGAATTGTGAGTTAGGCCAATTCGAAGGAAGTTTGGAAAAACGTAACATTGGTGACAGCGGCGGGATTAGTTAGCTGTTAATAATGGTTTTATTAAGTGATTTGAAGATTCTTGATTTAAAGAAAGAACTAGAACAACGTGGATTGGCAACAACCGGCAATAAAACTGAATTGACAATACGGCTTCGAGAAGCTATGGAAGCTAGTGGAGTAGTTGTGGAAAGTTACCAGTTTGGACTGATTAGTCCAAATAATGATCTAGTGGCAGCTGATGAGGAGAAAAGTTTTGTTGCGGAAACAACAACTTCATTGCCATCTGGAAATTTCGATTTTACGCAGTTAGTGGCTATGATGCAACAAATGAGTTTGAACATCAGTCAACAGATAAATTTGAATATGAATCAAAAATTTGATCAACAACGCAGCAACATCAATCAACAAATGGCTGCTACTAAAGAAGAGATTAGTTGCAACATCAATCAACAAATGGCTGCTACTAAAGAAGAGATTAGTTGTAACATCAATCAAAGGCTGGAAACAGTCAACAATAACATGGCTGTTAATAAGGAAGAGATTACTGCAACACTTGCTGCAAATAAAGAGGAGATGAACCAGCAAATAAATGAGTTGAAAACTGGAATACATCAACATTTGGATGAGAAACTATTACAAATGTCAACTGCATTCGATGTAAAAGTCGAGAAAATTGAAACAGAAATTCAGGAGTTTGAACATAAAATGTTGACGAAAGTTGATGATTTTGAAAAGAGGTTGCAGGACGTTGAAACGACTAAAGTTATTTCCCAGATGGTAAATCAAGTAGCAAATATCAAACTAAAACCACCATCATATGATGGAACAACATCGTTCGGCATCTTCAAGTTCCAGTTCGAAACCGCAGCAGATCAAAATGTTTGGAACGCTGAAAATCGTCTAGCTGCATTAATAGTTGCTCTTAAGGGGGAAGCAGCTGAAGCATTACAGGCAGTGCCGGAAAATGATCGGAAAAGTTATGCAGAGGTGATGAATGCATTGGAACGTAAATATGGCAACGACCATAAAAAGGAGTTATACAGAATTGAGCTTAAAGGTCGCTTGCAACGAAATGGTGAATCTCTACAGGATTATTCCTCGGCTGTAGAGCGGCTTGTTCATTTAGCACACTCAAATACACCACCATATTTCATGGAGAAGATGAAGATCGAGGCGTTTACTGATGGTATTCGTGATCCTGAGACAAGGAAAGCTGTAATGTTGTCGCCAAAACCAACATTCGCTGAAACTATTGCTTATGCCTTGACAAATGAAACTGCACAAGCAATTATAAAACCATCGATTAAAATACGCCGGGTAGAGTTGGCTGATGACAACGGTTATAAACCAAAACTACGAGAGAGTGTCAGAAGTGACAGAATTCGATGCTGGCTATGTGGCAAGTTGGGCCATATTTCAAGAGAATGTCGAGATGTTAGAAGGAAACGAGCAAGATCAACATCGCCTATGCAGCGTCGTGCAGCAGAAGAACGGGTGCAGCAAGCTAGAGAGGACGATGGAGCAGCACCGAATCAGTTAAACTACAACGAGTCAGCCTAAAGGGGCGTAAGCTGGCTCACACAACCGATTGCCCCATAACCTTCATCCATGTTTCGAGATTGACAAGAGGAGGTGACAGCCTTACTGTTAGGGCTAATATTGATGGAAAAAGTTGTGTCATCACGTTAGATACGGGAGCAACAAATACAATTGTCCGCATTGATATTGAGAAAGGGAAACTAAAACCAGCAGGGAGATACCGGATGCAGACAGCTACTGGTGAAAGTGCAAGTATTAAAGGAAAGAAAGTGGTCAACTTTGAAATCGGGAATACTCACTTTCAACATGAAGTGGTTGTAGCTGACATTGTGGATGAAGTCATCCTGGGCATGGACTTCATGAGGCCAAATGGATTCGTTATTGATGCTGGAAAAGGAGTACTCACGTACGGAAATGTTGAGTTGCCACTCCAATTTAATGGTGAAGATTCAAATTGTGTTCGTCGAATAATATTAGATCACAGGGAAAAGCTGTCACCCTAATCAGAAACAATTATTTGGGGAAAATTGGAAGGAGGTTCTGGGTCACCCAGGTTGTGGGTTGTGGAAGCCAATAAACAAGATCAAAATTATAAAGAAGTCGTAATAGGAAAAATCTTAGTTAGATCAGATGCTGACTACAAAATACCAGTAAGGGTATTAAATCTGTCAGATACACAGACAACAATTAAGAAAGGATCGATCATAGGACAATGCGAAGAGGTAGCTAAAATAATAAAATGCGAGCAGCCAAACATCAATAGCTTGGTCAACACAAAACAACAAAAGGCAGAAATGGAACAACTTGTGCAAAAATGGACAGATGGGCTTTCGAAAGTGTTCACTTTTCAAGGAAGAAGTAAAATATTTGGGACACAAGGTTACAGCAAGGAGAATTCATACAGATTCTGACAAGATTGCAGCAGTTATCATCTGGCCAAGACCAAATAATCTACATGAACTATGAAGCTTCCTTGGATTGTGCACATATTACAGACGGTTTGTGCCAGGATTCGCCAACGTTGCCAAAAGTCTGCATGAGTTAACCAGAAAAGCAAAGGCATTTGAATGGAATCAACCTCAAGATCAAGCATTTGTGGAGCTCTGAAAGAGATTATGTACGGCTCCAATTCTGTCCTATCCTATACCAAATGTTCAGTTTATTTTGGATACTGATGCCAGTAATGAAGGTATAGGAGGAGTCTTGTCGCAGAAAATAGATGGTCAGGAAAAGGTGATAGCTTATTTCTCAAAAATGCTATCCAAGCCGGAGCGAAATTATTGTGTAACTCGAAAGGAATTATTGGCTATTGTGGAATCCGTCAAACATTTCCATAAATACTTGTATGGTCAGAAATTTCATCTCAGAACTGACCATGGTGCGTTAAGGTGGTTACTCCAGTTCAAAAATCCAGAGGGACAAGTAGCACGTTGGATCGAACGGTTGCAGGCGTACGATTTGGACATTGAACATCGAAAGGGTACTGCACATGGGAACGCTGATGCATTATCGAGACGACCCTGTCAAGTTGAATGCAAGCATTGCAGTCGTCAAGAAAATAAGGAGAACATCATCGATGTACGATTACTACAAGTGCTACCTGACGATGAATGGACTGCTGAAGCCATAAGAAAAGATCAATTAGAAGATCCGGATCTTGCACCCATCATCGAGTTCAAGGAAAAGGGTTGCAAACCAGTATGGGGAGAAATTTCTGATAAAACTCCAACTTTGAAGGCGTACTTTTTTTTTTTTTTTTTTTGTTAATAAAATGTGTTGTGTAATAGGGTTTAGAATATGTGTCACAACAACACATAAATACCTTTTAAGACCTAGGTCTAGACCTGGGTCCCACAACAACTGGCGTTCTGAGGTGTAGATTAACGCTTTTTTTAAACATCTGTGGGTTGAAGCCACCTGAGACTAAGTGTTCCGGCAAACTATTCCATTTGGACGCAGTTCGGACAAAGAAGTCTCTCTGCGATCTGCCAGTATGACAGCGCGGGATCTTTACCGTTTCACTGGTTGCGGCAGCCGATTGCCGAGTGGAACGGGGGTAAGAATAAGTTTGAGGCATGATGCCGCTGATTTCATCTGAGCACTGCTGATGACGATATTTGTAAAAAACAACGAGGTCAGCAACAGTGCGACGATGTTGTAGGGAATCAAGTTGTGATGTCAAAGTTCGATCACCTACAATTCGTATAGCTCGCTTTTGAACAGAGTCCAAGAGGGCCAAGATGGAAACAGAGGCAGCACCCCAAACTTGACAGCAGTACTCCATACAGGGACGAATATAGGACTTATAAACATGGAGCAATTGGTATGGAGTGAAAAATTTTTTGCATCTATTTAGGAGGCCGAGTTTTTTAGACGCGCTTTTTGCCATCGCCATTACATGATCGTTCCAGAGTAGGTCATTTGAAACTGTGACACCCAATAAACGAATGTTTTTACATTCACCTATTGGTTCATCACACATACTAAATAAAATATCTTTGGGGAACTCGGTCTTTAATCTGGAAACAATCAACAGCTGTGTTTTGGTGGAGTTGAAATTGACAAGGTTTTGGTCACCCCAGTCGGCTACTTTATTCAGGTCTTTGTTCACGTTTATGGCAGCGTCTCTCCGGGCAGGATTAATTCGTTCGTGCATTTTACCTTTTGAAGGAAGGGGCTCGAACGACTTGTGCAGAGTACTATCATCTGCAAAACTATTTATGGGGTTGCTGGTGATTTTCAACAATTCGTTGATATAAATCAAAAATAGGGTTGGGGACAATACTGAGCCTTGGGGTACACCAGCGTTAATTAGTTTAGACTCAGAAGAATATCCGTCTAAGGTTACCGAAATGTATCGGTCGGATAGAAAATTTTGAATCAGCTTCACAACATTGGGATGAAAACCGTACGCAACGAGCTTGTTGATTAAGTTGGCATGCCAGACTCGATCGAATGCCTTGGAGATGTCTAAAGCGATAACGTATGTTTCACCACCTTTATCAAGTATGCTGTTCCAACAATGCGCTACATAGTTTAATAGATCGGTAGTTGATCTTTTGTTTCGAAAACCGTATTGGCTGTCGGATATTAAATGATTTTCTTCCAGAAATTTTGAAATATGTGTATTAATATAATGCTCATAGACTTTGGATAGGACCGATAGTAAAGCTATTGGCCTATAATTTGAGATATCGGATCTTGGTCCCTTTTTGGGGACGGGCTGGACATTTGCCAACTTCCAGCACGAGGGAAATATACCAGATTTGTAGGATTGGTAGAATATTTTAGTTAAAGTTGGTGCAAGTTCTTTGGAAAAGGTTTTTAAAATAATGGGTGGAATATTGTCCATTCCTGATGCTTTGTTGATGTTTAACCCCTTTAAAAGTTTAGCGACTATTTTGGGTTTGAAGTGAAGTTCATTCATATTAACTCCTGAAGACTGGATTTGGGGTATTTCTTTAGGAGTTTCCAAAACAGTGGAGTTCAGAGCAAAGCGTTCAGCGAACAAGTTAGCTTTTCTTGCGGGATCATTGACGATTAAATCACCATCAATAATAGGGGGAATAGAAAATTTTGTACCAGAATTTAAAGAATTAATGGCACTGTAGAAACTCTTGTCAGAAACAGACATAGACGTAAGTTTTGAGGCTTTCGCTCTGTCAATTTCAGACTTTTCGTTTGAGATAATCTGATTAGATATTTTGTTGGCCTTTAGATATTGGGATCGATTAGTGGGAGTTTTGTTATGAATCCAAATATTAAATGATCTACGTTTGTTTCTAAGTGCCGTTTTGGCAGCTTTCGAATACAAGTATTTTTGTTTGGGTTTTACTATGGAGAAAGGGACAAATTTATTTATAGCAAATTGGATGGTTTCTGTAAAGTTTTGAGCAGAAACATTTACATTGTCAGTGTAAAAACAATGACGGTCGAAAGGGAAACCATGGAAAAAATTTTGAAGACCACTCTTATCCATTTTTGAGTAGTGAAATATTTTACGGGGTTTGGGAGCTGTAGTTTTAAGTAAATCAGTTTTGATAACTGATGAGATTAAATAATGATCAGAATTTCCAATACTACCTTTCGCAACATCGACACTCGTAATATCTGGCATTGTGGTAAGATAGAGATCTAGTAGAAAACTATTATCACCGCCATTACGGGGAGTGAAAGTCGGGCTTTTTACAATTTGGAATAGGCCCTGAGACGCGGCAAAAATTTCTGCCAGTTTTCCACTATTGTCAACATCGTCGGTCGATTTGGAGAATTCCAACCATGATTTGTTGTGGACGTTGAAGTCACCGGTAACGATAACTTCACAATTAGGGGACTTTGCTCTAATCTCGTCCATAATTTTTGTCAGTATATTAAAAAAG
Organism: Diogma glabrata; assembly: GCA_963693315.1. Lineage (NCBI taxonomy): Eukaryota > Metazoa > Arthropoda > Insecta > Diptera > Cylindrotomidae > Diogma > Diogma glabrata. Next base: position 23,999,165 of record OY856189.1, read on the forward strand.
TTTGGGTTACGTTTGTTGGGGGACCGGTATAAAGCTATTGTAAAAAAAGTCATTTCTGGAAGACAAATCTTTAAAACCATTGTATTGAAGCCGTCACCGTGTAGTTCAAAATTTGGAAAGCGCGTGTACGCAACACTCTCATGAATGAATGCGCATACGCCCTGATGGAGTTTGAAAGCTGATTCGAGCCTATATTTGGAATTAAGCGATTCTATAAAGAGAAAATTTTCAGAAACTTGTGTTTCTGTAAGGAATAGAATGTTCGGTTTGTCGTGCTCAAGATGATGTTGCACGTGGTCATGGTTAGCGTTCAATCCGCAGATGTTTTGAACATGGATTTTAAAATTTTTTATTGATTCATATATGTTTTGTCCCTGCAAATTCCGTGGACAAGCCGCTTTATGGGCGGGTGGATTGCGCAAATTTGCTTTACCACTTGCAGACTTATTTTTTTTCGGTTGTACTGCCATATATATATCAAAATGTTTATTTTATTTTTTTGTGTTTTATTTTAAAATGCATAACTAAGTAAAAAATCCTATCATACTACAAAATATGACATATGCCAATATTTCATGATAAGATGAAGAAATAATAACAAAATAATAAGTGAAAAACAAATTGTGAGAAATTTGCAGAAAACAAAACAAAACTAAATGCCAATAATCCAGCTGATGCAGCGCACCCCAGACGCACCGCCCACCACTTCAATCGAGGCACAAAGCCCACACATAACTACGTGTTGGTTCGATTCCTCGGAAGAGCTAATGAGCGGTACCGCTACGGAACGCTGCCCAGCTAAGACTGGAAGTGCTGCCGTTGACTAATTAAAGTTCGTCCGCCAGCACCCTAAGATATCATCTTGGCTAATGACATCTCCTGCCATTGCCAGTGGTATGTGATATCTCACGCTAACTCATATGTCAATGGCAGGGACTGGAGTACGCAGGGTAGTCAGACCCGTAGATCAACATTGATCATAATCGATCAAAATCGATCCCTCCTGCGGTACTGGGCGCAATGGGACAGTCTCCGGTTAGAGAATGGATGCCTAAAGAGAATATGGGAAAGCTCAGATGGCAAGATAAAGCAATCCCTTACAGTGGTACCAAAAGGGAAAATGGAAGCAGTACTGAAAGAGTATCACGAAGGAACGAGTGGAGGTCATCTTGGGATCAACAAAACTCTTGCAAAAATACGACAACGGTTTTACTGGTCGGGGACTCGGCAATCAATTGTGGAGTGGTGTCAAAAATGCGATAAATGTGCGGCGGTGAAAGGTCCCGCACGAAGAAATCATGGGCAAATGAAGCAATACAATGTAGGTGCTCCATTTGAAAGGATGGCAATGGATGTAGCGGGACCATTTCCAACAACAGATAATCAAAATAAATATGTGCTTGTGATCATGGACTACTTCAGTAAGTGGCCGGAAGTGTGTGCGATTCCCAACCAGGAAGCAATCACAATCGCTGAAGCTGTGATAAATAATTGGATTAGCCGATATGGAGTTCCTATGGAGATCCACACCGATCAGGGACGGAACTTCGAGTCAGCTGTATTCCAGGAAATTTGTCAAATTCTGGGGATTAACAAAACAAGGACGACAGCTTCACACCCACAGTCAGATGGGATGGTTGAGAGATTCAATGCTACTTTGGAGGAATTTCTAGCTAAAGTGGTCAGTAAGAACCAACGTAACTGGGATCAACACATTCCTTTATTTTTGATGGCATACAGATCAGCAGTTCATGACACCACGACCATGACACCAGCTCAAACTATTTTTGGAAGTGATTTAAGACTTCCTGGTGACCTCAAATTTGGAGCGGTACCATCAACATCATTGTCTACGCAAGAATACGTCAACCGAATCAGGGAGAACCTTGAGGATATTCACAAGCTTGTTCGGCAGAAGATACAACTGACCAGTGATAGAATGAAAGCCCGATATGATATACGATCTAATAATAAAGGTTTCGAAGAAGGACAATTAGTATGGCTACACAACCCACAACGAAAACGAGGGTTATCACCAAAACTGCAAGCCGCATGGGAAGGACCTTACAACATTATAACCAAGTTGAATGATGTGGTTTATAGAATTTGGAAAGGCCATCGAGGCAAAGCGAAAGTAGTACATTTGGAAAGATTGGCCTTATACAAAGGAGAGCTAGATCCTGTTCGGGACGAACAGGCTTAAGTGGAGGGTAATGTTACGAGTACAGAAAAATCTAGACGATTACAGAAAGATCTAAACGATTACGGTCACTTCCAGGAAAATAAAATCAACAAAACACAACAGAAAGTGAATGAAATGAATAGTATTGTTGTTGTTGTCTCTTCTTAGAAATAGGGTCAACATAAACGATTTTATGAATCAAATCAACATAACGTAAAATAATCGAATATTCTAATATTTTCTCAAGGTTTCTGGAAAGTGATGTCGAATTATCTAGAAGTATTGCAGAAGGTATATAAGAAAATTACTTCTTGTAGTTTGAGTTAGTTTTATTTTAAACCTGCGATAGTGAAGTTAAAATTATAAAAGTGATCTTTAAATTAGTTTTTGTGTAAAGTTATTTTGTAAATAAAGTTTAAAGTGTTATTAAGTAGAAATAATTTGTGTATTATTTTAAACGTTGTATTACTGGAAATTTCTACAATCAACCGTTGGAGTTTCTGAAGCTGTTAAAAGAATATTCTAGTTAGGAATATTGTTTTCCTATTGTTGTGGAACAATTAAGTTGTTGAATACTTAATAAAACCTGGTGTTTGTGCTTACTAATCAGTGATCGAACTCAGAAAGAGATTGGGAATTACGTTTATCGAATTGTGAGTTAGGCCAATTCGAAGTAAGGTTAAAAAAACGTAACAATATATATATATATATATATATATATATATATATATATATATATATATATATATATATATATATATATATATATATATATATATATATATATATATATATATATATATATATACATATATATATATATATATATATATATATATATATATATATATATATATATATATATATATATATATATATATATATATATATATATATATACATATATATATATATATATATATATATATATACATATATATATATATATATATATATATATATATATATATATATATATATATATATATATATATATATATGTATATATATATATATACATATATATATATATATATATATATATATATATATATATATATATATATATATATATATATATATATATTTTTTTTTTTTTTTTTTTTTTTTTTAATAAAATGTGTTGTGTAATAGGGTTTAGAATATGTGTCACAACAACACATAAATACCTTTTAAGACCTAGGTCTAGACCTGGGTCCCACAACAACTGGCGTTCTGAGGTGTAGATTAACGCTTTTTTTAAACATCTGTGGGTTGAAGCCACCTGAGACTAAGTGTTCCGGCAAACTATTCCATTTGTACGCAGTTCGGACAAAGAAGTCTCTCTGCGATCTGCCAGTATGACAGCGCGGGATCTTTACCGTTTCACTGGTTGCGGCAGCCGATTGCCGAGTGGAACGGGGGTAAGAATAAGTTTGAGGCATGATGCCGCTGATTTCATCTGAGCACTGCTGATGACGATATTTGTAAAACACAACGAGTATATATATATATATATATATATATATATATATATATATATATATATATATATATATATATATATATATATATATATATATATATATATGTATATATTTATATATATATATATATATATATATATATAAATATATACATATATATATATATATATATATATATATATATATATACATATATATATATACATATATATATACTAGGAAGGCCCGGCGTGCTTCGCTACGCTTATAAATAAAGTTTTTGCGTAGACATTTTGTTGACGTAGAAGCAATGATTTCAAAAAGTGGTAATGAGAAATGCTAGCATATAATTTTTAATTTTTCTTTTTAAATATATGAATGAAAAATAATCAGAACTCTAGCTGATCAGTTCGGATATATGAAAAATTAGCGATCAAATAAGTTTTCAAGTAAGCTTATTTTATCTCTAACTTATTTGATCGCTAATTTTTCATATATCCGAACTGATCAGCTAGAGTTCTGATTATTTTTCATTCATATATTTAAAAAGAAAAATTAAAAATTATATGCTAGCATTTCTCGTTACCACTTTTTGAAATCATTGCTTCTACGTCAACAAAATGTCTACGCAAAAACTTTATTTATAAGCGTAGCGAAGCACGCCGGGCCTTCCTAGTTAATTTTAAAGCATGAATAGAACACATTGAAATTTCATCTATAATAATGATTGATGCATTATTAATATATGTGCCATGTACACTGTTTGGAGTTATATTTGGCATTGAATTCTCTAATAATGGAATTGGTAATTTGAAAACATTATGCAAAGTTCGCCCCCCAATCAAAAGAGTTGATGCAATACCACTGAAGGCAGTTACAATACACGAAAGATTTAGTGAATTAAATTTATGAATGATTGCCGTTTGAACAAAAGTTTTGCCACAACCTGCATGAGCTGTCAAGAAAAAAAGCTAAAGCATTCGGAGGAACATTCAAACCACAGATAAATGCAAATAATTGACGAAACTGTTTTGGTGATTGAATTTCTGAAGCTTCAAGTAAACATTCACGCTATTCATTATCATTTGTTGCAATACCTCGAGCTTCACATGCTGCAACAAAAGTAGGGTAGGGTACACCTTCATACATACGTAGATCAAAAAAAGATTTTGGACCACGAACATGCAACAGAAGTAAACGCATATGAAACAATTCTATATCTTTTGGAGTAACCATATATAATCGAGCAACAACTTTATCAGCCCCACGTTGTCTTCTTTTCCACGATTTACTTTGGTCATACCAAACATAATTAATTCTGTATACAAAAACTCATTAGCTAAATTATCAATGGAATTCAAATGGAAAAATGCTAACAATTTTGTTCTTGATACATTTGCGACTGTGCCAGCCACATTACCATTCCTGATATAAACATTTTGTCTATTAGGCAAATGACAATCAAGTCGAATAATTGTATGAGATTGAAAATGCATTGGAAATTCAAATATGCGCCAAGCAGCTTCAGTCGAACCAACATACCGTCCATTCAAAAAATCTTGAATTTCATTTCCCACAATCGCATCATCATTATTCACTGCATTCTCTCCATTCACTCTCAATTCAACATTGGCAGAATCATACTCTTTATATACATACTTGTAAACATATTTCACACTTTTAACAGTCGTACATATTTCCACGTTAATATGACAATTGAATTTTGCAAGAAGATAAATATTATACGGAACAACATATCTATTATCAAGAGATGCACCACGTACATCAACACTCATACCATTATCACGTCGACGGTACAAAGGATAACCATTCACATATTCTTTAATATTTTCAGAAAAAGGTTTTGGAAAATTATTACTACATTTACCACTCTCATACAAACAGAATTGGGATTTAGAGCACCACATGGTTCATGCATCATATGACGTTTCACATATTCATGTAATTTAGGAAAAAGAATGGGATCAGGGATTTCAGTACATACAAATTTATTAATCATTTCATTTCCATCAATTCTATCTTCATCTGACAAATTTAACAAAATTCATCATTTTTAAAAATAGCAACCACATCAGTTTGAACAGCATCATTAAAACGACGAATATCACATTCTCTGTTAACTTTTATAACCATTGACACATCAGCAGTAACATTCTCAGGTCTTTCACAAAATTCATGCATTGATTTAAAAGAACGAACAAAAGGATTCACACGATCTAACTCAAAACCTATCTTACGCATAAGAAAAAATTCGAAATGAAATTTAAAACATAGAAAAACAATATGTACGTTTATTCACATTCAAAGAAATAAATATACTAACAGCTGAGAAAAAATTAAATATAAAAAAGAATAACAAAATAAAGTTTTAAGTTTCGTTTTTGTTGTTCGTTGTTCGATAGCAAATATATTTTTATATGTATGTAAACTTATAATGCATATGTATAGAAAAAGTTTTCCTTATATAATAACTTTTTTATTTATGATCCGATTTGTTTGAATCCGGATCCCAATATAGGTTACACTAATATCAGTTAGCTGTGAAAATTTGAATTGAATCCATCTGCGAATAAAAAAGCCTTATGCTCCACAAAGTTTTAATCTAGCGTATTAATGTATAAGAAGATTTATATATATATATATATATATATATATATATATATATATATATATATATATATATATATATATATATATATATATATATATATATATATATATTAAGCTTGCCAGATCGCCCGGCTAAAGCCGGACTCGCCCGGCTTTTTTTGGTAAAACTTGGCTGAAAAATCGCCCGGTTCGGACGCCCGGATTTCTAAACAAAATCCGGAAATCGCCCGGATTTTTCCAACATTTGTTCATTGAAAAAAAAAATATATATATAATATTAATTCGTTTTATAGTCAAAATTTCAATAATCTGTATCTTTCTTATTCAAATATGTTTCACATGTTAAATCGTGTTATTTTCAATGTTTCATATGAAAATATATAAACAATTGACATCATTTCAACGTTTTATAATTTATATATTGTGCTCTCGTTCGTTCAATCGTTTGCTGCAAATCGTGGATTTTTGTTTAGTTATCCCAGCGGCGGCCAATACGACAACTGAGCGCGTATTTTCTCACATCAATGACATTTGGACAAAAGAAAAAGGTAAATTGACACTGGAAAAACGTTCGGGCACAATTGATGGTAAAATTCAACTGGAAGGAGACATGTCCAGAGTTTTATACAAAAATAAAAGAAGATGCTGGTTTTCTCCAAAAAGTTGCTGGAAGTGAAAAATACAAAATGAGAGCTGATAGTTTGTTTGGTACTCAAGAGAGTGGACAGTCATCGACTTCGATGGAGATTGATTGAATACAATGTTGACAATTTAAGCATAGAACTCTTTCTGTAATAAACAGAATTAAAAATATTATTAACAAAATATATTTCAATATTTCAAAGCAATAAAGAGTTTCCAAAGGTTATTTATGAAAAAACATAGTCTTTTTGTTTTCTTCTTTTCTGTGCGATTTTTAAAAATTTTGTATTTCGCCCGGATTTCGCCCGGCTTTTCAAATGGAACTTTTGACACTTGTCGCCCGGATTTTGCCCGGATTTATAAAAAAACCGCCCGGATTTTCCGGCCCGGAATGCCTCCAAAAAAAATCTGGCAAGCTTAATATATATATATATACATATATATATATATATATATACATATATATATATATATATATATATATATATATATATATATATATATATATATATATATATATATATATATATATATATATATATATATATATATATATATATATATATATATATATATATTATATATATATATTATATATATATATTGTAATAAACTTCGTCCAGAATGGGTTAATTTAATTTAATCATAAATAACCAATACGTTCCGCCTAAATGTTTTCTACATTCAAAGATGAATCAAAAGTTAACTCCCTTTAACAAATACATTTTGCATAAATTAAATTTGAGTTCGCTAATACAAATGCAAGTATGAATGAAAACAGGTGTGGCCTATTCAAGATGTACGGACTACGTAGTATTGATTTCTAGTGGATTATAGAAGTTTCGATTTATTTTTCGATATAAATAAGCGAACAAAAATATCAGATAGTCAGTTTTAATTTTGCAATTAAAAGTGTTTTACAAATATTCGAAAGTATAAGGAATAATCGGTGGTACTTGAGCCTGGGTAATAATAGTGAAAGAATTTGAACCTAGTGGAATAGTAAATACAGATTTTACGATTCCGACTCTCATTGATTCAAATTGTGGAAAGCGGTGAAATCTATCGTACACAAATTGGAGACCCTAGATTTTATTGTAATTAAAATCGGAAGCTGCTGTAATTTGTTGACAATTAAAGTTTGAGATTTTGTTAACCAAAGATCCGTCTTTTTACTATCATATTTGCTCAATAATCTAAAAGAACCAACGAAGAGTCGTTACAGTGGTGTCAGAAGTGGGATTATTGTAACAATGGTCAGGACAGTAAATATTAGTGATCTCAGCCAGACCCAGCTGAAGGACGAGTTGAGGAAGAGGAATGTTCCAATCCATGGAACGAAGGCAGAACTTGCATTTCGGCTGCGTAAAGTTTTAGAAGAAGCAGGTGAAAACACAGAGGTCATAGACATAGAGCCGGAGGAAGCTCCGGTTCAGAATGCTCCAGCGATTGATCCGATGATGGCGTTGATGAAAGAAATGATGGCACAGCAACAACGACAACTTGCTGATATGATAACCAAACAAGGAAACAATCAACAACAACAACATGCTGATATGATGGCCCGACAAGAGAAACAGGCAGCAGAACAAAAAGTAGAGCAACAACAACAACTTGCTGATATGATGGCCCGACAAGAAAAACAGGCAGCAGAACAAAAAGTAGAGCAACGACAACAATTTGCTGATATGATGGCGAAGCAAGAAAGTCTACGTGAAGTAATCGAGTCACGTATATCCAGTGCAGAGGTGAAAATCAACAACATGGAAAAGGAGCTGCGGACAGTTACCGAAGAACAAGAGAAATTGCGCAAACTTTCGACTGAATTACGCCAAGAAATAGCACAAGGGAAGTCAGGTAACATGATCAATCCATCAACTACTTCAGCTCCAGCTAGAGTGAAAACACCCGCATTTGATGGATCTACATCGTATCAGATATTTAAGATGCAATACGAGATAGCAACAACTGGGTTTGATCACCAGCAAAAAGCAAACGCTCTTATATTGGCATTGAAGGGACCCGCTGCTGAAATTTTGCAGACACTATCAGCGACAGAGCGTGATTACAGCAAGCTAATGGAGGCCTTAGAAGTAAGATATGGGGAAAGTCATATGCAAGCTCTCCATCGCATGCAGCTCAAGACACGAAAACAGGGAGTCAGCGAAACTTTGCAAGAATTAGAGGCTGACATTGTCAGACTGGTTAATCTGTCATACCCGAACTATAACGTGAACATCGAGATGAGCTGGCAGCTGATACATTTATCAATGCTCTTCGAGATATACAAATGAGAAATCAGCTGTATCTAAGCGGGAAGAAATTACCTGTGGAAGTCTTAGCATTGGCCCTGCAAATGGAAGCCGGAAAAAGAGCGTATGGCTCAGATAGAGTACGTCAGATGGAAGTTGCTGAGAAACCACTGAAAGCAGCGCTTGATGAAGTGATCATGCGTGTCAAAAGTTTGGAAGATAAACCTGAACGAAATCAACGAAGTAGATCTAGCAGAGTAAGATGCTGGAACTGTGGGAAGTTGGGGCACATCCGAAGAGAATGTAAATGGGAGCCACACCCGGAAGACAGAGGCCGCGTTCCGGATTCGGGAAACTAGATTGTGCCAGTTTTGAAGGGCGAAAGCTGGCTCAATTACAATGCCCTACATTGGTGGTATCACAAGTAAAAAGAGAAAATAGTAGTCTAGTCTTAGAGGTAACCGTTGGAATCAAATCGTGCATGTTGAATTTGGACACAGGTGCTTCGAGATCGATAGTGCGTCCAGATGTGGTTTGTGATAGTCAGATCGATACAGCAAGACGATTCACCCTAAAAACAGCTACGGGTGAAACAGTTCTAGTTCATGGAGAAAGCGACCAAGAGGTTCACCTTAGAGGAAATTCATTCAGGCACCGATTTATTGTAGCAGATATAGAAGATGAGTGCATAATTGGGCTTGACTTCATGAAAGAATACAATTTTATATTAGATCTGGGAAGCCACGTACTGAGATATGGAAACACAGAAATAGTGCTACACGCCACCAACGACAATGCTGAGGTCCGTGTTATTAGTGATGGACCAACTGAAATCCCGGCAAAATCTGAGAAAATCATATGGACTAAGCTACTAGATAAAAGTGACCAAAATTCACCTGTGATGATTGAGCCAGCTAACAACGACTTTGGGGGAAACATTATGATTGGCCGAACGCTAGTTGCAGCAAAAGAGGGAGTAGTCCCAGTGCAACTGATTAACTTCTCAAATAAACGAGTGGTCATCAATCATGGAGAAGAAATCGCCAAATGCAGCACCATTAAAGAGATAATCAGCTGTGAAGAAGAGCAAAAGGTCTTCATGCAGAGAAACAATCCCGCATTAGTAGCAATACTTCAAGATCTTAGTAAAAGAATGAATCCAGCCGAATTCAAAGAAATCAAGAGGGTATTAACGAAGATGAGCAGCGTTTTCTCTACTGGAGATGAAGATGTTGGAAGAACAAACATCGTGCGACATAGGATCAACACTGGAAACGCTCATCCTATCAGACAGCCTCCTAGAAGACTACCACTGGCTAAACACGAGGAAGTGCAAGGAATGCTGGACAAAATGAAAAGTGATGAAGTCATCAGGCCATCTAAGAGTCCATGGAGCTCACCAGTGGTGCTAGTTAGAAAAAAAGATGGGTCAGCTCGTTTTTGTGTAGACTATCGAAAACTGAATGAGGTAACCATTAAGGACAGCTATCCACTGCCACGAATTGATGACACACTGGATACACTATCAGGGGCCAATTGGTACAGCACATTAGATCTGAAGAGTGGCTACTGGCAAGTTGAAATGCATCCAGAAGATCGACGAAAGACAGCATTTGCTACTGGCAATGGGTTGTGGGAGTTCAATGTGATGCCGTTTGGTCTATGCAATGCCCCAGCAACAATTGAACGTCTAATGGAATGCGTGTTACATGGTTTAACCTGGAAGGCCTGCCTAGTTTATCTTGATGACATCATTATAATGGGTCGCAACTTCGAAGAGCATCTAATGAACCTCGAAGAAGTACTCAGAAGAATAAGTAATGCCAACATGAAGTTGAATCCGGTAAAGTGCAATCTCTTCCACAAAGAAGTGAAGTACCTTGGACACATCATTACAGAACATGGAGTCAGAACCGATCCCGAGAAGATTGATGCTGTGAAAAATTGGCCAGTACCAAAGAATGTTCATGAGCTGCGCAGTTTCCTTGGCTTATGCACCTATTATCGAAGATTCGTAGAGAATTTTGCAAATTGCACCCAGTTTCTGTGGACAACCGAATGTAATGAGGCCTTCTGCAGTTTAAAAGAAAAACTATGCAATACCCCTATACTATCCTATCCAGAATCCGGAAAGATGTTCATTCTGGACACAGACGCAAGCAATGTAGGAACTGGAGCTGTTTTGTCACAGAAAATTGGAGACGATGAGAAAGTGGTGGCATACTTCAGTAAAGTTCTGTCAAAGCCGGAGCGGAATTACTGTGTCACGAAGAAGGAGTTGTTAGCTATCATCAAGGCTGTGAAACATTTCCACAATTATTTGTGTGGACAACCATTCCTGATTCGCACGGGCCATGCTGCTCTGAAATGGTTATTACAATTCAAATTTCCTGAAGGACAAGCAGCAAGATGGATAGAGATCCTGCAGAACTACGACTTCAAAGTGGAACACCGCAAGGGAAGGATCCATGGTAACGCTGATGCCTTTTCTAGAAGACCCTGTATAGAGGAGTGCAAGTCATGTAGCAGAACTGATGGTAATGAGGCAATGAAAGTGAATCAAATCAGGTTCCAAACTCCTGACGATTGGTGTACTGAGACAATTAAAAGAGAGCAGCTAGAAGATCCAGCTATGGCTCCAGTATTGAAATGGAAAACCGAGGGAAGGCGACCAGAGTGGAAAGGGTCGCACCTTTAAGTACGGAGGTGATATGTTAAAAGTTAACTCCCTTTAACTAATACAAGTTGCAAAAATTAATGTAAATTAAATTTGTTTACATTAATGAAATTAAAAGTAGGAGTGGCCTATTTTTTCTAGAAACAACTACAGTGAGTACCAGAATATTCTGCTTATTTGTTTTTGAATATAAATAAGCGAACAGAATATCAGACAGTCAGTTTTTATTTTGCAATTAAAAGTGTTTATAAATATTCGCAAGTATAAGGAAGAATCGGTGGTACTTGAGCCTGGGTACTAATAGTAAAAGAATTTGAACTTAGTGGAATGGTAAATACAGATTTTACGATTCCGAATATTATTGATTCAAATTGTGGAAAAGCGGTTAAGTTCATCGTGCATTTCTAAAGACCCTGGAATTTATTGCAATTAAAATCGGAAGTTGATGTAACTGGTTGATAAATAAAGTTTGGGATTTTGTTAACTAAAGATCTGTCTTTTTACTGTCGTATTTACTCAATAATCTAAAAGAACCAACGAAGAGTCGTTACAGTACAAAAGATTGAAATTTGAGTTCCACTTATAGTAATCGCAGTTTTATATCGATTTTGTAATTTTTTTTTTGTTAATTGATATTCATTTTTATTGGCGTATCTAAAGTTCATGGTAGATTCCCATTTTAAAGCCCATTCAAAAAGTGTTTTTGGTGTATCAATAATATCTTTGCTCCCTATACTATAACGGTGTGCAGCATGCTTCAGTGTACCAAATTCCATCACAAGGTCCCTTTCCATGGCTGGTAGCATGAAAATGCCATTCTGCATCAACTTTAAAGTCTTTTTTATGGTGGCATAAGTTAATTAGGTTATTCAAGATTTTAATTAGAGTTTATCAATGGATCTAACCATTATGTAGTTTAGAATTCTAAGACACTAGAAATGAATGTATTCAATTGAATAGAATGAAAAATTGCTTTGAAAAGTGAAAGATCCGTAACAAAAGTTTTATCTCAATTCCGGTCGGTTCGGGGAATCGAACCGGCGTCCCTCTGATCAAAGTTTATATGGTTAACCATTTAACCAACTCGACCAGCGACGAGATAAAATTTTGTTTTTGGACGATCGACTTAACATCACAATTATTTAATTCATTTTTCATGTCAATTTTTGTCTTATTTATTTATTCTACGAACACGTTTTACCGTTCTTCATACCTCAACTAAGTTGACATTGAATGAAGAACATTATGGATCTACGAATATGGGAGACAAATCCCAACTAGTGGAGAATGGCCACTAACCAATTTAAATTCAAGATTTTATTAAGAGTTTATCAATGGATCTAACCATTATGTAGTTTAGAATTCTAAGACACTAGAAATGAATGTATTCAATTGAATAGAATGAAAAATTGCTTTGAAAAGTGAAAGATCCGTAACAAAAGTTTTAACTCTTCCGTAACAAAAGTTTTAACTTTAAATCTTGAATTTAAATTGGTTAGTGGCCATTCTCCACTAGTTGGGATTTGTCTCCCATATTCGTAGATCCATAATGTTCTTCATTCAATGTCAACTTAGTTGAGGTATGAAGAACGGTAAAACGTGTTCGTAGAATAAATAAATAAGACAAAAATTGACATGAAAAATGAATTAAATAATTGTGATGTTAAGTCGATCGTCCAAAAACAAAATTTTATCTCGTCGCTGGTCGAGTTGGTTAAATGGTTAACCATATAAACTTTGATCAGAGGGACGCCGGTTCGATTCCCCGAACCGACCGGAATTGAGATAAAACTTTTGTTACGGATCTTTCACTTTTCAAAGCAATTTTTCATTCTATTCAATTGAATACATTCATTTCTAGTGTCTTAGAATTCTAAACTACATAATGGTTAGATCCATTGATAAACTCTTAATAAAATCTTGAATTTAAATTGGTTAGTGGCCATTCTCCACTAGTTGGGATTTGTCTCCCATATTCGTAGATCCATAATGTTCTTCATTCAATGTCAACTTAGTTGAGGTATGAAGAACGGTAAAACGTGTTCGTAGAATAAATAAATAAGACAAAAATTGACATGAAAAATGAATTAAATAATTGTGATGTTAAGTCGATCGTCCAAAAACAAAATTTTATCTCGTCGCTGGTCGAGTTGGTTAAATGGTTAACCATATAAACTTTGATCAGAGGGACGCCGGTTCGATTCCCCGAACCGACCGGAATTGAGATAAAACTTTTGTTACGGATCTTTCACTTTTCAAAGCAATTTTTCATTCTATTCAATTGAATACATTCATTTCTAGTGTCTTAGAATTCTAATTAGGTTATGTTTATTTTTGTATTGAGAAGGTGCACCGTTAGTGTTATAAATTATTTTCGTAATATTAGAATTTATATGCGTTTTGATGAATTCAATAAGTTTTGTAATGAAAAGATGGACTGTAGTAGTAGTATAGTAGTATACTGTTGTGATCGTTTATATCCGAAATGAGTATAAAACTTAGGTGCTGTATATATTCACTTGCGGCACTTTTAAAATAAATGACAAATGGACGAATAGTAGCTTGTGAATTATTATAATAATAGCCTTGAACCGCATCCTGAATTATGAAGCCGTAGTTTTCAGAAAAATCCCCTTGAACGAAGCAATCTCCTGCTTCTAATTTTTTTTTCCCTCAATGAATGTAGATTGCTGTTTTGCTATAAAGTTGTGTGGTATCAAAATTTGTAAACGGTAAATAAATTTTTTCATAAATTTTTCTACAGTTTCTATTAAAGTATCCAAATTGCATCGATCAGTGGTAATCCATTGTTGATATTTGACTTGAAGGATTCCTTTAACGTCAAAATCATTTAGTAATTTTTCTTCCAGTTGTTGAAGTTTTTTTGAACATTCATTGCACTTCAAAGTATGACAATCTTCTGTTAATTCACCACATGAAACAAAGTCAATTAATGTTTTATAATTCTGGAAAGCAGCATCAGTAATCCAAGACATCTTAGAGTGTTGAATCATTAGTTTCATATTTTGATGTATGGTACACACGCACACGCTCCTTGGGATAATTTTATACATTCTTGTGGTCGAAGGGAAGTGAATTTAGTAAATCGTATTTTCCATCAGGAAACTTATTTTTAAACTCCACATAAGCTTCATTTAATGTAGATAGCAATAAGCGCGTTTGTGTTTTTATGCGCTCATCTCCTTTTTTAAAAGATATTGCATCTCGTTTGCCTGGCAATAATCTACTGATTTCATCACTTTTATAGAACTGCTCCACAACATTTATATCTGTTGTGGATACACCTCTTTTATCCAGCCAGAAATTTTTGCCACGGCTCAGGGCCTATCCCAAATTGTTAATAGGCCAACTTTCACTCCCCGTAATGGCGGTGAAAATAGTTTTCTTTTATATCTCTCTCTTACCACAATGCAAGATATTACGAGTGTTGATGTCGCGAAAGGTAGTATTGGCCATTCTGATCATAATTTAATTTCATGGGTTATCAAAACTGATTTACTTAAAACTACAGCTCCAAATATTTCACTACTCAAAAATGGATAAGAGTGGTCTTCAAAATTTTTTTCATGACCGTCATTGTCTTTACACTGACAATGTAAATGTTTCTGCTCAAACCCTTTTTAGAAAACTTGTACCAACTTTGACTAAGATGTTCTACCAATCCTACAAATCTGTTATATTTCCCTTGTGCTGGAAGTTGGCAAATATCAAGCTCGTCCCCAAAAAGGGACCAAAATCCGATATCTCAAATTATAGGCCAATAGCTTTACTATCGGTCCTATCCAAAGTCTACGAGCATTATATTAATACACACATTTCAAAATTTCTGGAAGTAAATCATTTAATAGCCGACAGCCAATACGGTTTTCGAAACAAAAGATCAACTACCGATCTATTAAACTATGTAGCGCATCGTTAGACATCTTCAAGGCATTCGATTGAGTCTGGCATGCCAACTTAATCAAAAAGCTTGTTGCGTATAGTTTTCATCCCAATGTTGTGAGGATTATTCGAAATTTTCTATCCAACCGATACATTTCGGTCTGCTTAGAAGGAATTTCTTCTGAGTCAAAACTAATTAATGCTGGTGTACCTCAAGGCTCAGTATTGTCCCCAAACCCCTTTTTTGATTTATACCAATGAATTGTTGAAAATCACCAGCAACCCAATAAATAGTTTTGCAGATGATAGTACTCTGCACAAGTCGTTCGTGCCCCTTCCTTCAAAAGGTAACATGCTTGAACGAACTAATCCCACCTCGAGAGACGCTGCCATAAACGGGAATCAAGACCCAAAAAAAGTCGCCTATTGGGGTGACCAAAACCTGGTCAATTTCAACTCTACCAAAACACAGCTGTTAATTGTTTCCAGATCAAAGACCGAGTTTCCCAAAGGTATTTTATTCAGTATGTGTGATGAACCAATAGGTGAATGTAAAAACATACGTTTATTGGGTCTCACAGTTTCAAATGACCTAATCTGGATCGATCATGGTATGGCGATGGCAAAAAGCGCGTCTAGAAAACTCGGCCTCCTAAATAGATGCAACAAATTTTGCACTCCATACCAATTGCTCCATTTTTATAAGTCCTATATTCGTCCCTGCATGGAGTACTGTTTGGGGTGCTGCTTCTGTTTCCATCTTGGACCTCTTGGACTCTGTTTAAAAGCGGGCTATACGAATTGTGGGTGATCGAGCTTTGACATCAGAACTTGATTTCCTACAACATCGTCGCACTGTTGCTGACCTCGTTGTTTTTTTTACAAATATCGTCATCAACAGTGCTCATATGAAATCAGCAGCATCATGCATCAAACTTATTCTTCCCCTGTTTCACTCGGCAATCAGCTAGCGCAACCAGTCAAACGGTCGCGATCCTGCGCTGTCATACAGGCAGATCACAGAAGGACTTCTTTGTCCGAACTTCATACAAATGGAATAGTTTGCCGGAAGCCACAGTCTCATGTAGTTTTCATCCGCAGGGGCTTAAAAAAGCGTTCATCAACATCTTAGAGCGCAAGTTGTTATGGAATCTAGGTCTTAAAAGACATTTACGTGTTATTGTGACACATATTCTAAACCCTATAACACAACACTTTTTATTTTAAAAAAATTAAATAAAAATAATGCCAATTCATTTTTTTTTCTTGCTTGAAAGTTTCTCGCTTGTGGGTTACATAAATTCTATAATAATTGCTGAGTTTCTATTTATTTCGGTACAATGTCACAACCGTAACGCACCCGTCACAACCGTAACAAATTTAATATTTTTTTTTTGTAAGCGATCAAGACGGAAACATTTATGAATTCAACTCTAGATAGTTAAATCTATATCTGTTGTAACAATTACTTTTTTTTCATTTTGGTATTTTTCTTAAAGGGGCACAAAACGTGAAATGATCATCGAGAGAAAAAAATATGTCGCCAATTGTGTCACAACCGTAACAAAGCAACCTAATATTTGCAATAACTACAATAGTAAAAAAAAGAAAACTCTAAACAGTTAAATCTATATCTGTTGTGACAGTTACATTATTTTTTTGCAATATGTACAATAGTAAATTTGATGAAGTGAAGGTTCTGCTTCTCAAGATGGACGGGTCTACGCCACAGAAGTACTCGGTCGGAATTGAAACCAAGGACCATCACAACAATTTCGACGGGAGGTGCAAATCCGACGCGAATCCTATAATCCACTCACGAAGGTGCGAATCCTATAAAATATTCTAGTCACGTTTCTTCAAGAAACAAAATTAAATGTTAGATCTATGATTAGTGATAGTATCTGTTAATATAAAATTATAAGGCTGGATAGAGGGAAGGACAATGGTGGTGGTCTTACCTTTATCATTCACAAAAGCGTTATTTACCATACAACCACACTACCTGCAGTACTGGGAACTGGCACACACCTAGAACAACAAGGCATTATAATACAATAGGGAAATAACGCTAGACAAAATTTATATTTCACCAGTAAGCAGCTGTGATACAGGTTATGAACCGTCCATAGCACATTTATTTTATACCAAAGACTGTCTAATTCTCGGAGATATGAACGCGCACCATGATCTATGGCGATCACACCTAAACACTGATCTACGAGGTGAAAGCATTGATCAAATTGACGGCTCCCATTTTGGAGTCCTTAACGAAACACAACCAACAAGGGTAACAAACAACTCATACTCTACTCCAGATATCTCCCTTGCCAAAATGTCACAAATGCCTATTGCAGAATGGAGAACTGAAATTGCATTGGGATCAGACCACGTGCCGATCATAATCACCTCAAGCCGTTCCATAAATCAAATAAATTCCAAAAAGAAGACATATATTAATTTTAACAAAGCTGACTGGGAAAACTTTATAAATTTTACCGAAATTTAATTCAGTAAGCAATTTTTACCACTTGACGCCCTCTTTGGGGAAAAACAATTCAGAGAAATTTTTAATAAGGCTAGAGCTCACTACATTCCAGCTGGCAGAATTCAAAATCTAAAACCACACTTCCCACATGAAGCGTGTGTGCTTTCTACTCAAAGGGATGACATCCGTAAAGCAGATCCAGTCGACTCCAGAATTCCGGACCTGAACAAGCGAATTAACAAGTTGGTAATGGTCATAGAAGAAATAAATGGAGTTAGTGAGTAAATCAAACCTGGGTACTAGTAAAAGTCTTTGGTCATTAAGGGCTTAACAGATCCTCGACAACCACAAAACAATAGCATGATCTCCTTCGACGATATCCCAACTGAAAATCACATGAAATGCGCAAACAAATTTAACATTCAGTTTACAGAAAAGCAGCGTAAGCATGAGAAAGAGACATACCTACGCACACTTAACACTGACAACTTGGAGGACATCATATTTTCCGAAGAAGTGGTGGAGAATGCAATAAGGAAAATTAAGCCATAAAAAGTTAAAGGACCCAACGACATCTCAGCCATCATGCTTAAGCACATCGGACCCAAAGGATTGAACTTCCTCACTACTACACTTAATACATCCTTCACTACTCTACAGATACCAAATATCTGGAAAACGGTCAGCTCCATTTTGAAACCAGGAAAACCTGAAAAAAAGGGAGTCTTACAGACCAATATCCATCCTTTCATCGGTCGCAAAACTTATCGAAGCACTACTGCTCACCCAGCTGACAAGATCCTGCAATTTGGCGCCACACCAACATGGCTTCCGGCGAGCACACAGCATAACCACCGCGCTCCACAAAATACAGAACCAGAACAGTCATGGTCTGAATCAAAAACAACCATGCGCTAGAACAATTTTAGTTGCACTTGACCTGTCATAAGCATTTGACACAGTATCGCACGCTGCTCTATTGGAATACTAACTTGCCAGGTTTAATGAAGCGCTGGTTGTGCAACTACCTCAGAAGTCGCCAAACATACGTTGAGTTCCGAAACTGCGAGTCCTGTGATATATAGCATTAACAAGTAATGAGTAAACAAGCATTCGTGATTACATCAAATAAAATACAATAAAATAAAGTCCCACTCGTTATGTCAAAATCACACTTAAAGGTTGTGTTTTAACTATCGTATACAACATGGCGCTGAGGAAATGAACCTTTAAAACTAACTTAGAATTTGTAAGTAAGCAATAATCCTGTAACATGGTAAATTAATAGAGTTCTATTATAAACATTGAAAGTTTTTGAATGTATTTGATGACGAGATCAAAATAAATTAAAAGTGAAACTATAACTAGACAAACGAGAAAACCGGGAAGGCCATCGAAAACCCGTATTATTGTCCCCGTTAAATGGGTGATTTCATAAAAAAAGTAGACGCCTTGTCTTTATTTATATCTGTTTATATCTGTTGTGGATACACCTCTTTTATCCAGCCAGAAATTTTTGTCATGGCTCAGGGCCTATCCAAAATTGTTAATAGGCCAACTTTCACTCCCCGTAATGGCGGTGAAAATAGTTTTCTTTTATATCTCTCTCTTACCACAATGCAAGATATTACGAGTGTTGATGTCGCGAAAGGTAGTATTGGCCATTCTGATCATAATTTAATTTCATGGGTTATCAGAACTGATTTACTTAAAACTACAGCTCCAAATATTTCACTACTCAAAAATGGATAAGAGTGGTCTTCAAAATTTTTTTCATGACCGTCATTGTCTTTACACTGACAATGTAAATGTTTCTGCTCAAACCCTTTTTAGAAAACTTGTACCAACTTTGACTAAGATGTTCTACCAATCCTACAAATCTGTTATATTTCCCTTGTGCTGGAAGTTGGCAAATATCAAGCTCGTCCCCAAAAAGGGACCAAAATCCGATATCTCAAATTATAGGCCAATAGCTTTACTATCGGTCCTATCCAAAGTCTACGAGCATTATATTAATACACACATTTCAAAATTTCTGGAAGTAAATCATTTAATAGCCGACAGCCAATACGGTTTTCGAAACAAAAGATCAACTACCGATCTATTAAACTATGTAGCGCATCGTTAGACATCTTCAAGGCATTCGATTGAGTCTGGCATGCCAACTTAATCAAAAAGCTTGTTGCGTATAGTTTTCATCCCAATGTTGTGAGGATTATTCGAAATTTTCTATCCAACCGATACATTTCGGTCTGCTTAGAAGGAATTTCTTCTGAGTCAAAACTAATTAATGCTGGTGTACCTCAAGGCTCAGTATTGTCCCCAAACCCCTTTTTTGATTTATATCAACGAATTGTTGAAAATCACCAGCAACACAATAAATAGTTTTGCAGATGATAGTACTCTGCACAAGTCGTTCGAGCCCCTTCCTTCAAAAGGTAAAATGCATGAACGAACTACTCCCACCTCGAGAGACGCTGCCATAAACGGGAATCAAGACCCAAAAAAAGTCGCCTATTGGGGTGACCAAAACCTGGTCAATTTCAACTCTACCAAAACACAGCTGTTAATTGTTTCCAGATCAAAGACCGAGTTTCCCAAAGGTATTTTATTCAGTACGTGTGATGAACCAATAGGTGAATGTAAAAACATACGTTTATTGGGTCTCACAGTTTCAAATGACCTAATCTGGATCGATCATGGTATGGCGATGGCAAAAAGCGCGTCTAGAAAACTCGGTCTCCTAAATAGATGCAACAAATTTTGCACTCCATACCAATTGCTCCATTTTTATAAGTCCTATATTCGTCCCTGCATGGAGTACTGTTTGGGGTGCTGCTTCTGTTTCCATCTTGGACCTCTTGGACTCTGTTTAAAAGCGGGCTATACGAATTGTGGGTGATCGAGCTTTGACATCAAAACTTGATTCCCTACAACATCGTCGCACTGTTGCTGACCTCGTTGTTTTTTTACAAATATCGTCATCAACAGTGCTCATATGAAATCAGCAGCATCATGCATCAAACTTATTCTTCCCCTGTTTCACTCGGCAATCAGCTAGCGCAACCAGTCAAACGGTCGCGATCCTGCGCTGTCATACAGGCAGATTACAGAAGGACTTCTTTGTCCGAACTTCATACAAATGGAATAGTTTGCATGAAACCATAGTCTCATGTAGTTTTCATCCGCAGAGGCTTAAAAAAGCGTTCATCAACACCTTGTAGCGCAAGTTGTTATGGAATCTAGGTCTTAAAAGGCATTTACGTGTTATTGTGACACATATTCTAAACCCTATAACACAACACTTTTTATTTTAAAAAAATTAAATAAAAATAATGCCAATTCATTTGTTTTTTTCTTGTTTGAAAGTTTTTCGCTTGTGGGTTACATAAATTCTATAATAATTGCTGAGTTTCTATTTATTTCGGTACAATGTCACAACCGTAACGCACCCGTCACAACCGTAACAAATTTAATATTTTTTTTTGTAAGCGATCAAGAGAGAAACATTTATGAATTCAACTCTAGATAGTTAAATCTATATCTGTTGTAACTATTACTTTTTTTTCATTTTGGTATTTTTCTTAAAGGGGCACAAAACGTGAAATGATCATCGAGAGAAAAAAATATGTCGCCAATTGTGTCACAACCGTAACAACAGCAACCTAATATTTGCAATAACTACAATAGTAAAAAAAAGAAAACTCTAAACAGTTAAATCTATATCTGTTGGACAGTTACATTATTTTTTTGCAATATCTACAATAGTAAATTTGATGAAGTGAAGGTTCTGCTTCTCAAGATGGACGGGTCTACGCCACAGAAGTACTCGGAATTCAATTCCGGCCAAGGACCATCACAACAATTTCGACGGAAGGTGCAAATCCGACGCGAATCCTATAATCCACTCACGAAGATGCGAATCCTATAAAATATTCTAGTCACGTTTCTTCAAGAAACAAAATTAAATGTTAGATCTATGATTAGTGATAGTATCTGTTAATATAAAATTATAAGGCTGGATAGAGGGAAGGACAATGGTGGTGGTCTTACCTTTATCATTCATAAAAGCGTTATTTACCATACAACCACACTACCTGCAGTACTGCGAACTGGCACACACCTAGAACAACAAGGCATTATAATACAATAGGGAAATAACGCTAGACAATATTTATATTCCACCAGTAAGCAGCTGTGATACAGGTTATGAACCGTCCATAGCACATTTATTTTATACCAAAGACTGTCTAATTCTCGGAGATATGAACGCGCACCATGATCTATGGCACTGATTAAAAATGTTCACTTCGTTACCCAAGGAGATATAAGAAGAAAGAAATTTATTCAAATTTAAAAAATTATTAAGTGAAAATAAGAAAAACCTAAGTAAATTTGATTTAGTCTTGTAACCTTATTGTTATTATTATTATTATATATTCAGAGTAGTTTGTAATTTGTATGATTTTTTTTATGAATTTTTTATTTTTAGTCATGTTGAACTAAAAATATATTTTGTTGAAAAAAGAGTTTTTTAAATAAAACTATTTATAAAAAAAAAAAAAAAACTCACACCTAAACACTGATCTACGAGGTGAAAGCATTGATCAAATTGACGGCTCCCATTTTGGAGTCCTTAACGAACCACAACCAACAAGGGTAACAAACAACTCATACTCTACTCCAGATATCTCCCTTGCCAAAATGTCACAAATGCCAATTGCAGAATGGAGAACTGAAATTGCATTGGGATCAGACCACGTGCCGATCATAATCACCTCAAGCCGTTCCATAAATCAAATAAATTCCAAAAAGAAGACATATATTAATTTTAACAAAGCTGACTGGGAAAACTTTACAAATTTTACCGAAATTTAATTCAGTAAGCAATTTTTACCACTTGACGCCCTCTTTGGGGAAAAACAATTCAGAGAAATTTTTAATAAGGCTAGAGCTCACTACATTCCAGCTGGCAGAATTCAAAAGCTAAAACCACACTTCCCACATGAAGCGTGTGTGCTTTCTACTCAAACGGATGACATCCGTAAAGCAGATCCAGTCGACTCCAGAATTCCGGACCTGAACAAGCGAATTAACAAGTTGGTAATGGTCATAGAAGAAATAAATGGAGTTAGTGAGTAAATCAAACCTGGGTACTAGTAAAAGTCTTTGGTCATTAAGGGCTTAACAGATCCTCGACAACCACAAAACAATCGCATGATCTCCTTCGACGATATCCCAACTGAAAATCACATGAAATGCGCAAACAAATTTAACATTCAGTTTACAGGACATCATATTTTCCGAAGAAGTGGTGGAGAATGCAATAAGGAAAATTAAGCCATAAAAAGCTAAAGGACCTAACGACATCTCAGCCATCATGCTCAAACACATCGGACCCAAAGAATTGAACTTCCTCACTACTACACTTAATACATCCTTCACTACTCTACAAATACCAAATATCTGGAAAACGGTCAGAATCAGCTCCATTTTGAAACCAGGAAAACCTGAAGAAAAGGGAGTCTTACAGACCAATATCCATCCTTTCATCGGTCGCAAAACTTATCGAAGCACTTCTGCTCACCCAGCTGACAAGATCCTGCAATTTGGCGCCACACCAACATGGCTTCCGGCGAGCACACAGCATAACCACCGCGCTCCACAAAATACAGAACCAGAACAGTCATGGTCTGAATCAAAAACAACCATGCGCTAGAACAATTTTAGTTGCACTTGACCTGTCATAAGCATTTGACACAGTATCGCACGCTGCTCTATTGGATGGTATCTTCAATACTAACTTGCCAGGTTTAATGAAGCGCTGGTTGTGCAACTACCTCAGAAGTCGCCAAACATACGTTGAGTTCCGAAACTGCGAGTCCTGTGATATATAGCATTAACAAGTAATGAGTAAACAAGCATTTGTGATTACATCAAATAAAATACAATAAAATAAAGTCCCACTCGTTATGTCAAAATCACACTTAAAGATTGTGTTTTAACTATCGTATACAACATGGCGCTGAGGAAATGAACCTTTAAAACTAACTTAGAATTTGTAAGTAAGCAATAATCCTGTAACATGGTAAATTAATAGAGTTCTATTATAAACATTAAAAGTTTTTGAATGTATTTGATGACGAGATCAAAAAAAATTAAAAGTGAAACTATAACTAGACAAACGAGAAAACCGGAAAGGCCATCGAAAACCCGTATTATTGTCCCCGTTACAATGGGTGATTTCATAAAAAAAGTAGACGCCTTGTCGTTAGATGGAAATATTTCAGAAAATTGGCGATCATTCAAGCAAAACTTTGAAATTTTTGGTGAAGCTATAGAGTTAGAAACGAAAAAAGAATCACAAAGAATTGCAATATTATTAAATGCTGTTGGACCTGAGGGTATCGAAATTTATAACTCATTTAATCTAGAAGATGCAGATAGGAAAAAATATGACAAAGTGTTAGGTGCGTTCGAGAATTTTTGCAAACCGAAAAAGAATGAAGTATATGAGAGTTTTGTTTTCCAAAGTAGAAATCAGTTATTGAATGAAACTTTCGACAGTTTCGTGATGGATGTAAAGAAATTAGTGAGATCGTGTGGTTATGGTGATCAAGAAAATAGGATGTTGCGAGACCGAATTGTGATAGGTATAGCGGACAAGCAACTGCAAAAAAAATTGCTCGAAACAGAGGGATTAGATGCAACAAGAGCAATCGAGTTATGTAGAGCTGCAGAAATTATCAAACACCAAACATCAGAGATGCAAAAACAGAATACGTCGATTGATGCCGTTAATAATGATGGGTTGTTCGAAGGAAGTAGTAAGCCGTTAAATCAAACTGTTTTCAAGAATTCTAGCGGTAGTTCCTCGTCATTAAAGCCACGTGCTAATAAGTATCCAGAAATTGACGGCGAAATTGATGCTGTTGCAAATACAAAAATTTTTTCAAATTATAGAACAGTGTATCTACTAATAAATCTTATTCTAATTTTAGGCCAAATAATAATTCAAATTATCACATGAACAATCAGTTTTCTGGAAGATCATCCAACAGGTGTAAATTTTGTTCAAGATGGCATCCACCTAGAGCATGTCCAGCATATGGTAAAGAATGCACAAACTGTGGAATTAAGAATCATTTTGCGGTGGCGTGTAATTTAAAAAAGGTTCGTGAAATTAATTTTGATAGTGATACTTGGTACATTGATTCCATTGATAATAATTACGGTGTAAATGTGGATTCGTGGTTTGAAACCATTCGAATTGCGAATTGCGCCAACGGCAGAAATAACCATTCAAACCGATGCATCTAAGGATGGGCTAGGCTGCTGTATGCTGCAAAGGGGAAGACCTCTTTCTTTTGCTTCACGTAGTTTAACCGAAACCGAACAAAACTATGCCCAAATAAAAAAATTAATGTTAGCTATCGTTTTCGCATGCACTAAGTTTCACAGGTTTATTTATGGCAGGAAAATAACTATAGAAACGGACCACAAACCGTTATTAGGTATTATGTCTAAAGACATAGGGAAAATTGTCAATTCTAAATAGCAAAAAATGAAGTTGAGATTGTTAAAATATACAATTGAACTAATTTATAAGCCAGGCAAATACTTATTTATAGCAGACTATTTGTCAAGATATTATAATAGCAATGAGGATAATAATGAGATTGACGATATTAACGAAATAATACACAGCATTAATGTAAGTGACGAAAGAAAGAAACAAATAGAAATTGAAACAGATAATGATCCGAATTTGAAAATTTTGAAAAAAACGTTAGTTCAAGGCTGTCCAAATTGTAAAAAACAATTACCCGATGAGATAAAAATTTATTGGAAATTTAAAAGCGAGTTAGCACTCAATGAACGAATTGTAATACGCGTTGCCCTCAGAAATTCAATATTGAAGCAACTTCACCGATCTCATTTGGGTATAGAAAAAACAAAAGAGAGAGCCAAAGGGTGTGTATACTGGTTAGGCATTACTAATGACATAGAGAAAATGATTGCGTGCTGTAATACATGCCAAACAAATAGAAATGCTAATATAAAGTGTAATGAATAGCCTGGGACGACACCTGCACGTAGTGTATTATAGTCTCAGATTCATTAGTTGTCATTTGTATTAACCTGTGTAGCTCGTAATAGTTTCTCATCCGTCCACCATCAATAGTCATATTTTCTCATAGTCTCCGTAACCCATAGTTTTTTTTCATTATTTATCTATATAAACATTACTTTTTTTGTTCTATTTTAGTTTTCGACCAAAGGGCACAATTAAATTATATTCAAAAAAGTGATAAAATTAAACCATTTAAATTATACCAAATTTATTACAGTCGACCTTAAGGTTTCGAACACTAGGTGATCATTCTCAAGAGAATTTTTTAACACTAAATATTTTTCCTTATCAATATAATTACATGAAAATCACTTTTAAAAACGAATTTTGCGAAAACAACCGAGTTTTTACGGTCGTCAGAAAATACATATATAACTCGGATGTTTCACGCAAAAATCAGCTGTATCTACTAATACTGATACAAATTACATTAATCTAGTGTTATTAACAAATACGTACAAATTAAAACATATGACTATAAATAAATTAAAATGATAAATATTTTCAAAGATACAAACAAACATATTAAAATTTTTAAGAAAATTAGTGAAAATTTTTTCTACTTAATTATGTATAGCTAACACTTTAAAAAATAAATTGAGTTAAAACAATAAATATATAATTTACCATTGATACAAACATTTACATTAGCTTTGCTCATTGACATGAAACAGATGCAACAGAGGAGATTTTACATTTCCCAAGTCACTGTTCAATATATTTTTATGCTTATTTTTGTGAATGTGGAGGGCTTCCACAAATCTCAATCTCTGTTTATTGAAAACTTCCTCAACCAAAGCTATCTCTGTCTCATATGTTTCATGCCCTTCGTTCTCCAACATATGTTTAGCTACACTAGAAAGCTCACTGTGTCCAAGACGCCAGGCCCTTTCATGTTCGCTGGATCTAACTTCCAAACATCTACATGTCATGCCAAAGTATTCTCTGTTACAATGCTTGCAGGTAATTTTATAAATACCTGATTTGGACATTTCAGGTATTTTATCTTTCAATGTACCAAGGTGTTGTTTGATTGTGTTGTTACTACTATGAACAAGTTCTATTCCATGGTTTTGGTAAACAGGTTTCAAATATTTGGTAACAGTTGGATAATAATACAAATTTCTCCTTACGACAGGTTCAGTTCTCATGTTTTGGGGTTGAAGGGTTGTGAAATCTGATAATTCTTTTCTACGCTTATGCTTATTTATTATACTAAGCACTGTCCTCTCCTCATACCCGTTTATTTTACCTATGCATTTAATAACTTCAACTTCCTTATCGTGGTTTTCTTTCGACATCGGGATGTTTACCAAACGATGAGCCATCGAGTGAAATGCTGCCATTTTGTGTTTGTAATGGTGATATGAATCGTTAGTAATAAAGCGTTCTGTACTGGACGGTTTTCTGTATATTTGAAAATGTAGGTCACCATTAACGTTTTCAACCATTGTGTCCAAAAAAGCAATTTTGCCATTATTTTGTCTTTCACAGGTGAATTTTATAGACGTACACTGACTATTGAAGAATTCCTTAACACGTTCAACTTTTCTGCTATTGGTTATAGCGAATATATCGTCTACATATCTGACATAAATCCTAGGAAAAATTGAATTGTTTTCCAATTGTGTTTCAAAGTAACACATGAAGATTTCAGCTAAGAAACAACTTAAGGAATTTCCCATTGCTACCCCATGGGTTTGTTTATAAAATTTATTTCTAAAGACGAAGACATTTTGATGCATACAAATTTCGGTTAGTTCGATGTACATATCTATTAAATCACTGGGTGTTTCATTTTCTTCTAACCAATGTCTAAGATAACGAATAGCTTCGGGGACTGGAATGCTGGGATATAACGAAGTAACATCGTAAGATACCATCTCCTCAGTTCTTCTTATTCTTACATTTTTGATTTTGTTTACAAATTCCAAGGTGTTTTTTACTGATTTACCTTCCGGTGGTCTTAATGTTTTAAAAAACCCTAATAAGCGTTTGGCGATATTTTGTGTCGGTGAATTAACGTTTGATGATATTGGTCTAATTTTCAATTCATCGTCGACGGAAACTAATTTATGGAGTTTGCCTAAACCATACAAAGCTGGTAGCCGTGGATTGCTAACTTTCCATTGTCTCAATTCGGTTTTCGGATTATTGCACAACTTATGTTGATTTTTCTTTAAAATTACATTGACTTGTTTAACCATTTCATTAAGAGGGTTGTTACTCAACTCTATGTAAGGTCCATCTGATATCAACTTTAGAAGTAATTTTAGATGAAAAAGAATATGACGACCCTTCAGAGAACCCTTCAACCCCAAAACATGAGAACTGAACCTGTCGTAAGGAGAAGTTTGTATTATTATCCAACTGTTACCAAATATTTGAAACCTGTTTACCAAAACCATGGAATAGAACTTGTTCGTAGTAGTAACAACACAATCAAACAACACCTTGGTACATTGAAAGATAAAATACCTGAAATGTCCAAATCAGGTATTTATAAAATTACCTGCAAGCATTGTAACAGAGAATACTTTGGCATGACATGTAGATGTTTGGAAGTTAGATCCAGCGAACATGAAAGGGCCTGGCGTCTTGGACACAGTGAGCTTTCTAGTGTAGCTAAACATATGTTGGAGAACGAAGGGCATGAAACATATGAGACAGAGATAGCTTTGGTTGAGGAAGTTTTCAATAAACAGAGATTGAGATTTGTGGAAGCCCTCCACATTCACAAAAATAAGCATAAAAATATATTGAACAGTGACTTGGGAAATGTAAAATCTCCTCTGTTGCATCTGTTTCATGTCAATGAGCAAAGCTAATGTAAATGTTTGTATCAATGGTAAATTATATATTTATTGTTTTAACTCAATTTATTTTTTAAAGTGTTAGCTATACATAATTAAGTAGAAAAAATTTTCACTAATTTTCTTAAAAATTTTAATATGTTTGTTTGTATCTTTGAAAATATTTATCATTTTAATTTATTTATAGTCATATGTTTTAATTTGTACGTATTTGTTAATAACACTAGATTAATGTAATTTGTATCAGTATTAGTAGATACAGCTGATTTTTGCGTGAAACATCCGAGTTATATATGTATTTTCTGACGACCGTAAAAACTCGGTTGTTTTCGCAAAATTCGTTTTCAAAAGTGATTTTCATGTAATTATATTGATAAGGAAAAATATTTAGTGTTAAAAAATTCTCTTGAGAATGATCACCTAGTGATCGAAACCTTAAGGTCGACTGTAATAAATTTGGTATAATTTAAATGGTTTAATTTTATCACTTTTTTGAATATAAACATTACTATTTAATTTTGCAACCCCCTAAAAATTGACTCATACTGCGTTTTCATGCTACTTGAAATTGAATTATCTAATCACTAACCGTAATTGAACAACGAAGTTTTCAAACCTCCGAACAGCTGTGCGCATTTGTCCAATCGCCCCAATAAAAAGAATTAATATCCTAACTTGTTATGCATTCGATTTTCTGTGTGGGTATTTTTTTTTGTTATGATTGTCTGATTGTCTTTCCGTTGTGGATCTGAATTCCACTATAATAGTGTTGTAAGTTGTTATTTTGTAATACATCAACCTCATACGATCAATTAAACTTACGTTTAATTCATTCTAATTCATTGATGACTCTTATTGATGTGTCGGAACTAATTTGTTTCGCAAAATTACTTTTTGCAATGGTCAGTATTATAAAGTAACCACCCGTTTCGTTTTATCGAAAAAAGATCCTAACATTTATTTACATAATTAATTTACATCTGGAACTCTTACTCGAATCACTCAAAATCCAAACAGCTGCGCATATTTGCCAATTCGTCCTAAAATTATATCTCGCCATCAGCATTGAAATGGTCTTCGAAACGTTATTATCAATACGTATTTTCTTACTGGGTGTAATCCATCCTTTCGAAATTCCGAAAAAGTTTTATTACCATGTTTGGCATTGAATTTCGTTATAAATACTGGGTGTAACCTAGCCTTTTTCTCTTAGTCTGTCATTGTTGTTCAATTTTTCCGATTGGATTGATTTGTGGTTGGTGTTGTTTTTTTGACGTCTGTCTGTGAGGTGGCCATATTTGCTGTGATTATGGTTTGGGAGATATTCAACAAGAATTAAAAATCGTACAATAGTTCATTTGCTATTGCTTCCTGTTTCAACGACATTGATATTAAATACTTGCCGTTATCAAATCAACCTTGGTATCAAATTTTTACTATTGCTGTTGTAAATTGCGAGTTGAAACGTATCACCTGTATCAAATTTTTGCTGTGGCTATCGTTTACTGGATATGCAACTTGCCTGATATTTTACCTGTTGGATTGGACATCGCGGATGGAGGGCTAAGGCCGTAGTACTGGGAATTCGGAAGGATTTAATCATGGGTGAGTGAACTTATATTATTTGTTTTTTTTTGTTTGACGTAGAAGGGTGAATGTGTGTGAAAGGGCGTGTCAGTGGTTGAATGGGGGCGTGTTAGTCGTTGCCTGTGTGTGCGAACTGGCGGTGTGGGTAGCGAGACACATTTGGTCTGGATTGGAACTGATTCTAATCTGAATAGTGTTGCTCCGAGTCAAAACTTAACTTACCAAAGACCTCTTTCCATTATATTTCCTGAATTGATAAAATTATATAATTTCAAAATAATCATTCTCAGATGTCCTGTAATCCAAAAAAAAATTAAAAACAACCAAATAAAGAAACCAATTCTTATCCTGTTTTAGGTCTATGATTCATTATCTAACTGTAAACTACAGGTATTGGAATAAACTGGTTTGGACATGTTTGTTCAAATTACAAACAAACTTACATTTTTTTTTGGGTTATGAATAAATTTTTTTTACGTATGGTTTTATAAATTTTTTAAATGCTGTTAATAAAGAAAAAGGGAAATGATCGATCTGGACTTTCAATATAGTGTGTGACGTTTTTCAGTGCTCTGGGATCTGATTCACGGATTACCAGCAATGGCAGTGGTTTATGGTCGGTGCCATGGTGCTCATGTGACAGCAATACAACTCAATCTTGATTACTGCCACTTGCAATGCGTGTTGCGGGTCTTGGAGCTTAAGTGTCTTGCTTCGCGGGTGAATGTTAGTGTGTGTGAAGTGTGAGTGTGTGGGCGTCTGAGAGTGACTGTGGGGGTTGGACGCGCTGATCGTAGGTCTTTCGCAAACGGGGTCGCCAGAGTCTCCCTTTTCCACTTGTATTTTTATTCATTTCTGTGACTTTTCGTAAATAGCGTACATTTCTGTATTTGAGCTGAAGCAGCAGGTATTATTCTATCAAACCCACGATGGCTGAGCCTTAGTCGTGACGGCTTTAAACTACTCAAGCTACGCTTTCTGCTATGCCATTCTCATTGGTTCGCCAATGAGAAAGCTCTTCATTACAAAAGGACCCCTTAATTACTCATGAAATTCCAAATTTACCCTTTAACAAAGTTGCAATGGATATTATGGAATTGGGGAAGCAAATTTTTCTTATAGTAACAGATTATTATTCAAAATATATTGAAGCTATTGAAATGAGATCTACAACTGCAAATATCGTTGCAGAAAAATTGAAAATACTATTTAGCGTTCATGGAATACCTCGAGAAATAGTATCAGACAACATGCCCTTTAACTCACACTATTTTCGGAATTTTTGTTCTGAATATGACATAAACTTAAATACATCTAGTCCATATTATCCCAAATCTAATGGATTGGCAGAAAGATCAGTTCAGACTGTCAAGCAAATGTTGAAGAAAAATTCTAATGAGCTGTGGCTAGCACTTTTAGAATATAGAAATACACCACTAAAAGGAATAAACTTGTCCCCAAACGAATTGTTGATGAACAGACGTACTAGAAGTATTGTCCCTATGAAAGAAACGAATTATAAATCTGTGTATACCTAATATGAGAATAAATTTTGAAAACCGAAATGAACGTTATAAAAAATATTACAACAGAAATTCTAGGCAAAGGGACGAAAATGGTTTTAAAATAAATGATTTGGTATGGTATTATAATAACAGTTTTTGGGACAAAGCAAAGATTGTAGGCAAACACGTTTCGCCTAGATCATTCTGGATAGAGCTCAAAGATGGTTCAGTTCTTAGAAGAAACCTTAATGTACTGAGAACCTTCCGTGCTATGTGATTCTTATTTTATAGATTGTGTCATTCAAACAATTAAAGTGATTGAAAACTGTTGGATCGTCTTAAAACGATTAGTGATTGTAATGTACGAATATTATATAAAAACTTGATTCTAATGTAGTATTTATTAAATATGTAAAATAGTTGTTAGTATAAGTAGATAGATTTATTTAGTATAAAATAACAATGTTAGATTTATTTTTGTTTTTTTCTTTTTTTTGAAAGGAGAAATGTTGAGATTGTTAAATTTAGATAAAACCTTCAGTTATCAGTTAAATTATATTTGAACTAAATTATCAATGTTAGTACCTGTGTAAACAATTAAATGTAATAACAATTCCTTGGTTAAAAGGGAGGTGTGATATATAGCATTAACAAGTAATGAGTAAACAAGCATTTGTGATTACATCAAATAAAATACAATAAAGTCCCACTCGTTATGTCAAAATCACACTTAAACTTTGTGTTTTAATTATCGTATACAACAAGTCCAAAGTAAGAGTGCTAAGACAAGGAGTTCCTCAAAACGAAGTTCTCTCACCGGTATTATTCAATCTCTACCTAAGCAGTTTGCCTACCCCACCAGAAGGAATAACCATCTCGTCATATGCAGACGACTGCACAGTGCTTGTAACAGAAAATAACCTGCAACAACTCACAAATATCCTGAATACCTATCTTAATATTCTGAATGATTGGATTAAAACCATAAAACTAAAACTTTCTAGTGAAAAATCCACAAGGAGGTAAATTCAACACTAAGCATCTGCATAGACAACATACTTATTCCTACATTAAAAAACCTGATACTGTTGTGTGTAACATTCGAACCACTGCTTAAATTCAACGCTCATGCACAACAAATAAACTCTAGATTGAAAAATAGGAATAACGCATTGAAAGTACTAGCGAGTAGTGCATGGGGCAAAGATAAAAACACGATCATAACAACGTACAAAGCACTAGGAAGACCTATTTTAAATTATGCTGCATCCACATGGTCCCCCTAAGTTGCTAACACTCACTGGAATAAGTTACAAACAACATAAAATGCTGCCTTGCGAACCGCAACCGAATGTCACCTGATGACCCACCAAGATCACTTGCACGAGGAAGTAACATATTACCGGTTCGTGAACATAATGAAATGCTAACCAAACAATATCTATTGACCTGTCACAAAGAGCAACATCCTTGAAATGATACCTTAACGACGATCGAACCACCTAGAGGTGGTGAGATAAGGAAGATAGCAAGATGCCTTCTTCAAGATGTCAGAGATAGCCAGTTTACTGGTAACATCGACGAATCCACATATAGAACTGGCTTAAAAGCACTCCACACCAAAACGGTTGAAAATGCAATAAGGAACTATACTCCAAATCGTGTTCTAAAAAGAAAGTCACCAAAAGTCGCTGCTGAAGAGGTCGAACTACCCCCTAGCACCAGATCCATCCTAGCTCAACTAAGATCCGGTTGGTCACGTATTTTAAACAACGACACGAGCAGAGTTGAACCAGGGCCCCTATTCCCGAACACATATTTGTCAATCGACAATATTGTCAATTTCACCAAAATGCTTAACAACTTTGTTTAAAAATGGTATTCTGTAACTCATATTTGTGTCAAACAAATTATAAAAATTTTTTACAAAATTATAACAGATTTTTGGTACTAGATTCGTACTTTTGACCACTAACTTTTTTAATCTTAAAAGATGCAAAATAAAATAAAAATATATTTAATAAATAAATATGTTTTAATGATCTATATATTAAAATATGATTATTTAATATTATTAAGGACTTAATTTTTCGTTATAAATTAATTTTTACGCCAATCGATGAAATTTGTATAAAAAAGTTAACACATGAAACATAAAGCAAAATTGTGATTTTGACAGTAACTATATTGTTCTTGTCAGATTCACAATATTGTGTTGAATTTTAACCAAATTGGTGTTACATAATACAAAATTCACAATATTGTGTGAATTTACAATATTGTGATGACATTTGTGTTCGGGAATAGGGCCCCTGAAATTATTGACAAGTGTCCTGCATGTGAGGGCACTTCACACGATGTAGACCACCTATTCAATTGTCCTGAAAATAAAACCAACCTGACGAAGGAAGATTTGTGGTACCGTCCAAGGGGTACGCAGAGTTCCTTAACATGGACATCTAGGATTAGCACTAAACACATCGCTAAAACAACAACAAGTGAAACACTTCGCTACAACAACAAGTGAAGGTTCTATAATTGTACCTTTAGGTGAATGCTAAACCCCAAAAATTTTTCATTGTGTTTTCATAAGTCAAAGTAGCTGTAATTACCTGGTAAAGCGGTACTTTGTGCCACAATCGTAACCAGGATTCGCTCTGATACCTAAATGTATGGGTCCATCAGAAAATATTCAATCAGCTTCACGGTTGTGGGGCAAAATCCGTAAGCAAAGAAGCTGTTGATTAAGGTGATTTAAATGCTTTTGAGATGTAAAATGTAATAACGTACGTTTTACAAACTTTTTCAATATGCTGTTTCAACCATGGGTTATACAGTTCAAAAGATTGCTTTATATCGTCAGTATAAATATAATACCCGTTAAACTTGGAAAAAAAATCGGAGACCGTTGGTTTCCATTATTGAGAATTGAAATATTTTACGTGCTTTATATAGTCTAGTTTTCATAAAATCAGTTTTAAACTGCTGTAATTAAACATTGGTCAGAATTTTCAACACTCTCTGATCGACATCGACGCTCGTAATGTCTTGCATCGTTTTTGAGATAGAGATCTAGAAGGAAACTTTTATCGCTGCCATTATGAGGTGTGAAAGATGGTCTTTTGATCATTTGAGACCGGGATGTAGCAAATGTTTCGCTAGATTTTCATTATTGTTGATGTCGATCCTACAAAAAAAAATCTTACAACGATTTGTTGTGGACGTTGAAGTGACAGGTAACGGTAACAATAACGAAAATTCTTCTCTAATTTCATCGACAATATTAGAAATTTAGGATCTGTAGAAATCCATATTAAAATAAGAAATATCAGAAAGATAAACCTATAATTCTACTACTTTATAGATTGTGTCTACTACGATTGGTGTTACAAGCGAACGAACATAGGTTTTATTTCCAGACCCCAGATTAACAAAGCTGGTTTCGATCAACAAGAAAAATAATAATCGATGCTTCCTAGTCAAGTCAAATTAACGCCCACCAATACCACCCCCGAAAAGCAGAAAATCGTCATTTCCAGATTGATGCGTGCAGCTATTAATCACACAGATCGGTTTCATGACAAGCTAATGTGGCTTTAGTTAGTGACACTTACATGAAAATAAGTGATATTTTATTTTTAAACAAAAAGTGTTGTGTTACAATATGTGTCACAACAAACAAATAAATTACATAAAAGACCTAGGTCCAGACATAGCTCCCACAACAACCTGCGTTCTGAGGTGATGATGAACGCTATTTTTAAACCTCTGCGGATTGAAGCCACCTGAGACTATGCATTCTGGCCATTTGTATGCAGTTCGGACAAAGAGGTCTTTCTGCGATCTGCCAGTATGACAGCGCGGGATCTTGACCGTTTGAGTGGTTGCGGTAGCCGATTGCCGAGTGGAACGGGAGTAAGAATAAGTTTAAGACGCGGTGCTGCTGATTTCATCTGAGCACTATTGATGACGATATTTGTAAAAACAACGAGGTCGGCAACCGTACGACGATGTTGTAGGAAATCAAGCTTTCATGTCAAAGCTCGATCACCCACAATTCGTATAGCCCGCTTTTAAAAAGCGTCCAAGAGGGCCAAGATGGAAACAGAAGCAGCACCCCAAACTTGATAACAGTACCCCATACAGGGACGAATATAGGACTTATAAACATAGAGCAATTGGTATGGAGTGAAACATTTTTTGCATCTATATAGGAGGCCGAGTTTTTTAGACGCACTTTTTGCCATCGCCATTACATGATCGTTCCAGAGTAGGTCATTTGAAACTGTGACACCCAATAAACGAATATTTTTA
Organism: Diogma glabrata; assembly: GCA_963693315.1. Classification (NCBI taxonomy): domain Eukaryota; kingdom Metazoa; phylum Arthropoda; class Insecta; order Diptera; family Cylindrotomidae; genus Diogma; species Diogma glabrata. Next base: position 24,035,738 of record OY856189.1, read on the forward strand.
CATTCACCTATTGGTTTGAGAGATCAGTTTTGATGTACTGGTGTGACAACGTCGATTGATCACCTCAAGGTGATATCTCAGGGGTACTGATGGATGAGCGCAAAAAGACGTCAGAAATGTCGATAAGTCATGACTCATGGTATTTACTCAAAAATGCTGTTTTAAGCGCTGCGGGGAATACTTGGTCGACCAGATAACCACTCACAGAAAAAGAACCTGAAGGTCGAAGCATTTGGATAAAAATATTTTTAAAATAATAAAGTCTATAATTAAGCTGATTTTGAGAAATATAAAAGCTAATAATGTTATGAGTGTTACATATTTATACTAAGTTTCTACAAATAATCTAATAATATTTACTATACATACAAAGTAACTACAAATATCCAAAGCAATAAAAAAACAAACTTAAATAACCGAATTGTGATCTTTTTTAAATTATTAGAAATGTGTTTACCTGTTGACAAAGTAACACTCCCGGTGGCACCCATTTACCAGTAATTATATCTTTAACACGTTTTATTGCTAGCAAAATTTTTTTTTGATGTCCCAATTTAACAATCCCAATATCTTCTAAATCGTCCCAAATTAACTGTGTAACATCACGAACAGATTGATAACCTTGGGCAAGTAAAGGATGTATATATTCTTCAAGACGGAGTAAACGTAACCATTCTTCAATGGAACCCTTTTTTCAATAAAATATAATTACAATTAATTGTATATATCAATCATATCTTTTACTTACAGGCACATAATTTGGTAAACTATCAGGCAATTGTAAATTATCAATATGTTGTTTTATCCTTTCTCTATGATGTGGATTTTTTATACCAATCGCTGTTAGATCTTCTGGTGTCATACGGGATATTGTTGGAAGATCATAACCAGCGGATGAGAAACATTGTGCATATTCTTCAAAATGCAACTCCATAAGCCAATCCAATATAATTTCATGGTCGTGCGATCGTTGACTCATTCGATCAACACTACCAATAGAACATGAACTAACACTACAACGTGGTGATGATAAAGCTCCTCTTGTTGATGCTGTCAAATATGAAGAGGCACGTCCAGAATCCAAGCTTGCTGTTGAATGTCGTGAGCCAGAACCTGCTGAGCCAGACGAACTACCAGGACTATCACGTCCAGGCGATTGTGTTAAATCAATTCCTTGGTCTTCTTGTAGCGCCAGCTGTTGATGATAATACACAGCAACTTTATGTGTTAACATTTCACCACTTGGATTGGCGCGACTACTACCCCGCGATGACGTTATCGAAGGAAATGCAAATTGTGTTTGATTTGCTATATAATTATTGCTTATAACACCAGGACTTTTATTAACCGTGCTCTCATAATCAATCTGATCACCACTGTCATTACTGCTGCCATCTGTTGGTGTATCAGGTGGTGCTAAGAATGCTCCATCTTCCGATGATGAATACCCAGCTGAGCCAAATGAGCTGCCTGAATGACGATAAACATCTGGTACAGCTGGTGGTTGAACACGCTTTGCTTGTGGTGTTGGTTTTGTCGGTCTCGATGACATTCCTGTGCTAACTGAAATACATAAAAAAAAAAATATAAATATCCAATTACTTCTTTACTTACTTGAGTTTAATTGATCTCAAAAATCCAAAACAAAAAAAAATATAAATATGTTTATTTTCATCTTATTTTCTCTTCAACTTGTTATTTTTATTCTTCAAAAATCACAATCACGTTTTCGACCTACATACCTCTAATAAAACAAACAAATATTATATATTTTCAAGCATAAAAATCATTGATTTCACGAATCGAAAATAAAATGACGCCATATTTCTTAAAGTTTTTACGTTTGTGGAAATTTCTTTGTAATAATTAAATTTAATATCAGAAATTCAAATGAAAACTACTTTCATAAAATGCTGCGTTTGAAATAATTATGAATCATTATAAAAAATTTTCAATGAACAAAAACAATAAATGAGACAGAAGTTGGAATTCTAAAGGTTTTAAGATTTATCTATAAGTAAATATTCAAAGACGTTAACATCAAGTTCTTCACCCTGAATTTTTTTTATTCAAATCAATTCTTATCACAAAACAAACGAAAAATAGATATATTTTTTGTACATATAAAACCCTGATATACCATATTGTACCCTGTTGTTTATTGGTTGGTGACGTTGTACGTGGCTGTGTTGAAAGTAATAAAAACAGATAACAAAGCGAACGATGGAGAAAAGGTTGATGATCTTTGTTTGTGTTGTTACATTAAAATTTTTCAATTTTAGTTTATTTTCCTTGCACTTCTCTTTCTTAGGCTGTATTCGAAACCAAAACTTATTTGTGGAGAATTACTTATTCGTTTTATAAAATCGTTGTATCGTTTATTAAATATGAACATTACAATTACAACGAGAAAATATTTGACATTACAAATCAAATTAGATTTTTATGGAAGAAAGAGACAAAAAATAAGTCACCTTCTTAGGTTACTTATTTAAATAAGTAACTCTCCACAAATAAGTTTCAAATAAGTTTTGGTTTCGAATACAGCCTTATGTTGATATATGTATATTGTAAGAATCTAACATATTAATAAGTTTTTTTTGTTTAAAAATATACTTCAAATGGTATTACAATATATTCATTTAGGAAATCATGTCCTACAAACAAACTTGTCAGTTTACTCATGCGATAAGCTTTAACAGGTTCAGTGAACTTAGAGACGATAACGAGAGTTTCACCCGATAGGGTGATAACTCTAGTCAATATCTGTATTTCACCAGTAAGCAGCTGTGATACAGGTTATGAACCGTCCATAGGACATTTATTTTACACTAAGGACTTTCTCATTTTCGGAGGTGTGAATGCGCATAATGATCTATGGCACTCACGCCTAAGCACTGATCTACGAGGTAAAAGCATTGCTGATCAAATTGACGGCTCCAATTTTGGAGTTCTTAACAAACCACAACCAACAAGGGTGACAAATAACTGGCACTCTTCTCCAGATGTCTTCCGAACCAGCATGTCACAAATGCCAATTGCAGATAGAATGGAGAACAGAAATTGCATTAGGATCAGATCACGTGCCGATCATAATCACCTTAAGTCGTTCCATAAGCCAAATAAAAGCCGAGAAGAAGACATAATAATTTTAACAAAGCAGACTGGGACAATTTTACAACTTTTACTGAAATTGAATACAGTAAGCAATTTTTATCACTTGACGCCCTCCCTGGGGAAACAATATTAGTGAGTAAATCAAGCCTTGGTACACGTAAAAGTCTTTGGAAAGTCATCAAGGGCCTAACTCATCATCGACAAACTGAAAATAATTGCATGATCTCTTTCGGTGATATCCCAACTGAGAACCACAGGAAATGTGCAAACAAATTTAAAATACAAATGTAGACATATTTCAGAAAAACTAAGTAAACATGACAAGGAAAACAGATTAGTCATAAGACATCTGCGTAAACTAAATACAGACAACCTGGTGAATATCCTATTTTCTAAAGAAGTTGAGAATGCAATAAGGAATATTAAGTCATCAAAAGTTATAGCACCGACGGCATCTCAGCCATCATGCTAAAACACATTGTACCCAAAGGATTGAACTACCTCATTACTCAATACATCTCTAAATACTAACAAGATACCAAATATCTGGAAAACAGCCAAAATCAGCCCTATTTTAAAACCTGGAAAATAAGAAGAAAAGAGAGAATCGTACAGACCGATCTAAATCCTCTCATCGGTCGCATAACTGATTGAACACTTCAAGAGCACATAGTACAACCACTGCGCTTCACAGTATACAAAACCAGTTCAGTGATGGTCTGAGCAGGAAACAACCCTGTGCTAGAACAATTTTAGTTTCACTCGACCTATCAAAAGCTGCACTATTGGATGATATCCTAGAAACTAATTTATCAGGTCTAATAAGGCGCTAACTTCCTTAGAGGTTGCCAAACATACGCCGAGTTCCGTTATTGTAAATGCAAGATAAGAGTATTACGACAAAGAGTTCCTCAGGTGTTTTTCTCTCCATCATTATTTAATCTCTACTTAAACAGCTTACCTGCCCCACCAAAAGGAATAACCATTACGTCATATGCATACGATTGCAAGGTGCTTGCAACAGGTAACTCCCCAATATCCTAAACATCTACCTTAACAGCCTGAATGATTGGTTCAAAACAAGAAAATTAAAACTTTCTACCGAAAAATCCACTTCTTCACTTTTCGCCACATGGACGAAGGCGGTAAACACAACACGTAGCATCTTTATTCACAACATACTCATACAGTAGAAAATCCGATACTATTGGGGGTAACATTCGACCCACTGCTTTAATTTAATGCTCATGCACAAAAAGTGAGCTCTAGACTGAAGAACAGGAATAATGCATTGAAAGCACTAGCGAGTAGCAATTATGGAGCAATTATAAAAATACAATAATCATAACGTATACAATAATAGGTCGACCTATTATAAACTATGCTGCACCCATATGGATACCCCAAGTTGCTGACACACACTGAAAGAAGTTATAAACAACACAAAACGCAGCTTTGCGAACCGCAACCGGATGTCATTTGTTGGCCCACCGAAATCACCTGCACGAGGAATGTAGCATACTGCCAGTCCGTGAAACAGGGATAGCAGCGATTTCTCCTAACCGGTTTTATCCACTGGATTTTATCCGGGAGGCTAATTCATTTTATCCTGGATTTTAGCCGGATAAAATTAATTCATACAATTTTATTATCCAAAAGATGAAAGAAATATTTTTTTTCTTATTGTGATTTCTCAGGAAGTGATTATGACAAACAGATACATTTTATAATTGATTCTGTAATTCTCAAATATACTAAATTGTTATGCAATTAAAAAGATATATAATCTAGATTCTAGACTCTAGAGAAAGATCTAATTTATTAGAGGATAAAAAACTATATGAATAAATGTTGCTGTGTGCTTTTCGAATATGACAAAAAAAATCTTTTTTTTCATACAAAAACAAATTAGCCGGCTTTTTTAATATTATCCGGATACAACCAGATTTTATCCACCTGGAGAGGTCAAAATGAAAACAGCCGGCTTTTTTAAACATCCCTGCCGTGAAAACAATGAAATGCTAACCAAACAATATATATTGACCTGTCACAAATAGCAACCTTCTTGTACTGATACCTTATCCGAAATTGAACCACTTAGGGATATAAGGAGTACAGCAAGATGCTTTCTGCAGTTACAGACCACTAAGTAACAGGTTACATCGACGAGGTTACTTATAGAAGAGGCTTAAAAACACTTCATACTAAAGCTGTTGAAGACGTTATTAATCGAGTATATAATGTTATAAATTTTTAAACAAAGAAAATGTATAGTTATCAAATAAAATGTGATCAGAGCAGCATTTCAATATTCATGTAGATAAATTTCGCATCGATTAATAGTGTATTCTTTTCGACTGTACTGAACAAGTTCCAACACCGGAAGTTTAATGTCAAATTGTTTTTAACAAATTTTTATCATCAGTGATAAACGTTTTCTCCACCTATTTGGTGAAGGAAAAAAAACTTGTCATTTTCACTCATGATAAAATTTTTTTATCATTATCATTTTATCATTTGTCATACGGAATCGCAATTCTGGAAAAATATGAGATCATATTATCCTTTTATCATTTTGTGCATTTTTTCGTTAGGGAATTAGACCACATCCCATACAAGGTTGTACAACTGGTCCAGTAATGGTCCATTACTGGCAGCCAGTAATGCAGCAATGGGCGAGTACTGGCAACCACGACTGGGCCATTAACATAATTTTACTGGATGATAACTTCGGACAATAAATGGTTGCCATTCTTGGGCCAAATACTGGCAACCATGACTGGGCCGTTAAAAAAATATACATTATTATCATATGTAAATTTAAATAAATTAAATACAAACTATTTAAAATAAAATAAAAATAAAATAAATTGAAAAAATTCAAAACTCCCAATACAACTGGTTCAGTTACAGGAATGGCTGAGTAATGGCAAACTCCGCCCTGACTCCGCCAGTACTCCGCCATTAACAAAAAATATAATATTATCTTTTTTATACATAAATTTAAATAAATTATTTACAAAATAATTCAAATAAAATAGAAATGAAAATAAATTAAAACATATACCAACCTTTTCTATATTACCATAGTCTTTCAACCGACAAGGCGATAACTAAACTATATGTGAAATTTTTCAAACTATGTATTTCTAAAAGGGATAATACTCTAGTGAAATTTAAAAAAAATGACAGATCGGCAAATTCATGGCTACAGTACTGGCCCAATAACAATAGCCAAGTAATATTTACCATTCATGGACCAGTGCTTGGCCATTCAAGGATAACAATATACTGGCTAATTTCTGTAAATCATTGATCGGCCGATGATTGGTTCTAGTATTGGCCCAGTAACAATAGCCAAGTACTGTTAACCATTAATGGACCAGTGCTTGGCCGTATGTCAATGACAGGCAAAACCTACTTGGGATGTATTAATATTATGAAAATATTATTTTGTGAATAAAAATCAAAAAATCACTATCGATCTGGGTTAATATTTGCAATGAAAAAATAGAACAGAATCCAAGTGTTAAATTCTAATTGTACTGATTTTTTTTTATTCTGTGCGGAGACGATTTCAAAATTCTGGATTTTTTGTGCATACTCGATAAAGTCCAAAAGAATGCACTATAAGAAAAAGGAACAGGAAATAGGATAATCAGTTGAAGTAAAATTTTATTTAAATATAATTTTGAATTCTTAAGATAAGTATTTGTAGGCAGGATCAGTGATGAGAAACAAAACGACTTTGAGTTTGTTATGCAAAGCGTAATAATATTTTGGTGTGTTTGTATTCTATTTCCTTCGCATTCTATTTGAATTTGTTTAAATTTGGATCCTTTCTATTTACCTCTGTTCTTAATTTTAGAAAGTTTTTTGCATTTAGTCTTATATTATGACAATTCGGTACGATTATCGTTTTATATAAGGCGGCTGTATGATTGTGGTTCTATGATTTAAACTCCATTTTTATAGTTGAGGACACCCAAGTAGGTTTATCCAGACATTGATATACGGCCAAGCACTGGTCCATTAATGGTAAACAGTACTTGGCTATTGTTACTGGGCCAATACTAGAACCAATCATCGGCCGATCTATGGTTTACAGAAAATAGCCGGTATATTGTTACCTTTGAATGGCCAAGCACTGGCCCATGAATGGTAAATATTACTTGGCTATTGTTATTGGGCCAGTACTGTAGCCATTAATTTGACGATCCATGTCATTTTTTTAAAATTTCACTAGAGGGTCATTCCATTTTAAAGTCAACCTTCAAGCTAAATTTTTTTTCTTCACAAAACTGTAACTGTGACCTATAATTTTTTTTTTCATATATTTTACTATAAGATATGGCAACAACTGTGAAAATTCCAATATTGTTATTTTGTTTAGAATGCAATTAAGTGCATAATTGTAAAAAAGGCTTAATATACGAATTAAAATATATCTAAAAAGAATATAGCATAGCACAGATATAATAAACTGAATTGTTTTAGACTTTTTATTTTCTGTAAGCTAAAGTTTGGAGTGTCTGAATTGGACTGCTTTGCTTTCCAAATAAATGAGGTAAGCATTCTAAATACATGAATTCTTTTGGGTTACGTTAGTCACGTTACGTTAGTCACACATTATTTAAATCAAAAGCGTCAATTTATGAAAAACTAGCATATTTTTTAAAAAGTTATTGGCTTTTTTAAACAATACATTAATTACATTGAAGAAACTTATCAATAAATTTTATGTTTCATTTTCAACATCTAGAGAATTTTGGTTCATAATTTAGGTGTTAATTTAATGGTATAAAAAATGTTACGTTGGTCACATTTAAATTTTTATTCAAAAAATATCTAAACATTTTAATTAAAAAAAAAAGCTTTCTGATTTAGATAAATAAACTCGATTTACATTTTAAAAAGTCAACAAGTGCTTAAAATAATCTTTACTATTTTAGTTATAAGGAAACAGAGTTGTGAATTTCGGTATAAATGTTACGTTAGTCACTTTGGAATGACCCTAGAGTATTATCCGTTTTAGAAATACATAGTTTGAAAAATTTCACATATAATTTAGTTATCGCCTTGTCGGTTGAAAGACTATGGTAATAAAGAAAAAGTTGGTATATGTTTTAATTTATTTTCATTTCTATTTTATTTGAATTATTTTGTAAATAATTTATTTAAATTTATGTATAAAAATATTATTTTATTTTTTTTTAATGGCTGAGTCAGGGCGATGTTTGCCATTACTCAGCCATTCTTGCAACGGAACCAGTTGTATGGGGAGTTTTGTTTTTTTTCCTTCATTTTTATTTTATTTTAAATTAGTTTGTATTTAATTTATTTAAATTTACATATGATAATAAAATAATGTATATTTTTTTTTAACGGCCCAGTCATGGTTGCCAGTATTTGGCCCAAGAATGGCAACCATTTATTGTCCGATGTTATCATCCAGTAAAATTATGTTAATGGCCCAGTCGTGGTTGCCAGTACCCGCCCATTGCTGCATTACTGGCTGCCAGTAATGGACCATTACTGGACCAGTTGTACAACCTTGTATGGGCATAGGCTAAGCTAATTTAATCTTTATACAGTTCTCAAAGAACAAAATATTCTCCCATTTTTTCCATCTATCTCTGAACATAGCATTTCCAAAACATAGCATTTTCTAAAACTGTTGTCGCATGTCGAATTCAAAAATTTCATCGATCCACTTCATTCTTAATGCTTAAGCCTTTTCGTCTTTGTTTGTTTGGTACCCATTTTTCAATTTATTTTGTCTATCTTCCTCCTGTTTCTCTCAACAAATGCCAAGTTAAGTTCCATTTTTGTTGTTTTGCGAGTTTTATATAGGATTTCAATTCCAAAATAAACCATTTAAAGTTCAATCGAAACTTTTCCTAAAATAGAATAAACCTTATCCAATTCAAATAAAACATTTTCCAAAATAAATTAAACATTTTCAATTGCAAATAAAACTTTTATTTAAATCAAATAAAACTTTTCCCAATTCAAAAAAAACTTTTAAAAAACAAAAAAAAACTTTTCTAAATTCAAAAAAAACATTTAAAAAAAACATTTAAATAAACAATTTAACGGCAAAATTCTACATTAATAACCTATTTTCGTAATATATTGAATGTAGTGCAAGAGTTTTGTTAGTCAACAATAGTTGATTTATATAATAAATATATAATATAATAATTTATTAACTAAAATATTAAAATGAGTGGTGTAGACGTAAACAGCTCCAGCGAGGATGGAAACGGAGGGAACGTGGTCCCTATTCAAATATTTCTTCTCATCAAAAAGATACTTTTATCAAACAATATGAAGAAGCCAAAACAATTAAAGAAGCTGCTGGTATTGCGGATTTGAATATTAATACGGCCAAAACATTTTTATATAAGTTCAAACGATATGGCGAGGAAAAAGTTTTCTCTTTTTTGTAAGTATTACCTCGCTATCTCGTTTGAACTTATTTAAAATTGTTTTGGCCGTATTAATATTCAAATTCGCAATACCAGCAGCTTCTTTAATTGTTTTGCATTCTTCTTATTGTTTGATAAAATTTGATGAGAAAAAATATTTGAATAGGGACCACGTTCCCTCCGTTTCCATCCTCGCTGGAGCTGTTCACGTCTACACCACTCATTTGAATATTTTAGTTAATAAATTATTATATTATATATCTGTACCTCAGAGGTAAACTATGGTAACTGATATTCGGAAAATTTTACAGAGAAGCACCTATAAATTATTACATAGCAAACTGCGTTACAATGAATTTTCATCTAACATACATTTTAGTACACAATTAGTTTCCACTATCTGGCTGTGTAAATCGGACACTTTGCCACTCAAAAATGCAATTAAAAAGATACCGAAAAAAAGAATTAAAAATTTTCCGAATATCAATTACGATAGTTTACCTCTGAGGACAGATATTTATTATATAAATCAACTATTGTTGACTAACAAAACTCTTTCACTACATTCAATATATTACGAAAATAGGTTATTAATGTAGAATTTTGCCGTTAAATTGTTTAATTAAATGTTTTTTTTTTAAATGTTTTTTTTTAATTTGAAAAAGTTTTTTTTTGTTTTTTAAAAGTTTTTTTTGCATTGGGAAAAGTCTTATTTGATTTAAATAAAAGTTTTATTTGCAATTGAAAATGTTTAACTTATTTTGGAAAATGTTTTATTTGAATTGGATAAGGTTTATTCTATTTTAGGAAAAGTTTCGATTGAACTTTAAATGGTTTATTTTGGAATTGAAATCCTATAACATCAACTATCTTTGTTTTCTTTCTTAGCTAAATCCCAAGTAGGTTTTGCCAGACATTGACATACGGCCAAGCACTGGTGCATTAATGGTTAACAGTACTTGGCTATTGTTACTGGGTCAATACTAGAACCAATCATCGGCCGATCTATGGTTTACAGAAAATAGCCAGTATATTGTTACCTTTGAATGGCCAAGCACTGGCCCATGAATGGTAAATATTACTTTTCTATTGTTATTGGGCCAGTACTGTAGCCATGAATTTGCCGATCTATGTCATTTTTTTAAAATTTCACTAGAGTATTATCCCTTTTAGAAATAATTAGTATGAAAAATTTCACATATAGTTTGGTAATCGCCTTGTCGGTTGAAAGCCTATGGTAATAAAGAAAAAGTTGGTATATGTTTTAATTTATTTTCATTTCTATTTTATTTTAATTATTTTGTAAATAATTTATTTAAATTTATGTATAAAAAATATTATTTTATATTTTTTTAATGGCGGAGTACTGGCGGAGTCAGGGCAGTGTTTGCCATTACTCAGCCATTCTTGCAACTGAAACAGTTGTATGGGGAGTTTTGAATTTTTTCCGACATTTTATTTTATTTTAAATTAGTTTGTATTTAATTTATTTAAATTTACATATGATAATAATGTATATTTTTTTAACGGCCCAGTCATGGTTGCCAGTATTTGGCCCAAGAATAGCAACCATTTATTGTCCGAAGTTATCATCCAGTAACATTATGTTAATGACCCAGTCGTGGGTGCCAGTACTTGCCCACTGCTGCATTACTGACTGCCAGTAATGGTCCATTACTGGACCAGTTGTACAACCTTGTATGGGTACATGGTGATGGCTACAGCACAGTAGTATTAAAGTTTTGTCTACCTGAAATTTCTTTTTTCACAATAGCTCTATACCGGTCCCCAAACAAACATAATCCCAATTTTTTTAATCTCTTGACTAATGTTGTCGACGAAATTAGAGCACAATTTCAAAATTGTGAAGTAATCGTTACCGGTGACTTCCACAACAGGTGACGTCCACAACAAATCGTGGTTAGAATTTTCCAAAATGACCGATGATGACAACAATGGAAGGCAGGCAGAAATATTTGCTGCATCGCACGACCTAACGCAGATTGTAAAAAGCCCAACTTTCACTCCTCGTAATGGCGGTGATAAAAGTTTTCTCTGAGACCTTTATCTCACATCTATGCCAAATATTACGAGTGTCGATGTCGATAAGGGTAGTATTGGAAATTCTGACCATTATCTAATCACATCAATTATCAAAACTGATTTGCTACAAACCAGAGTTCCCAAACACCGTAAAATATTTCACTTTTCAAAAATGGACACCAATGGTCTCCGAAGTTTTTTTCAAGGTTTCCCTGTTGATCGTCATTGTTTTTATACTGACGATGTAAATGTTTCTGCTCAAAACTTGACTGAAACCATTCTATTCGGTATTTACAAATTCGTTCCCTTTTCAATAATGAAACCCCAACAAAAATATTTGTTTTCGAAAGCAGCCAAGCTGGCTCTTAGAAACAAACGTAGATTATTTAACATTTGGATTCATAAAAAGAACTCTGTTAATCGATCCTAATATTTAAAGGCTAATAAAATATCAAACCAGATAATTGAAAACGTAAAAGCAGAGATTGACAGAGCGAAAGCGGCAAAATTTTCGAGTATGTCAATTTCTGACAAAATTTTTTACAGTGTCATTAATTCTTTAAATTGTGGTACGAAATCTTCTATCCCTCCTATCATTGATGGTGACTCAATCATTACTGACCCTGCAAGGAAAGCTGCATTATTCGCGGAACGCTTTGCTTCAAATTCAACAGTTTTAGAAACTCCTAGAGAAATACCCCAAATCCAGTCTTCAGGAGTTAATATGAAACAATTACATTTCAAACCCAAAATTATCGAAAAACTTTTAAGGGGGTTAAACATCAACAAAGCCTCTGGTCTGGACAAGAGGCTCATTCCTCCTGTTATTCTATAAACATTTTCAAAAGAACTTGCACTAGCTCTCACCAAAATATTCTATAAATCCTATAAATCTGGTATTTTTCCATTCTGCTGGAAGGTGACCAATGTCCAGCCTGTCCCAAAAAAGGAACGAAATGTGATATTTTAAACTATATACCAATAGCCTTACTCCCAGTCATGTCTAAAATATACGAGCACTATATTAATTCACACATATCCAAATTTTTGGAAGACAACCATTTGATATCTGACAGCCAATACGGTTTTGGAAACAAAAGATCAACAACCGATCTATTGAACTATGTGGCACATCTTTGGAATAGCATACTTGAGAAAGGTGGTGAATCGTACGTGATTGCATTGGACATCTCAAAAGCATTTGATCGAATCTGACATGCCAACTTGATCAACAAGCTCGTTGCGTTCGGTTTTCATCCCGTACTCGTGAAGTTGATTCAAAATTTTCTGTCTAACCGATACAACTCGGTATCTATAGATGGCTTTTCTTCTGAGTCCCAATTAATTAACGCTGGTGTACCCCAAGGCTGTTTTATCTCCCACTTTATTCCTAATTTATATCAACGAACTGTTGCAAATCACCAGTAATCCAATAAAAAGTTTTGCAGATGATAGTACACTGCACAAGTCATTCGTTCCCTTATCTTCAAAGGGTAAAATGCAAGAACGAATAAATCCCGTCCGGAGAGATGCTGCCATAAATGTAAACGAGGACCTAAAAAAAGTCGCCGATTGGGGTGAGAAAAATTTAGTCAATTTTAATTCCACCAAAACACAGCTATTGATTGTTTTCAGATCAAAGACCGAGTTTCCCAAGTAGGTTTTGCCAGACATAGACATACGGCCAAGCACTGGTCCATTAATGGTAAACAGTACTTGGCTATTGTTACTGGGCCAATACTAGAACCAATCATCGGCCGATCTATGGTTTACAGAAAATAGCCAGTATATTGTTACCTTTGAATGACCAAGCACTGGCCCATGAATGGTAAATATTATTGGGCTATTGTTATTGGGCCAGTACTGTAGCCATGAATTTGCCGATCTGTCATTTTTTTTAAAATTTCACTAGAGTATTATCCGTTTTAGAAATACATAGTTTGAAAAATTTCACGTATAATTTAGTTATCGCCTTGTCGGTTGAAAGACTATGGTAATAAAGAAAAGGTTGGTATATGTTTTAATTTATTTTCATTTTCATTTCTATTTTATTTTAATTGTTTTGTAAATAATTTATTTAAATTTATGTATAAAAAATATTATTTTATATTTTTTTTAATGGCGGAGTCAGGGCGGTGTTTGCCATTACTCAGCCATTCTTGCAACTGAACCAGTTGTATGGGGAGTTTTGAATTTTTTCCGTCATTTTTATTTTATTTTAAATTAGTTTGGGCTCAGTCATGGTTGCCAGTATCTGGCCCAAGAATGGCAACCATTTATTGTCCGAAGTTATCATCCAGTAAAATTATGTTAATGGCCCAGTCGTGGTTGCCAGTACTCGCCCATTGCTGTATTACTGGCTTCCAGGAATGGACCATTACTGGACCAGTTGTACAACCTTGTATGGGTTCCCAACGATATTTCAATTAATATGTGTGATGACCAAATAGACGAATGTGAAAGCATTCGTTTATTGGGAGTCACAATATCCAATGACTTACTCAGGAACGATCATATAATGGCCATGACAAAGAGCGCGTCAAGAAAACTCGGCCTCTTTAATAGATGTAAAACATATTTTACTTCGCAATTACTCCACATTTATAAGTCCTATATTCGTCCCTGTATGGAGTATTGTTGTCAAGTTTGGGACGCTGAATCTGTTACTATCCTAGCTCTTTTGGACTCTGTTCAAAAGCGTGCTATACGAATTGTTGGTGATCGAAAATTAACATTAGATCTTGATTCCCTACAACATCGTCGCACTGTTGCTGATCTCGTTTTTTATAAATATCTTTACCAACAGTGCTCGGATGAAATCAGGTCCATAATGCCTCAGACGTTTTTCCCCGTTTGACTCGTCAATCGGTTTGTGCAGGCGGACGGACTGTCGAGATTACTCACTGTCATAGTAATAAAATGCAAAGGGATTTCTTTGTGCGTACTGCGTACATCGTACAAATGGAATGATTTGCCCGAATCAATATTCTCGAGTGCCTTCAATCCACAAAGATTTAAAAAAAGCGTCCACCTATACCTCAAGATGCGTGTTGTTGTGGGACCTAAGTCTTAAAATCTAATCTTATCTTAAATATTATTCAATATATGGCCCTTTCCACAGTTGTATGCATTGCAGCGCATCACTCCCTCGTTTTTTACCTCTTTGCCCATAAACCAAATTCAAATATGACAACTCCAATTTAGTTTATAGGCAATTTATCAAACTATTCGTCTTTATCTACGATTGCACAAGTCCAAATGACGAATACACTTTCTTGCTTTGGTTTGTCTTGTTTATTTGGCCAAATCACATAATCAATACCTGTACAAGGTTATACAACTGGTCCAATAATGGTCCATTGCTGGCGACCAGCAACGGTAGAGTTCTGGCAACAATAACTGGACCATAAACATCATGTAACTGAATGATAACTTCGAACAATAAATGACTGCCATGCAATGGCCCATACAAGGTTATACAACTAGTAGAGTAATGGTCAATTACTGCCGACCATCAATTCAACAATGGCCAGGTACTGGCAACCATGACTCATAGTACTGGCAACTATGACTCGGTCATTTTGATTGATTGATTGATTGGACTGTAGGACCAAGCACTAGGCGAGACTCCCGGATTACGGCCGGGCCACTTCCTACAGTCGTTTTACATATAACAATAGGTAAGGATAGGTAGGTAATTGTAAGTTAGGAGTGAACGACCCGGTTACAGACACCTGGCAAATCGTATCTAGCTACTACTGTTAGGAGACAATCACCAGGACAATCACTTATACATATAATCTGCAATCGCCAATCAGCAATCCCGTATCTAAAATTTCTCGCCTGCAATCTCCAGTCGGAAACCTGTTATTCATGTAATTTATTAGTATAATAGGATGATGACTAAATTGTCCTCTGCACTCTCCAATCTGAATTCATGTTATTATATTTATGGTTAAAATTATTTATGGTTAAAAACATTTATATTATGTACATATATATAAAAAACAAAAAACCCCTTTGAAAATTGAGTGAATTTCATATAAAAAGTATTGGGATTGAATTGGATAAAAATATTATCTTTCACTTGATGTTTTTATTTGAAATGTATTTATTTAAATTTTATAAAACATTATTTTATATAATATAATTAACGCAAGAATGTTTTGAATTTTTCTTGAAACACAAGAATTAATTTAACAAAAACAATTAACCCTGCTCGTTGATATCGTTCAAAAATCTTATTGGATTTTATGGATA
>OY856189.1:24054088-24104516 GCA_963693315.1 Diogma glabrata
TTGACTGAAACAACTGAAAAAACAACAACAATTGCATTTAATTTTTCAGTTGCTTCAGTTGTTTCAGTCAAATCGAACACGGCTTATATACCACGACTTGTTGATTAGATCGTTTCTTAATTTAACACTACAAAAATCAGATAAATTCTATAACCTTTTTAAAAATGTTAATAATTTTCATCGACTAAAATCACTACGGTTTAATTTCATTTTAATTTTAAATGAAAAAAGTAATAAAAATAAACAACGACACAACAATGTTGCATCGAATTGAAAACCATAAATTACGAGAATTTCAAGAGAAAAAAAATTATTTTCCTGATTTTTTCAATCTTTTAATTAGAAAAATTAAATTATTTTTAAAATACCACCATTATTATATATTATTATATATCATATATTATATATTATTGAAGCACTTGGTTTGAAACACATTTTAGATAACTTTTATTGAGTAATAAGACACTTTAAATATGGTAAATTATTAAAGTAAAAAATATATATATATTTATCACGACGGAGAGTTTTATCCACGTCCATCTTCTTTAAATGCGCTCGGCAAACTCACTGGCAACTATGACTCGGTCATTAACATAATTTTACTTGTTGATAACTTCGTACAATAAATGGCTGTCATTTATTTGCCAGAGAGAAAAACAGTAATGGCCCATACAAGGTTGTACAACTGGCCCAGTAACATACCAATAATGATGACCAGTATTACAGCAATGACCGAGTACTGATTACTGGTCCAAAGGTACAGTACTGGTCCAATAACAATAACCGATAGATGTTAACCATTAACGTGTCATTACTGAGCTATTTAAAGTAAACTGAACTGGTTATTTTCTATAAACCGTAGATCAGGTGATTCATGGTTCTAGCGATGGCCCAATAACAATAGCCATCTATTGTTTACCATTCACGGGCTAGTGCTTGGCCATTCAAAGGTAACTAAATACTGGCTATTTTTTGTTAACCATATAGATCGGTCGATGAATGGTTCTAGTACTGTCCCAATAATAAAAGTCAAGTACTGTTAACTATTAATGGACTAGTGCTTGGCCGTATTTCAAATTCTGGAAAACCCTGCTTGGGTAGTCATTCCATTCCACCACACCATTGATGGTGTATTTCTAAACTAAAATTGAAATACATATTTTGGAAACGGGAGATTTAGTAAAAAGCGCCATTACAAATGGAATGAAGGCTGAAATAAGTAACGTATAAGTATAAGTAATTATTTGTATAAGAAAATATATGCTTCATCTATTCGGTGGTTATTGAACCGTTTACCTAAAAATCGATATTCATGCATAAATTAGCTAGGTGATGAGGTGCATTTAAAGCCATGTCTCTCCTCCAATAAAGTTTCTTAACTTCTAAAGGTTTTTCTAGTTTAAGGTCGACTGCCAGTTTATGCCAAATTTCAACTACAACGGCAATAGTCGTTTTATCTTTTTGAGAACTGTTTAAAGCGACTGCTATTGTCTTTAGATAACAAAGCATATGTTTAGCATTCATTACAATGTTTATGCCATAAGATTAGTTTTGTCAGAATCTGTGTCAGCTTAATGGTCTTGGCATAGCTGAACCAGGTTACCTCGATTTGGCATACGTTTTGCAAGCAGTGCTGCGACTGTTAACAGTTTTTCCAACTTTAAGGTAGGAATAATTAATTATTTATGTTTTTTATAAATATCATGATATATATCAGGGAATAAATATCGTGATATATATCAATGATATATATCGGATATATATATCATTGATATATATCATGCCAACCTTGATTTTTTTACCCATATAACAAAATTTACAAAAACAGCTGATTTCATGTTCGTTTGGTCACCAAAATCTAGAGCTTTTTCGAGCAAATCTGACATACCAAAATAAATTCACATTAAATTGGTTTATGTCGGTAATAAACGATATAGTAATATCAAAATAAACATTTTTAAAATCTTTATAAAATTTGCTACTCGATATTTGGTGTATAATGTAATTTGGTTGAAAAAAGATAACAATGTTTAGCGTTTTTGTAAAAATAATAACAAAACCTCTCATCTCCACAATTGTAAAAAGTGCAATACAAAAAATACAAATTTTGATAATTCTATGTCGGAAGAACTGCCCAAGTAGGTTTTGCCAGACATTGACATACGGCCAAGCACGGGTCCATTAATGGTTAACAGTACTTGGCTATTGTTACTGGGCCAATACTAGAACCAATCATCGGCCGATCTATGGTTTACAGAAAATACCCAGTATATTGTTACCTTTGAATGGCCAAGCACTGGCCCATGAATGGTAAATATTACTTGGCTATTGTTATTGGGCCAGTACTGTAGCCATGAAATTTGCCGATGTCATTTTATTTAAATTTCACTAGAGTATTATCCTTTTTAGAAATACATAGTTGGAAAAGTTTCACATATATAGTATAGTTATCGCCTTGTCGGTTGAAAGACTATGGTAATAAAGAAAAGGTTGGTATATGTTTTAATTTATTTTCATTTCTATTTTATTTTAATTATTTTGTAAATAATTTATTTAAATTTATGTATAAAAAGTATTATTTTATATTTTTTTTAATGGCGGAGTCAGGGCAGTGTTTGCCATTACTCAGCCATTCTTTCATCTGAACCAGTTGTATGGGGAGTTTTGAATTTTTTCCGTCATTTTTATTTTATTTTAAATTAGTTTGTATTTAATTTATTTAAATTTACATATGATAATAATGTATATTTTTTTTAACGGCCCAGTTATGGTTGCCAGTATTTGGCCCAGAATGGCAACCATTTATTGTCCGAAGTTATCATCCAGTAAAATTATGTTAATGGCCCAGTCATGGTTGCCAGTACTCGCCCATTGCTGCATTACTGGCTGCTAGTAATGGACCATTACTGGACCAGTTGTACAACCTTGTATGGGTTGTACCGAACAAGTAGAAAAGAATTACTATTACTTTTACGTATAAGAAAAAACCATTGAATTTAAAGAAAACAATAACGTTTAGACTACTTAAATTAAAAATATCAAAGATGTGTACTTTTTAAATCAATTAAAATATAGCTTGTATATACTCGCGCTATATGATTAAGGAGATAATAATTCAATCTATAGCTAGAAGTTTCTCACTATAGTTCAAATTTCTGTAATTTAACAGTACTATGTTCTTGTAAATTATAATTTGTTGATAATGGAAAATTCCTTCTTTACTTCAGTAAACGTAGCTTTTACTTTGGAAAATTATGTAAGTATAATAAACTCTCCCTCAGTTTGTTTTAAAAGCGTCTTGACTTTGGCTATTATATTCAATATAAATTGTTCCTCATACATTATTGAAATTGCTTAAAATAGTCTTCAATACTTTATTTTGTAAATATATGAAATAAAGAAAGATTTCAATGGTAATTTCATTTTTCATAAAAATTGTAATAATGTTATTCTTTAACAAAGTGATTTGAGTTTTTAATTACATCCGAAATTTTTTTTCATATTATTATAATACGGAAATTTCAAAATATTTTCCAAATCGAAAAACAGGAACTCTAAAATAAACTAATTTGTTTTTTCTAAATCTTTTTTACGATAAAAACATCACCTACTAAATTTTGAAAATTTTTAATTTAAATGTTCGCCACAACACTCCCCCCCTAGTGCCATCGAAGATGGAACGATAAAAGAAAAGTAGCTTGTGAGAGTTGGAAAGAGGAGAAGGGAAGAGTTTTTTGATTGTCAACTATTGTAGCGAAAAAGAGAAAGCTTGGAGGTGTCCGAAGAAGTAAGTGGACAGTTGTCTGTACAAGACTGTTTATTTTGTGCGACTGAGAAATAGTGGCGAAAATAGAGTCGAGCCATCTTCAGATGTGACCTAAAGTAAGGTATTAGCTGTCGATGTTCGATCATATGAAGGTTAGGAGAAATTGTGTTAGGAGAGAGTTAAAAACTAATGTGTTAGGAGAGATGTGTTAAGCGAGAGAGTTGTTTAGTAATCGATACCATTTGGTGGAGAAAAAAATTATGGGTCTTACGAGTTATGGTAACACGAGTGGAGATAAAGGTCTGATGACAGAGCTGAGTAATTGTCTTAGACCAATGTTTGTGGAGATGTGTACCATAGGTTAAAAGATTCGTTTAAAAATACGAGAAGCAGAAAAGTAACGTCGGTGCTGAAGTCTGACAGAACAAAGTTGACTGAGACAATACTTGCATGCACAAACGTGAATATTAGTTTATTTTTCGAAAAATAGCTGTTAATAGCAAGAATAAGAAGAAATTTAGCGTAAGCAAAGGAGTGCATATGATAAAACAAGTTTGGTAAAGTCTGACAGTACAAAGTTGACTGAGACCAATGTTTACCTTTGAGACGTGTACCATAGAAAAAGATCGCTTTGAGAAGAAATATCTGATTAACGACGAAATATCGTTTTAAATATCCATAAGAACCATACCTGTTCGTCAACAGATAAATGGTTAACGTCAGAAGATGTTCATGTTGTAAAAACATATGGGTAACGTTGGGAATATTCCTTTAAGATCAAATATTTAGAGGTTCTGCTTAATTAGATGAAATCTGATTTTTATATCCATAAGGACCATATCTGTTTTGTCAACAGATAGATGGTTAACATTAGATGTTCATTGTTCATGTTATGGTAACATATGGGTAACGTTAGGGATAAAAATTGAAAAATCAGGAAATTCGAAAAATTTGTTTCGGACCATGAGTTAAGGAAAGTGGAGTGGGTCTTACGAAGGAAAAATATGATTAATTCGGCCCATGAGTAACGGAAGTGGGTCTTACGAAGGAAAGAGTTGTGAAGCTTCGGCCCATGATATCGATTATTAAAAAAAAAAGAAAAATTCAAAAAAAAATGGTCGCATTAGCAGGAGTTGACGTGGCTTGAAAGCCGAAAAATAAGAATTTGGAGAAAAAAGAAGAATGTGTTGCCAGGAGAAAATGTTTGGCACTGTAAAAAGAAAAAAATATAAAATACATGTATTTATAAAAATAAAAATATTTGTTTCGCGTTTGAAAATACTTGAGACGAACAAAACTATTACTGCGAGATTTTTAAAACGGATGCTG
Organism: Diogma glabrata; assembly: GCA_963693315.1. Classification (NCBI taxonomy): domain Eukaryota; kingdom Metazoa; phylum Arthropoda; class Insecta; order Diptera; family Cylindrotomidae; genus Diogma; species Diogma glabrata. The sequence goes on from OY856189.1 coordinate 24,059,184, forward strand.
CAAACGACAACACCCCTAAACAAACTGAAAGTTCCCTTATTATGTTAATTTTTTTAATAAAATTATTTAAACAAAATTTTAAAATATGAAATAAAACAATTACTTTAAATTTATCAAAATTAAATTGTCAAACTGTCAATCTGTCGTGATGGTATAAAATAAATAGTGGCAACAAAAGTTTATATTAAAATTAGCAAATCCTATAATTAAATATCGATTTCAACACATAAAAACCAGCTCTACGCCGGGATTATAATAAAGATAAAATCGAACGGATTCACCATTTATTGAATATATATGTTAGCAAATAAAATTGCAAGGTGACATAACCTCAATACCACATTGCATCAGAAAATTTATAACCAACAAAAGCAAGGAATTACTGTATTGTAATACTGAATAAGCTTGGAATTGTTGTTATGGGATCAACTGTTGTAATGGGGTAGCAAAATCCGAAATTTGACGTCTACGCCGTGCTGCCTGGGTAATGCTGACAGAATTAGGTTGGTGTATTTAAGACAAGCAGAGTAAAAACTGCTTAGTCAATGACGCTACATCACGGCGAATTGGCGCCTTACAACCAATGCGACTCAAGCGTCTGTTCTCCATGTCAGGGGCGGCTTGGAGCGGGCGTCTGTCTTGAATCAAGCGGCTCGCTATATAAACGTGTAAAAAGGTTGTTTCTGGTAACCTTAAGATGCAGAACGGACCCATTCACGACAATTTGGGTTGGGCCTAAGGTTAACACCCTAACCCCGGAAAAAAAATATTATGTTAAATTTGGTTATCAGAAAAAGAATAACAGACCCGGACAACATAACGGAATTTTATACCTGGACGTGAAAAAAGACCAGACTACCGAATCGGAACGTGGAACGTGCGCAGCCTGAGCTCTCCTGATGCTCTTATAAGTCTAGAAACATAGACTGAGAGGTATAGGATGGATATTATTGCTATACAAGAAATTAGACAGCCGATAATCGGAAAACAAGATTTGGATAGTCACTCTTTGTACTGTAGTGGTCATCCTTCTCGAAGAGAATTTGGAACTGACTTTCTTGTTGGTGCACGTATACAAGAAGCTGTGATGAAATTCATCCCGGTCAGTGAGAGGATATGCTACCTACGTGTACGCGGTACATATAACAATATTTCTCTTATTGCCGTGCATGCACCTACTGAAGCTAAGACCGTCGACGAGAAGGATAATTTCTACATAGCACTGGAAGAGGTTATGAAACAAACACCAACGCGCGACTTCATTATGGTTCTTGGTGACTTTAATGGACAGGTTGGAAGAGATATCTCTTATGGAAATGTGGTGGGTCCCAATAGTCTGCATTTGAATTCGAATGATAATGGTGAGAGAATGACTGAGTTTGCATTATCAAATAATTTGAGAATTGCCAGTACGTTCTTTCCGCATCGATCGATTCATAAGCAGACTTTTGTCTCACCGGATGGAAACACTCGAAATCAAATTGATCACGTTCTAGTAACAGCACGTTTCTTTTCGAGCGTTCTGGATGTGCGATCCTTTAGAGGTGCATACATTGGAAGTGACCACTTCCTTGTATGTGCAACGATAAGGTTCCACTTCCCAAATCCAGGCATTCCAAAATTCAATCAACGGAAACGTTTTAACATCTCATCATTAAAGAATGCTGAAACAGAAGAAGAAGAAGTCAAGCATGCCTTGACGCTATTCAATACAAAAGAGATTGCTATTTGAAGTGTCTACAAGGACGCAACACCAGGTCCACGAAGGAGAACTATAAACTGGCAAGACAAGCCGTTACAAAAGTATGTAGACAAACGAAGAGAGAATGGTGGAAGAGACAGTGTGAGGAGATTGAAAGCTTCAATAAGGAACATCAATCGCGTAACTTCTTTCAACAGGTTAAAACCTTAAAGAAGGGCCCCCAAACTAGATCGAATGCTATTTAAAACAAAGATGGGGAGCTACAAGTAGACCTTAAAAATATTTTAGATACTTGGGTCGCTTATTTTGAGAATCTTCTCCCGACTTGTGAAGAAAAGTCCCGCGTTTTAATTAATAGTCTAATTAAAAAATTCTTTGTACAGATTTGTTTAACTCATTTTCATCAAATAATCGGCAGCCGATTAATCGGTATCGGCCGATAAAGAAAGCCGATTAATCGTTAATCGGTAATCGGCAAGATTGCTTTGTGGCGAACATCAAAACTAAAATCATTTCTCAAAAAAATTTAAAATTTAGCATGCATTGATTTCCTTAACATTTATGAAAAAAACAAAAAATATATTATTATGATTCGGATTTTTTTTTTCAAAAAAATATAGTTTAGTTTAAGAGTTCTTGTTTTTTCGATTTGGAAAAGAATTAAAAAAGTTTCCAAAATGTGTTTTGTTTTCCATTAATTAAAAAAGTTATTGGGCCCAATTCAATACAAATCTTTTACTCTGTTATTCTTTTATCTTTTATTTTTTTCATATGAATTTTTTAATCTTTCAAAATAAAAGATCAAATAACAGAAATTGCTATTCGAACGCCAAAATTTTATTTTATAAATCTTTTAAGTGTAAAAGATTTTCACATTTTATAAAAGACATAAAAGTGGTCATTTTACGATAAAAGAAAATGTTGTGGTCTTGTATAATTACTATTTTAATTATAAAAAGTACTCTTTGTTAACAAAAACAAATAAAACAGAAAGTCTATTTAAATATAAATACTATTTTATTTAAATTTTAATTAAAAATGACTTTTTTGGTGAAACACAAAAATTAGAACAAACTATTATTTTGATTCAGTAAAAATTCAATGGTTTGAACACAACTAAAAAAACTAATGAAATAACATTTAAATCAAAATTTTAATTATTTGTTACATTTTATTCGATAAATTTAATATTTAAACAAAAAACGAAAAAATAGAAAATCGTTTATTAAAACTATTTATATTGCAATCTATATATAAATCATAATTGCATTAATAGCCAAAAAGATAATAGACTTAACTGATTTTGTATAATTTATCCATTTGTAGTTTACAATTATTTAACAATCTATCCATTTGACAGATAACATAAAAGATTTTTTCGATCTCGAAAAAATCGACATTCAAAATAAAAGAAACTTTTAACAATATTTTCGAATAGCAATTTCTTTAAATCTTTTATTTTTGATTTCTTTTACGTTTTTTAAAAGATTTTTGTAAAAGAATAAAAGATTTTTCTTGAATTGGTCCCATTATTCCAAAACTTAAACATAAATGTAAATTATATTATATAATAATTTAAGAATTTATTAAGGAAGTGACCACTTCCTTGTATGTGCAACGATAAGGTTCCACTTCCCAAATCCAGGCATTCCAAAATTCAATCAACGGAAACGTTTTAACATCTCATCATTAAAGAATGCTGAAACAGAAGAAGAAGAAGTCAAGCATGCCTTGACGCTATTCAATACAAAAGAGATTGCTATTTGAAGTGTCTACAAGGACGCAACACCAGGTCCACGAAGGAGAACTATAAACTGGCAAGACAAGCCGTTACAAAAGTATGTAGACAAACGAAGAGAGAATGGTGGAAGAGACAGTGTGAGGAGATTGAAAGCTTCAATAAGGAACATCAATCGCGTAACTTCTTTCAACAGGTTAAAACCTTAAAGAAGGGCCCCCAAACTAGATCGAATGCTATTTAAAACAAAGATGGGGAGCTACAAGTAGACCTTAAAAATATTTTAGATACTTGGGCCGCTTATTTTGAGAATCTTCTCCCGACTTGTGAAGAAAAGTCCCGCGTTTTAATTAATAGTCTAATTAAAAAATTCTTTGTACAGATTTGTTTAACTCATTTTCATCAAATAATCGGCAGCCGATTAATCGGTATCGGCCGATAAAGAAAGCCGATTAATCGTTAATCGGTAACCGGCAAGATTGCTTTGTGGCGAACATCAAAACTAAAATCATTTCTCAAAAAAATTTAAAATTTAGCATGCATTGATTTCCTTAACATTTATGAAAAAAACAAAAAATATATTATTATGATTCGGATTTTTTTTTTCAAAAAAATATAGTTTAGTTTAAGAGTTCTTGTTTTTTCGATTTGGAAAAGAATTAAAAAAGTTTCCAAAATGTGTTTTGTTTTCCATTAATTAAAAAAGTTATTGGGCCCAATTCAATACAAATCTTTTACTCTGTTATTCTTTTATCTTTTATTTTTTTCATATGAATTTTTTAATCTTTCAAAATAAAAGATCAAATAACAGAAATTGCTATTCGAACGCCAAAATTTTATTTTATAAATCTTTTAAGTGTAAAAGATTTTCACATTTTATAAAAGACATAAAAGTGGTCATTTTACGATAAAAGAAAATGTTGTGGTCTTGTATAATTACTATTTTAATTATAAAAAGTACTCTTTGTTAACAAAAACAAATAAAACAGAAAGTCTATTTAAATATAAATACTATTTTATTTAAATTTTAATTAAAAATGACTTTTTTGGTGAAACACAAAAATTAGAACAAACTATTATTTTGATTCAGTAAAAATTCAATAGTTTGAACACAACTAAAAAAACTAATGAAATAACATTTAAATCAAAATTTTAATTATTTGTTACATTTTATTCGATAAATTTAATATTTAAACAAAAAACGAAAAAATAGAAAATCGTTTATTAAAACTATTTATATTGCAATCTATATATAAATCATAATTGCATTAATAGCCAAAAAGATAATAGACTTAACTGATTTTGTATAATTTATCCATTTGTAGTTTACAATTATTTAACAATCTATCCATTTGACAGATAACATAAAAGATTTTTTCGATCTCGAAAAAATCGACATTCAAAATAAAAGAAACTTTTAACAATATTTTCGAATAGCAATTTCTTTAAATCTTTTATTTTTGATTTCTTTTACGTTTTTTAAAAGATTTTTGTAAAAGAATAAAAGATTTTTCTTGAATTGGTCCCATTATTCCAAAACTTAAACATAAATGTAAATTATATTATATAATAATTTAAGAATTTATTAAGGAAGTGACCACTTCCTTGTATGTGCAACGATAAGGTTCCACTTCCCAAATCCAGGCATTCCAAAATTCAATCAACGGAAACGTTTTAACATCTCATCATTAAAGAATGCTGAAACAGAAGAAGAAGAAGTCAAGCATGCCTTGACGCTATTCAATACAAAAGAGATTGCTATTTGAAGTGTCTACAAGGACGCAACACCAGGTCCACGAAGGAGAACTATAAACTGGCAAGACAAGCCGTTACAAAAGTATGTAGACAAACGAAGAGAGAATGGTGGAAGAGACAGTGTGAGGAGATTGAAAGCTTCAATAAGGAACATCAATCGCGTAACTTCTTTCAACAGGTTAAAACCTTAAAGAAGGGCCCCCAAACTAGATCGAATGCTATTTAAAACAAAGATGGGGAGCTACAAGTAGACCTTAAAAATATTTTAGATACTTGGGCCGCTTATTTTGAGAATCTTCTCAACTTAAGTGACCAGCAACAAGTCGGGCGACGAGCAAAGCTTATTCGTGCGTCAAAGGTACATGTAGACGAACCAACCATAGAGGAATTCGAAGCGGCGCTGTCAAAATTAAAACGCAATAAAGCACCTGGTATCGACGATATAACATCCGAAATGATTGTACATGGTGATGAAACTCTATCCTTAAGATTGTTTGAACTTGTTCAAATGATCTGGAGGACTGATACCATGCCACAGGACTGGAACACAGCTATGCTGATACCAATCCATAAAAAAGGTAATTGCCTACAATGTGCTACAGAGGAATCGCTCTCCTTTGCACAGCATATAAGATCTTTTCCTACATTTTGCTATCCAAAATCAATCCTTTTGCTGAACAACTGTTTGGAGAATATCAGTGTGGTTTCCGGCGGAGCCGAGCGTTGAATACGTTGTTTCATTATTAAAGCGACGATATGGTCAGCTCTGGTGTCAATGGGAATTCCTGGTAAACTGGTATCACTATGCAAAATGACAGTACAGAACTCTCAATGCTGTGTACGAGTAGAGAACGAAATATCAAAGTTTTTTAAAGTCGACTCCGGTTTAAGACAAGGTGATGCTATCTCTCCTATACTTTTTAATTTAGCCTTGGAATATGTGTGCCGTCAAAAGAAACTGCCGACTAATAACAATGTCTTGTCAATAAACTCAGTACAGATGATTGCTTACGCTGATGATGTCATCCTCGGCCGAAGTGAAGCTGTTATGAGTGAGACTTTTAAGTCGCTTGAGAGTGGTGCTAGGAACATTGGTCTGCAAATTAACTACAATAAAACCAAACATATGAATGTTTCAAGAGAGGCTGAGAAGAAAGATTTGATGTGCGGCGATGAACGAATTGAGGGAGTTCAATGCTTGACTCAAACAACAGCATACTAACAGATGCTGATTGCAGAGGGGGATCAATGCTTGACTCAAACAACAGCATACTAACAGATATAAAAGCTCGAATCGCTGCAGGTAATCGAACTTTCTACTCAAACCTCTCCTTGGATCACCGAATGTATCAACTAACACCAAGCTCAAGTTATACAAGACATTGATTAGACCGGTTGTGATGTATGGGTCACAAACGTGGACCCTTACAGAAAATGACGAATCGCATTTAACTGTATTTGAGCGTAAGATCCCACGCTTCATTTTTGGTCCACTTAAGACAGACGATGGAGAGTATAGAACCCGGTATAACTTTAAGATCAGAGACCTTCTTGAGGGTCCTGATATAATAGGTTGTATCCGTTCTAATAGGATTGCTTGGTTTGCCCATGTTCTACGAGCCGATTCACAGTCTGGGATGATTAGGAAAATGTACGTTAGTACCCCAGGGAGTGGCCGACCGCGAGGTAGACCACGGCTATAATGGGAAACTGACGTAATAAACGACCTTAAAAAAATCGGCTGCCAAAGTAATGACGTAGCGAATGACCGTGGTGAATATTCAAAGCTGATAAGCCAGGCAACGCTCCTACATAAACGCCTTAAAAAAAAAATGTCAAAACTGAAATCGAGAACATGATCGGTAGTAGCCTAAAAGAAGCCCTGGCTGATTTAAATACAAAAAATAATAAAACCACCGTAGAAATCGAAATACTCAAAAACCAAGTTAAAGATTTACAAGACAAATTAATTAAACAAGAAAAAACACTTTATTATTATTATTATTAGTTTATTACGGCTCAGTTAACGGATTTACATAAACATATCATTCTTATTTTAAAATATTAAAACATTAAATAAAACATTAAATTTCCTATAATACAATGCTTAAGTTTACCATTATATAATAAAAATTTGTGTTAAATTCTCAGAATAAACAATTGACTACAATCTTAAGATTACTTATTTATAAAGCAAAAGAAAATAACAGAAACTGAATAGTTGAAAAATATTATTATTTGAACAGTAAGAATAGTTGCGAAAATTTCGACTATCATTTGAAATTCTGTAAAAAAAACTACTACAATCAAATCAACAACAATATCATTATTCAGTTACAATGTCACTTCCATAACAAGGATAACCACAATTTATCCAACAGCTTAACTATCGCCAATTATTCCAACAATTCCAATGTTGGCAAAATGACTTTATTACAATAAAATTGTAACATATAATACCCAAGTAGGTTTTGCCAGTTATTGGGCCAGTACTGTAGAAATGAATTTGCCGATCTATGTCATTTTTTTTAAATTTCACTAGAGTATTATCCCTTTTAGAAATACATAGTGTGAAAAATTTCACGTATAGTTTAGTTATCGCCTTGTCGGTTGAAAGACTGTGGTAATAAAGAAAAGGTTGGTATATGTTTTAATTTATTTTCATTTCTATTTTATTTTAATTATTGCAAATAATTTATTTAAATTTATGTATAAAAAATATTATTTTATATTTTTTTTAATGGCGGAGTACTGGCGGAGTCAGGGCGGTGTTTGCCATTACTCAGCCATTATTGCAACTGAACCAGTTGTATGGGGAGTTTTGAATTTTTCCCGTCATTTTATTTTATTTTAAATTAGTTTGTATTTAATTTATTTAAATTTACATATAATAATGTATATTTTTTTTAACGGCCCAGCCATGGTTGCCAGTATTTGGCCCAAGAATGGCCACCATTTATTGTCCGAAGTTATCATCCAGTAAAATTATGTTAATGGCCTAGTCGTGGTTGCCAGTACTCGCCCATTGCTGCATTACTGGCTACCAGTAATGGACCATTACTGGACCAGTTGTACAACCTTGTATAAGTTGTTGATGGTAATTGGTGTTATCGTTTTGGTGTTCAATCTCATAGACTTTGTTTTCCTGATATTAATGTTGAGACCGACTTCATGTGCAAGGGTTGATAGCTTCTGTATTTTCTGCTGCATGTCCGTATGTGTGTATAAGTAGACAGATGTCATCTGCGTAGTCTAGATCATTGAGCCGGCTTGTTGTGTTCCATTGGATTCCATTTAGACTTGCATCATCGAGCTTTCTCATGATAAGGCGTTCAATACGTTATAAGAAATACAGTTCCTTTCGGGTTCAAAAACCTCAATTTATGTAAAAAATTCGAAACAATGTTTCTTGTTTGGTCAGCAATTTGATTCTCGAAGTTTGCCATTCGTGGCTTCTGTTTTATACATATGTAAGTTTTTATTATTTCCATACCAGAGTAACCATGCTTGAAATAATGACAACGAATTCGTTCCCAAATACATGAATCCACCAAATGTGCCCACAGTCGACCTAGATATTGGGTAACAAATAAGCCGAGAACGGCAGATTGTTTCACCTAGGCAAGGAAAATAATGCCAGAAAAATGAAGAAAAGCACTTTCAATAGTTGCAGAACTTTTTTATTTAAATTTTGCCGAGCTATAAATAAAAAATAAAAGCGACATTTGTATAATATTTTAAACTAAGGTTGCAAAGCGTCCCCAATTTTGGGGGAATTGTCCCGACTTGTGAAGAAAAGTCCCGCGTTTTAATTAATAGTCTAATTAAAAAATTCTTTGTACAGATTTGTTTAACTCATTTTCATCAAATAATCGGCAGCCGATTAATCGGTATCGGCCGATAAAGAAAGCCGATTAATCGTTAATCGGTAATCGGCAAGATTGCTTTGTGGCGAACATCAAAACTAAAATCATTTCTCAAAAAAATTTAAAATTTAGCATGCATTGATTTCCTTAACATTTATGAAAAAAACAAAAAATATATTATTATGATTCGGATTTTTTTTTTCAAAAAAATATAGTTTAGTTTAAGAGTTCTTGTTTTTTCGATTTGGAAAAGAATTAAAAAAGTTTCCAAAATGTGTTTTGTTTTCCATTAATTAAAAAAGTTATTATTCCAAAACTTAAACATAAATGTAAATTATATTATATAATAAATTCTTAAATTGTTCAATTCGCTAAACATTCTTCAATAAAACAAAGTTCACAATAAAAAATGATTATGTAAAGTGACGCATTTTATTAATAAATTAATTATTAAACTTCTGAAAACTTTGGCTATGTTAAAACTAATATGTACTTAAAAATCAAAACTAATATTCTGGCCATAAAAGATCATAAGGAAACATTAAAGAGGAAAAAAATATTATCTGAAATCAAAATGGATCAAATTAATTTTGGAAGTATACAAGGATCAACTGCTTGAATACATGCTACTCAACTTTACTCCGTTCTACATTATAGCACAATTAGCTATATTATGGTGACCCCGACAAAGAACAAACCTTCCAATGGAGTCAACTTTAAGAAGCTTAAAATGTATAATTTAATTCATTTTTTTTTTAATTAGTGCTTGCTTCATTTTGTTTTAAATAATTTAATTTTATTAAAATATTTTCTTTTTTTTTCACAGCGACACAACACTTTTCCCTTAGTGACCACATATTCTTCCAACTAGTTGTTTCGACTGTTAAGACATAATCTAGTTTTCTCCTAGCGACACATTTTTTTTTTTTCTCCAAATTCTTATTTTTCGGCTTTGAAGCCACGCCAACTTCTTGTAGTGCGATTAATTTTTTAAATTTTTTTTTTGTTTTTAAATCGATACTATGGGCCAAAGTCTAACATCTCCTTCCTTCGTAAGACCTACTCCACTCTTTTGAAATGATGGGCCGAAGTTTAACATATATTTCCTTTGTAAGACCCACTCTACTCTCCTTAACTTTTGGGCCGAAACAAACTTTTCGAATTTTCTGATTTTTAATTTCTATCCCTAACGTTACCCATATGTTACTATAACAAGAACATCTCCTAACGTTAACCATTTATTTGTTGACAAAACAGATATGGCCCTTATGGATATAAAAATCAGATTCCATCTAATTAAGCAGAGCCTCCAAATATCTGATCTTAAAGGAATATCTCCAACGTTACCCATATGTTTTTACAACATGAACATCTTCTGACGTTAACCATTTATCTGTTGACGAACAGGTATGGTTCTTATGGATATTTGAAACGACATTACGTCGTTAATCACATATTTTTTTTTTCAAAGCGATCTTTTTCTATGGTACACGTCTCCAAGGTAAACATTGGTCTCAGTCAACTTTGTACTGTCAGACTTTACCAAACTTGTGTTACCATATGCACTCCTTTGCTTACTCTAAATTTCTGCTTATTCTTGCTTTTAACAGCTACTTTTCGAAAAATTAACTAATATTCACGTTTGTACATGCTAGCATGGTATAACGAATATAAGGTATTCTTGACAGCTAAACGAAAATTTTGTGTGACGTCATCCGGCGTAAATATAAAGAAACAAAAAATGTTTTAATTTGAAAATTAGAGAAAACATAATTTTTACGTTATGGTTTTCCTTATTTTTTTCATTAACAATTTGTTTATTAAGTTTTCTAACTCTAAAGAACATTTTGCAGGGTAGGAAATTCGACGTCCACGCCATGCTGCAGAGGTAATGCAGACAGAATTAGGTTGGTGTATCGGAGACAAGCAGAGAAAAACTGCTTAGTCTATTACGCTACATCACCGCGAATTGGCGCCTTAAAACTTCTTATAACCTTAACATCATAACAGAACCATTAACGAAAATTTGGGTTGGGACTGAGGTTAATACCATCACTCCGAAAAAAAAAACTTTGTTAAATTTGATAACCAAAAAAAGAATACCAGACACTAACAAAACAACAGAAGTTTTACCTGGACGTGAGAAAGAACCAAACTACCGAATCGGAACGTGAAACGTGTGCAGCCTGATCGCTCATGATGCTTTAATAAGCCTAGAAACAGATACTGAGAGGCATAGGATGGATATCATTTCTCTGCAAGAAATTAGACAGCCAATAATCGGAAAACAAAACTCGAATAGTCACTCTTTATGCAGTAGTGGTCATTCTTCTCGAAATGAATTTAGTACTGGTTTCCTTGTTGGTGCACGCATACAAGAAGCCGTGTTGAAATTCATCCTGGTCAATGAGAGGATTTGCTACTTAGGGGTACGCGGTACATAAAACAATATTTCTCTTATTGCCTTGCATGCACCTACTGAAGCTAAGACCGTCAATATTTTCTACATAGCACTAGAGGAGGTTATGAAATCAACACCAACAATGATAATGGTGAGAGAATGACTGAGTTTGCATTATCAAATAATTTGAGAATTGCCAGTACTTCCTTTTCGCATAGATCGATTCATAAGCAGACTTATGTTTTTAAACCGATTTTAAACCGTTCCTTTATATGTGCAAATATTGGAAGTAACCACTTCCTTGTATGTTCTAAGATAAGGTTCCACTTTCAACGATCAATTCAACGATCTTTTACTCATTAGAGTATTTCAAAGTTTGTCTTTTAAAGTCCAATCATTTTCAGTGAAGTGTAAGGAACAAATTATCTTATAATAAATACGAACATTTTCTTTTTCCACATGATTCTATCCACTACAAATTGATTTATTTTTCTGGAAATTAAAAAACCTTATGTTTTGAGTATGATTTTTCACATTTGTTGAAAACTTTTGGTTTTAACGTAGTTGGGCATTTAAATTTGTATATGTTTTAATAGTAAAACAAATACTAAAGTTCATTAATTAATGAATGAATTAATTTCAATCATTTCATTACCAAATAAATTAATTTATAAATCATACTAAATATATTTTTAATTTAAAAACAATAGCTTTTCTCATTGATAATAACAACAAACGTATTATATAAAACTCTGAGTGACGTCAATCAAAATCAAAATGGCATCGCTGTCACTCTAGTGAGAATACCTTATTTTCATTTTACCATGACATGCTAGTATTGTCTCAGTCAACTTTGTTCTGTCAGACATTCGGCATCACCGACGTTACTTTTCTGCTTCTCGTATTTTAAACGAACCTTTTAACCTATGGTACGCATTTCCACATATATTGGTCTCAGGCAACTCTGCTCTGTCAGACCTATATCTCCACTCGTGTTACCATAACTCCATAATTGTTCGTTTCGTTTTTTTTTTTTTGCAGAACTCCAAATTCGTAAGACCCATAATTTATTTTTTTTCTCCACCAAATGGTATCGTTTTCTAAACAACATCTTTAAACTTTTTCTTATTCGCTACAACTATTTAAGCAAAACTCTTTCCTTCTTTCCTTCTCAACTATATATCGTTTCATCTTCGATGGCACTAGGGGGGGGAGTGTTGTGGCGAACATCAAAACTAAAATCATTTATCAAAAAAATTTAAAATTTAGCATGCATTGATTTCCTTAACATTTATGAAAAAAACAAAATATATATTATTATGATTCGGATTTTGTTTTTCAAAAAAATATAGTTTAGTTTAAGAGTTCTTGTTTTTTCGATTTGGAAAAGAATTAAAAAAGTTTCCAAAATGTGTTTTGTTTTCCATTAATTAAAAAAGTTATTATTCCAAAACTTAAACATAAATGTAAATTATATTATATAATAAATTCTTAAATTGTTCAATTCGCTAAACATTCTTCAATAAAACAAAGTTCACAATAAAAAATGCTTATGTAAAGTGACGCATTTTATTAATAAATTAATTATTAAACTTCTGAAAACTTTGGCTATGTTAAAACTAATATGTACTTAAAAATCAAAACTAATATTCTGGCCATAAAAGATCATAAGGAAACATTAAAGAGGAAAAAAATATTATCTGAAATCAAAATGGATCAAATTAATTTTGGAAGTATACAAGGATCAACTGCTTGAATACATGCTACTCAACTTTACTCCGTTCTACATTATAGCACAATTAGCTATAGCTTATCGGTGCAACCCTAATATAAGGCATGATGAGCTGTACAAAACGCCCATCCACCTGATCACAACCAGTTGATTTAGATGTTATAGACGAGTACGCCGAGAGCAATTCATCATGGTCGACGTTACGGAAACCAAACTCAAAGCCACCAGCTGGAGAACTGAAGATACAGAAGTTCTTAATTAGAACATAAGAGCTACCATAATCAACGAATGCATCATTGATCAGATCAGGATCTAAATTACAAGGGGTGCTCGTTTTACCAAGAGCGCCAATCCCCTTCAGCTCCGACCAGAGCTGCTTTGTAGACAGGTTGCGGTTAAATCTACTGATCATTGCAAGCTTTCTCGCCTCCATGGTTTTCTTCCTTATCAACTTACAAAGATTACTAAACCTAACATAAGAAAGATTACTTTTTTTTTTTTTTTTTTTTTTCTTTATTTAATTTATTCATTTTACAAATTTTTGGTAATATAATTATAATTTTAGATAATTATTTGCAGAAGCATATAATGCAAGACGCAAATAAGGGTTACAATAGTTATACATATAATATTTTTGTCAATTTAATAAATTATAATGTGTTCCTTTTATGATAAATACAACATAACAAATAACTAACAATAACAAAAGTTACAAAATAATAAAATAATAACAGATACATATATATTAATATAATTTAGTTGTGCTTAGTTTGAGCCAATTTTCTAATATTATAATGTTTTTTATTTTTTATTAATGCTTTCTTTTTTTTTTCTTTTTCTTTGTTCAATCTAATACAAATGATTTTTTAAACCTATTTTAAATATTGAAATACGAGTCTGATATTACTAAACCTAATATAAGCCTCATTCCTAATCCTTCTAAGATCTTTAATTTCAGGGGTGGTAACCCCATCACGAATCTTAGGAGAAAATTGTTTAATAGGCACGAATTTATCAAAGAGTCTCAGCACCGAAGAGTTCAAGAGCTCAACCTGAATATTAACATCACTAGAGGAGTATATAGTACCCCAATCGAGTTCATCAATATCCTGAGCAATGCCCAACATGTCAATATGTTTGAAATCTCGATATCTTACATACTGAGGTAAAGGAGCACCATTAGTAAGAAAAGAAACAAGCAGACCATGATGGTCGCTTAGCCCAGGAAGTGGTATTTGAGCACGATTAGCAGCCAACAAAGAAGTGTCAGTTATCGCCAGGTCTAACAGAGAAGAGGTCGAATTATGCGTTCGGGTCGGTAAAGTATTTAGAACACTAAGATTAAGGGCAGCTAAGCTGCTCATAAAACCAGCTTTCATAGGTGAGTTTCCAAGAAGATTAATGTTAAAGTCACCGACCAGTACAATATTGGTAAATAAACTAGCAACTGAACCAAAAGGATTGAAAAAATTATCCAGGTTAACATCATTCATTCTGTAGACACAGGCAAGAAGTACCTCCACACTATTATGCTTGATTCAGATCAATAAAATTTCGGCACAACGCATGGTATTATCAGATTTCCCAAGTATCTTGAACTTGTAACCATCCCTCAAGTAAATCGCTATACCACCACCAGAGCTATACACTCTATCATTCCTAATCAACTTAAAACCATTGAAACCAACAGACGCATCACGAACCGAGTTATTACGCCAACTTTCCACAACACAGACACAGCTAAATTCAATATTATTAAAAATGTCCTTGAATTCCACAAAGTTGGATCTTACATCCCTTGCATTTAAGACACCAACATTAAAATTATTGGAATTATCAGCTAAAAAATTATTTAGTAAAAGCCTATTATTACAAGAGATTAGAAAACTAACTAAGACTATCTAAGGTAAACGTCCATAATGTGGATCGTTGTACCAATTGTGGATCGTTTCACAGAATTTGTAAATAACAAGAAAAATGTTGGGTGTTTAAATGTATAGAGCAGTGATGGCGAACCCGTGACCCGCGGGTCATGGACTGACCCGTGAGACGTTTTTAAATACCCGCGAGAATATTCAGATAATTTATCTAAAATTTGAGGTTTAAATATTTTTTTAACAAATCATAAATAAATCTAACTCTACAATTAATTTGTAAAATATAAAATTATTTTTAGTTGTAAATAGAATCTCAAAATATAGCACAGCTTGTAATCATTGCAAAATATACAAATCTGTAAATATAGGGTAACCATTTTTTTTCTAAGTGTGATCAGTACAACATATTAAGAGCTAAAATATGTACTACCCTTAGTCTCACTTAACCTGGATATGTCTCTCCTAAGTCGAAAGGTTAATGTGTAAAGCGAAGTGGAGAAATCTGGTTTTCATTGTTTTAGTAGTTTAAGGAAATCTTGTTGAGACTTGAGACCAACACCAGTAGTTGATAAAATACAACTTTCTGCCACGATTGTTTGGGAGAACACAGGGGTTAGAATTTTTATATATATTTTCCGTGGGTAACTGCCACAATTTAAAAATAAATGTATTTTTTTTTTCAAGTAATTTTTATTACAAGTTCATACTAAACAATGACTTGTATAGTTTTATTTCCGTATTTAAATTGGAACTTAAATTAAAATTTAACAATTTTCTTAAAAATCAGTACTTTCAGTAAGTACATAGTTTTAGAATCAGTACCGCATATGTCTATCAGTACAGAAGCTAGAAAATCAGTACTGCATACTAATACGTACTATAAATTCAGTACGACTGGTAACTCTGTGTAAATATAATGAGAGAAGAATCAATAAAATTAGTGAATTTAACATGAAAAACAACTTTATGCATGGATTTAAAAAGAAGCATTGGAAACCATGAATATTGATATAAAGAAGATTGTTTTCGTAACTACTGATGGTCCTCCAAGCATGGTTGGCAAAAACGTTGGATTTATAACACATCTCAAGCAAAACATTAACGGTCTATTACTATTAGTGGAATTTTATTGTATTATTCACCAAGAAGTACTGTGTGTAAAAAAAGGATTGCAATCATTTTCAAAGGTTATGTCAATAGTGACAAATATTTTCTATTTTATTTCTGCACGAGCTCTAAATGCGTCAATTCGCTGAATTACTATCTGAAATTGATTCTCTTCTCAGTATTCAGGTCTTTTAAAGTATAGCAACGTTCGATGGTTCAAAATCGCTTTGTTAGTCTTCTTGAGAAAATAAAATTCTTTCTACTTGAAAATGGTGTAAATTATCCTGAGCTCACAAATTTGCAATGGTTAAATGATCTAATGTTCTTTTGTGATATAACACGATTCACGAACTTAATAAGAAACTTCAAGGGCGTGAACAAATTGCATTAACTATGTATGAAAACATTAAATTGTTTGTTTGAATTGAATTTAGCAAATGCTGTATTACCAATGTTTGGATCATCTTATTTCTGTGAGCAGCTATTTTCATCATTTAATTACATAAAGTCCTTGGAAAGAAATCGGGACAGAAACAACTGCCGCATGTGTGAAATTAAGGACAACAGCATATCAACCAGATATACAAAAACAGCAGTAATTTTCAGTATTTTTTTTCTTAATGAAATTTATTTTGTTTTCTAAATAAAAGTTTGATCAATGAAGTAAATACATATATAAACTATTTTATTTTAATTCTAGTAGTGACCCATGACTCTAAATTGAGAAACTTATAAATTTTTTTTGACCCACCAGCAAAAAAAGGTTCGCCATCACTGGTATAGAGTATAAATAAATATAATTTCAAATCCTTTATTGCCTGTGTTCGATTTCTAGCGGGATAAAAAATTTACAAACATTAGTTTTTTCATTTAGTTATTCACTACATCGCAAGTGCGAAACAATAAACAGTCTATTTGAAATTTTGTGAATTTGTTCGTAAGACACGTGCTCTTGTAAAATAAGATTTTAAAACTGTGTAATTTAACTTCAAGTGCTTTTTAGTAATTAAAGGTAAGTAAATATATATATCGTGTGCTAAAAAACCTTTATTTTCAATAAAAAAATTAAATTAGGGTTTAATTTAAGTAGGTTCACATTATGTACATCATATTTTCCAACCTGCCCAATTGTGGATCGTACGATCCAATTTAAATTCAGATCATCGCAATTTTAAATTAAGATTTTCTATAATATGAAAATCAGTAAAATTACAAATTAAATTACAGTTTATTACTAGACGTTTGATTTTTTAATATGAGCGAATTTGGACCTAGGTTTTTCTAAATATTTTTCTTGTTTTTTAACCATGAACTTGATTAAACGCATAACCGAAGTCAATATATTATAGGCAGATTCATTGTTAAATTTTTCAATTAAACTAAGGAGAAAGTGTAGGTCCAATCAAAAGAAACTTATATCTGACGGTATTTTTAATTAAAATTAATTTTTGTGTCGGGTTTATTAACTTACATAATTAGAAAAATTCAAGTTTTAACAAACTCCTTGATGTCTCAAATGTGGACCGTGCGATCCGAATTAGGTACTTCTATGAACTTTTTTTTGTACGGAATGAAGATCTTGGCTAACATTTAATTTTTGTTTTTTTGCTGATGAAAGAAATAATTAAAAAGCGGAAAAATGAGTAAGGAATATTTTAAAGAAGCCTTAACAACTGCTCTAGATGCGGTAAATAATGGTATGACTGTTCATACCGCCAGCAAAACATTCAAAGTGCCTAAAACCACACTATACAATCATTTAAAAAAAAATCTAAATGCTGATATAAAGCAAGGAGCACCAAGTATTTTATCAAAACAGCAAGAAGACCACCTCGTTACCTGGATTGAACATATGGCCGAAATTGGGTTTCCCATCAGCAAAAATATTTTACTGGACTCTGTATCACTACTAGCAAAAGATTTAAATATTTCACACAAGTTTCGAAATGGTAGGCCAGGTAAATAAATCTTTATTAAATCAGTCAATTCAGATTTAACTTACATAATTCTCTTTATAGGTCGCCACTGGTACGAAGGGTTTTTAAAAAGAAATCCTTCTGTGTCTAAAAGAGTGGCACAACATTTAGTCAAAAGTCGTGCACAAGTAACAGAAACTAAATTACGCGAATGGTTCACCGAAGTTAGAACCTACATTGAAATGAAAGTTACCTTAATATTTTCAATCATCCTGAACGAATTTTTAATTGTGACGAAACGGCATTTTTTTTAAGTCCAAAAGAAAATGCCGTATTGGTTCCCAAAGGACAAAAATCAGTTTATTCTTTTGCCGCAAACGATGAAAAAGAAAATATTACAACCTTAATAATGGGCAATGCGTTAGGAAACTTGGTCCACCGAAGGTGGTACTACCTCATAAAAGAATTCCTGCAGCTGTAGCCAAAATCATGCCAGCAAATTGGGGAATTGGGAGAAGTGATTCCGGTTGGATGACAGGTGAATTATTTTACGAGTACATAGCCAATATTTTCTACCCGTGGCTAATAAGCCAAAAAATTAAATTTCCAATTGTCCTTTTTGTCGATGGTCACACATCACACATGACACTGAATTTGAGTAAATTTTGTAAAGAGAATAAGATCATATTAATAGCACTGCTTCCAAATTCAACGTCCATATTACAACCGATAAATGTTGCTTACTTCCATCCATTAAAACAAAGCTGGAGAGAAGAGGTTAAAAAATGGCGTATGGAAAAAAATGGAGCGCGAATGCTACGAGAAGATTTTGCACCGTTGCTCTCATCAATATTATATACCGAAAGTTTCGAAAAAAATTCAGAGAACGGGTTTAAAGCTTGCGGTTTGTGTCCTTTTAATGCAAATGCTATAAACTACGAAAAGTTATTAATAAAAAAATCGAGAACAATAGAATTTGAAAACCGTTCTGTTGATAAAAAATCACAACAGATCTGTGATCATTTGCAAGAGTATGTAGGGATTGTAAAATTAAAGCAATTCGAAGATTCTTTTTCTTCCAATTCCTGGAACGGTGCCATAGAAGACTCATCATTGTTCGAATATTGGAAAAATCTTAAAAAGGAAACACTTTTGGTTGATAAAATTGCAAACCTATCCTGCTCGAATATTTCGGCGACAAATTTAACTAACTTTGGATCAAACATGGAACATGAAATTGATGATCTTAACAATGCATTAAATATTGGTAGCATGGAAATTGATCTTAATGTTCTATTGGGAAACAATTCTGAGTTACTTTTAAACGTAGAAGCCGATGGCTCGGTTAATATAACTAATGAATACGAAGCTCCTATTAAATCCAGTGCCAGTCAAATAAATTATAACCTGCCGACTCCATTTAAGAAAAATCTTATGTGGCCTTCACCTGTTGAAACTACCAGCACTAAAAGGAAAAAACTTCCAGCAGTTGTATCTTCGAAGCAGTGGCTTTTATACACAAAATCTAAATTGGATAAAAAAGAACAAGAAGAGAAAGAAAAAACAGAAAGAAAGCGACAACGATTAGAAAAAAAGAGAAACATCCCAGGTCAATCAAAAGTAGTTGGAAAGCCCGAAGAAATGAAAAGAAAAAAGCCTGCGGATAGTCATGAATTTAAAATTCAATGCTATGATTGTGAAATATGAAGATGAATTGTTTCCCGGTATAATAGAAAAAATAAAAAAAGATGAATATTTTGTCAAAGTGATGTGCATGTCAGGTACTAATTGGAAATGGCCGGAAAAAGATTACGTGTGCTGGTATAACAAAAGCGATATAATCCAGACTATAACGGAACCAATATTAATTAATGCAAGAGGAGTTTATGCTGTCACAGAAATTAAACTACTCCGTGATAAAAATTAAATTACATACGCAAAATCTTTGGGAATTACTTTAATATACAATATTTTGTATACTTTAATTATTTCTAATGTGATATTACAATTACATAGTTTATTTTCGAAATGTTAAAAGTTCGTGAAGGTTATTTTATTTTTGCATGTGATATTTTTCTGTTATTTAGTTTTTATTTTTATATGTTAGCACGAGGCTTATCTAGTTTGTTTGAATTTGGATACATATTATAGTTATATATAATAAATAAACAATTTTGCTCATAAAATAATTTGATTTTATACCACAAATAGAGATTTTCTACTTAGATCCACATTTGGGACAACAAACGATCCGCTTTAGGGAACAAAATTTTTAAAACGATCCACATTGCGGACATTGTAATTGAATATTGTTTTGCAAAATTCTGCATAATTCGCATTGAAAACCATATTTTTATTACATAAATTATAAAAAAACTATACAAACTTAGTAAAGGGAAACAAATTTATGTTTATATAAATACACTATTGACAATAGGAACTATCAAACCCTTAAGACAAAAAAAACGATCCGCAATTGGGACGTTTACCTTATATATACAAAATATAAAATATCACAAAAAAACCACTATAAAATATCACTAAAAATATCACAAAAACAATAAATAAATAAAAATACCTCTACAAAGTATTACAGCTTATTGAGCTTTAATTTCATTAGGAATACCTGGCAATCCTTGGCATCGCATCTATGGTCCGTTTTAATGAACCGATAGTTGACACAGTTAACACAATTTTCAGCAACGGAGGTACAGCTTTTGACGTCATGTTCACCCCCACATTTCACACAACTAATTCGAGCAGAGTAATTTTTCGATGAGTGAAAGAATACTTGACACCTATAACAGCGTGTAACATTAAGATCTTCTTTAATTATATAACTGCCACAGTGCAAATTAACAAAACGATCCACTAGTTTAGCTAACGTAGAGCCAATCGCTTGGATTTTAATCAACTATTTATGATTGGTCCTATTTTGAACACTGAACACCTTTTTGATTTTGTCCTCGGGACCAAAGAAGTAGTTGAGTTCCGCTAAATCATTAATCAGCTCATCCCAAGTAGGTTTTGCCAGACATTGACATACGGCCAAGCACTGGTCCATTAATGGTTAACAGTACTTGGCTATTGTTACTGGGCCAATACTAGAACCAATCCTCGGCCGATCTATGGTTTACAGAAAATAGCCAGCATATTGTTACCTTTGAATGGCCAAGCACTGGCCCATGAATGGTAAATATTACTTGGCTATTGTTATTGGGCCAGTACTGTAGCCATGAATTTGCCGATTTACGTCATTTTTTTAAAATTTCACTAGAGTATTATCCCTTTTACAAATACATAGTTTGAAAAATTTCACATATAGTTTAGTTATCGCCTTGTCGGTTGAAAGACTGTGGTAATAAAGAAAAGGTTGGTATATATTTTAATTTAACTGTTATTTTAACTGTTTTTGTTAGCTTGAGGCAGGAAATATGGTACCATCTGTCACAAAAGCCATCACAGAACAGCGCACTATCACAATCCTTAACCTCCACATTACAAACATTACACCCATTGCTACCAGCCATTTTGAGGTTATCTTACAATTTATTTCTTACAATCCATCCGCAGCCTTTCCAGCAATCTTAAAGTTAGGTCCTATCATTAAATGAAAGGCCATTCCGACAAAATTGCAGATTTAATAATACCTTCAACAATTTCACAGGTATAATTTAATAATTTAATATGCGAAACGGTTGATTACTGAAACTAGAAACGGTTGATTACTTAGATAGACAAGCCAGGAGAAATAATATCATAATTTACAACCTAACTGAAAATTTAAAAGAAGATCTATATAAAACTGTGGGACAGTTATTAGCTGTCAAACTAAAAGTAAAACTAGGAGAAAGTGATTTTAAATTTTGCAAAAGAATTGGGCAACCTCTCGAAAACTGAAAACCTCGCCGGATATTGGTCAGTCTCGCATCGGCTAAGATAAAATCCGAAATTTTAAGTGCCAAAGTTGTCTTAAAGGATACAATTTGGTCAATCAAAGGTGACTTCACGCAAAAACAACGAGAACAAAGGCAAAAGCTGATCCAAACAACAAAAGTACTAGAACGCCAAGGCAGAAAAGTGGCCATTAAAAACAACAAGAGTGTGGAGGCAAATGAAGTGGTTGACCTTGATGTGCTAGAAGTCCAGATCGCAGAAACAGTCGTAGATAATTCCAAAAGACTTAGGTCACCTACAAATTCAGAATCACCTGCAAATCCTAAAAATCAAAAATTAGTAAGATCTTTAAAAGTTGGTACAGACCAAGGAAGAATTCAATAGGACAAAAAAATAACCTAAAGGAGGTGTTGGAGGATCCCGCCTCGATAATTCTATCCCTAGTATAACATCATTAAGCAGCTCTGACATCTCAACATACAGTAGCAGCACTGGTAGCAGCAATACCAAAAATGTAACCAAAAACTCCAACATTAGCATCACCATCAATATTAATACCAACAAGAATATCATCGACAGTAATATCATTGTCCAAAGCAAAATCACCTCAAGCACAAACACTATCGTCACCAATACCAGCAGTCATAGGAATATTACCAACGGCATAGATATCAACAGTGCCATCAAGAGCGCCAACAGCAACATTACAACGAAAATCTCACCTAACATTATCAGCAAATAACAACAATACTTTTGCACAATATGTAACCGCACACAATCTTAGAGACAACTCGTACAACATAGCTACTTGGAACGTCAGGAGCCTAGTTGAATTTGGTAAAATTAAAAGCCTTGAATTGGAATAGAGTAGGCATAATATCGATATAATGGGTGTCAGCGAGACCCACTGGAAAAACAGTGGCGAAGTAAATACAGCAACTAATTATTTCGTATATGCTGGTTTAAATGATAATCACAGAGGTGGTGTAGGGTTTCTAATATCACAAAAGCTGAAAAAAACATTACAAGCATAATACCAAAAAGTGAAAGAGTGCTTATGATGCAGCTGAAAGGCAAAAACAATCATATCAATTTAATCCAAGTTTACGCCCCAGCAACCGACTGCAACGAGAATATTTGTGATGAATTTTATAATGATATAGAGGAGCTAATAACTCAGCTAAGGAAAGAAGACGTCACAATTATTCTCGGTGATTTTAATGCCAAAGTAGGCGAGGTAGCAGTGAATATGTTGTAGGTAAATTTGGGCTTGCCAGTAGAAATGCAAGAGGCTAGTAGAATTTTGCAATGACAAAGATCTAACCATAATGAATACATGGTTTGAAATGCCACGAAGAAGACGATATACATGGAGTGGACAGTGCTAACCGAATAATCCGCAATCAGATCGACTACATAATTATCAACCAACGCTATAAAAACGCAGTTACAGTAGCCAAAACCTATCTCGGAGCAGACATCCAATCAGACCATGTGCTGTTATTTGCAAGAATCAGAATCAACATGAAAAAAATAGACAAAAATACTAAATCCAAAAAACCCAACCTTTCGATCTTAGATTCGAGTGAATCAAAAAATATATATGCCACCAGAAAAAACGATAATCTGAGAACGCTTGAACCATCAATCGACAGTGAAGAAATTACCAATAAAAAATGGAACCTATTTGAAAAACCAAAGAAGCTAACAGCGAATTATCTCTCCAAAATACTGCGAATACTAAGAAAAAAGATTGGATGACAAACGAAATAATGGTCATGATGTATGAACAGAATAAATGTAAAAACCGAAGGGAAACACGTGCTACAAAGCCCTCAAGAAACTCATAAAGACGAAAATCAAAAAAGCTAAAGCAGATTATTAGGACAATCAGTGTAACGAACTAGCAGAATTAGAAAAATGCAAAAACACCATTTTGTGTGCCATTTTTTTTATTGTGCATCAGAATATCGGCTTAAATTTTTGTGTTCAATTATTGTCGAAAAATTAAATTAGAAGATGAAATATGCTGCTTCTGTTTTTCAAACTCTCCCATACTGGCACTAGTTTTTATTAAAGAAAATATTGTTCATTGCAATAATAGTGTTCAAATTTAAAAATGTCGGAGAACTGTAAGTAGTGTTGCAAAGTGATCAAGGATAATGGATTTATGAATTGCAAAGGTGGATGTTGGAGTGCCTTTCTTTTTAAGTGTCTTCAATTGACGCAATATGATCAAAATTTGTTGAACACTAACCAATATGTAGTGATAATGTGTGAAAGATGTCAGGAGAGTTTCTCGAATGTTACTAATATTAGAGGACATGTAGAGGGCATTGAGAATTCTCTAGAAACATTGAACCAAAATTTCAATGAGCAGAAACAGGTTATGGAAGTATTAGCTGAAAACACAAAGAAAATGTCGGTAAATGACAATACAATGGTGCAAGAGCTAAAAAAAGCATGTGTCGAAAAGACAAAATCAAAACAATCGTTTGCTGAAGTGGTCAAGAAAATGCCGGCTGTTATATTTAAACCTAAAAGCAATCAATCAGGAATTCAATCGGAAAAGGAAATTAAAAGTAAAATTGATCCAAAGGCAAGTGAGTTAAAAATTTCAAGGTTTGCAACAACAAGAAGTGGTGCTGTGATTGTTTCTTGTGATAATGATGATTCGGTAAACCGGTTAAAATCAATTGGCGAAGAAAAGCTGAAAGAAAATTATAGTGTTGATCTAACAAGTAACAGAAAGCTTCGAGTAAAAATTGTCAATATTTCAGATATGCTAACGAGGGAAGGACTAATGAGTGCTTTAAAATTACAAAACGATTTTTTGAAGGATTGTGAAATAGAATGCAAAACGATATTCAAAACTAAAAAAAATATAAACCATATGTTGCAATTATAGATGTGAATGTGGATTGCTATAATAAGGTATTGATCGCTGGTAAGGTTAACTTGGAATGGGACAAATGTGACGTTTATGATGGAACATTTGTAAGAAGATGCTATAGGTGCTTATGATTCGGTCACAAAAGTAATGAATGTACTTCTGAAAAAAATGTTTGCGTCGATTGTGCTGAATTTAACGGTAAATCAAAAACCATAAATGTGATAATGAAATAAAAAAACGAGATGAGAATGTGAATTGCTATAATAAGGTATTGATCGCTGGTAAGGTTAACTTGGAATGGGACAAATGTGACGTTTATGATGAAACATATCCCAAGTAGGTTTTGCCAGACATTGACATAAGGCCAAGCACTGGTCCATTAATGGTTAACAGTACTTGGCTATTGTTACTGGGCCAAAACTAGAACCAATCATCGGCCGATCTATGGTTTACAGAAAATACCCAGTATATTGTTATCTTTGAATGGCCAAGCACTGGCCCATGAATGGTAAATATTACTTGGCAATTGTTATTGGGCCAGTACTGTAGCCATGAATTTGCCGATCTGTCATTTTTTTTAAATTTCACTAGAGTATTATCCCTTTTAGAAATACATAGTTTGAAAAATTTCACATATAGTTTAGTTATCGCCTTTTCAGTTGAAAGACTATGGTAATAAAGAAAAGGTTGGTATATGTTTTAATTTATTTTCATTTCTATTTTATTTTAATTATCTTGTATAATTTATTTAAATTTATGTATAAAAAATATTATTTTATATTTTTTTTTAATGGTGGAGTACTGGCGGAGTCAGGGCGGTGTTTGCCATTACTCAGCCATTCTTGCAACTGGATCAGTTGTATGGGGAGTTTTGAATTTTTTCCGTCATTTTTATTTTATTTTAAATTAGTTTGTATTTAATTTATTTAAATTTACATATGATAATAATGTATATTTTTTTTGACGGCCCAGTCATGTTTGCCTGTATTTGGCCCAAGAATGGCAACCATTTATTGTCCGAAGTTATCATCCAGTAAAATTATGTTAATGGCCCAGTCGTGGTTGCCAATACTCGCCCATTGCTGCATTACTGGTTGCCAGTAATGAACCATTACTGGACCAGTTGTACAACCTTGTATGGGATGTAAGAGGATGCTATAGTTGCTTATGATTTGGTCACAAAAGTAATGAATGTACTTCTGAAAAAAATGTTTGCGCCGATTGTGCTGAATTTAACCATAAATCCAAAACCATAAATGTGATAATGAAATAAAAAAATGTTGTAATTGTATAAAAATTCAAAAAGAGAACAACTTGAAGTTAGACATTTATCATAGTGCTTTTGATTTAAACTGCAAGGTTTATCAAAGAAAACTGGATATAGAAAAAAGAAAGATGTTTTAGCAATTATAAATCAGAATATAAATCAAAAGCAATTGAATGGGTGTTATTTAAGTATATTTTACTGAATTGGAACTATTAATAAAAGATTTGAATTTAGACTTTATTGTTTTAAGTGTCACTCACATCACGGATCAAATTGAGGAATCAGAATATCGGCTTAATAATTATAATGTTATTACGTGCTTCTCACACTCAAGACACACTGGAGGTGTAGTTTTTTATCTCAGGAAGGATATACAATATACTATAGTAAATATTTTAAAGAGTCAATATCTTTGGATTTTGACTGTTAGAATATTTGTTGCAAATGCAGAGTGGTCAATAACGGGTTTGTAAAGGAATTTATAGAATGTGCTAAAAATAAAAAATTATTAAATACGAAAAAAGTAGATTTTGTCGGTATTTAAGCGAAGGTTTTGCTTCAAACCTTACTTTGTTCCAAATATTCATATTTTCGAACAAGTAAGTGATCATAGATTGTATTAACTCATTATCGGCTAAGATTAAAATAGTAAATAATAATATGGCTGGTTGGTTTATGGAGGATTTAAAAAGACTCAAAAGATTAAAAATCCAAAGTTATTCATGTGCTGTATACAGTAATGGAGATCAAGCTTGCTGGGACGAGTATCTGAATACTAAAAAATGTACAAACGTGAAATTGTAAAAGTAAAAAATAATTTCATAAAAGATAAAATTAAATTATGTTCTAGTGATCAAAAGAGTCTTTGGAAAATCATAAAACAGCTTGTCTTAAGAGAAAATAAAGATCATGAAATAAATGAAATTATCATTAATGGAGAAGTTGTGAAAAATAGTTTGCAAATTGCTAATGACTTGAACAAATTTTTCATTGATAGTGTTTATGATATTAGCAACAGTGTTCCTAAAGTTCAATACATTAATATGATCAATCCCGTCAGCTGTAGATTTGAATTTGAAATAGTATCAGATTATTGTTTGCAAACATCGATTAAAAATTCGAAAAACAAAGCAGATTTTAATGGATTAAATGTAAAAAAGTTGTTGGATGGTTACGAGATTATTGGTCCACATTTGCTGAACATTGTAAATAGCTCGATGTAGTTAGCTATATTTCCGGAAAGCTGGAAAGAGTCTGTCATTGTACCAGTCCCGAAAGTAAAAAATTTTAAAAAATGCGAAGATTTAAGACCAATTAACATGTTACCAGTGCATGAGAAAATTCTTGAAAAAAGTGTGTGTATTTAGCTGGAGAACTATTTAGAGCAAAACTGTATTTTAATACATGAACAATCTGGATTTAGGAAAGGTCATTCATGTGAAACAGCACTAACATGGATCACTTTTGAATGGAAAAAGCATACCGATTCTGATAATGTTGTTTTAGCAGTCGTTTTAAAATTTAGGCGCGCTTTTGAAACGGTAGATCGGGATATATAATTGGATAAACTAAAGCCGTATGGTATATTAGGAAAAGAAAACAGTTGGTTTAAATCATATTTAAACCAAAGAATGTAGCGGGTGCGAATAAATGGAAGTATTATGTCGTCCTCAAGAGCTGTTGATATTGGTGTTCTTCAAGGTTCAGTCCTGGGGGTTTTATTGTTTTTGTTATATGTAAATGACATTGGTGCTGCTCTAAAATTTTCTAAGGCTGCTCTTTTTGCAGACGATTGTTTAATCTACATAGTTGGGAAAAACTTAAATGAAATTACTTTACTGCTAAATGAAGACTTGGAAAATCTTAATAATTGGATCAGCATGAATAAACTTAAGTTAAATGTGAGCAAAACTAAATGTATGGCTTTTAATTCAACAATTGATCCGGTGATAAAAATTAACAATGAAAATATACAAGTAGTGAGCAGTTTCAAATATTTTGGAGTAGAGTTGCTGGTTTTTCGACCTTTTATGAATCTCGAGATTCGAGAGTCTTGAATTTATCAACAATTGTATTTCTCGAGAAATCGAGAATAATTATTGCAATTTCTCGAGATTCTCGAGAATTTTAAAAAATTAAGTTTAACAAGAAAATAACGCTTTAACAAAATAATAAATAAATTTAATACATATCAATTTATCAATAAATAAAATATTTATTAAATCAATTCAATATTTATTAACATAGCCTATAATTTATATAACTATTTTATGCATTAAATAATATATGTTTTAAATTAAAGTTAACTAATTCAATTGTTTTAAAAAAATATATATCACATTATGTAGTATAAGAAAATTATTTAAATTTAATTTTCGCAATTTAAAAAATAATGTTTTAAAACACAAAGACAATCTAGCGATTTGTCATTCAATCGTACTCTCCGTTTACTGCAAAAATTTCCAGATACAGAAAAATTTCTTTCGTTTTCAGTAGAAGTAGGTTTTATCAATATTAGGGCGTTTCTTAGAATCTCCAAATTGAAAGTGATCTTACCAGTAGATTCAAAAACATTCATTTCTTTGGATAGTGAGCGGTAGTCGTCCTCTATTGTAGACTGCATTCTCAAACTGTCACGAATACTTTGCTCTAAATCTAATTCAACGCAATCCCTTTCTTCCAATTCCCCAGAGTCTGATGGCTGTATAAGCTCTTCACTTCCGTCGATATCATTTGTTTTAAATAATCTTCGGGAGATTTTTTTTGCGGTTTTTATAATTTCGGCTTTAGAGCAAATGGAAAAAAATTCATCTTCTTCGGGTTGAATGAGCGACTTTGGATTGTGGAGAAATTTCAATAACGAAATTATTGAGTTATCTCTTCTTTTAAAAATTTGAGATTGTATTTCAAATAACAATTTGGAGATTATTTCTGAATTGTTATTCTGAAGAGATTTGAATAAAAATTTTAGGACACCCTCTGCAGATAATAATGAGGCATCTTGGCTTGGCGGTTGAGAGCTTTTACTGATTTTGTGACTGGTTGAATAGCACTCAAAATATTTAAAGCAACTATATCATCTATTTTAGAATTCCATAAATGATTTAAATTTAGAATATTTAAAGTTTTTAAAACTGCTGGTTTGACTCGCAAAAACCGTTCAATCATGGTTTCAATGGAATTCCATCTAGTTTTACAATCCAGGAGTAATTGCAACTCATTTTTCTCCTCATTCAATTCTTTTATATTGTTTTGCAAAATATTATTGCGGACTGGCGAGTTTTTAAATAATTTTACAATTACACTAATTTTGCAAATCGTTTCCCGTATTTTCATATTTTGATTTAAATTTTCTCCATAAATATTTTCTTTATAAAAGATTGACATTATTGCCAGGTGTATCCCATGACTGTAACACAACTGTTGGTAAGCTGGTGATATTTGGCCGTATTTCAACATTACACTGGCACCATCGCTTGTAGTGGCAACAATGCCTGTTACGTAATTTAATCCCACTGATTAAACTTTGGTTGCTACCATTTCGTAGGCTTTTTCAGCTGGACATGAACCTTCAATTCGCATCAATCCTAGATTTTCCGATTTGCCATTGTTATAATACAAATGGACGTTCAAATATCTACGGTTGCGGAAGCTTGTCCATTCATCAATTGATAAGGTAAACTTTTGATTAGAAGCCTTCATTTTGGCGATCTTAATAGAAATTTCATTTTTGACCGTATCGCAAAATCGGTGTATTAAACTCATTACATCTGAATGATTTTGTGGCAATGTAAAACCTTGTTGTTGTAAAGCGTTTCTAATAAATGAACTTTTACTAATAGCATTGATGGAAATTCCATCCATTGCGGCCATTTTTGAAACAATTTTTTCTAATGTTTCAGTTTTTTGGAATCCTTTCTGGAAGTAATGATCAATTTGTTTGATTTTTTTTGACGTGAATTAGGATTAGAAGATGAATTAGAACAATCTTTAAGTTTTCGCTTCATATTATGTAAACTGGTGAGATGGCGATGTAAACCTGTCGTGGCTGAGGCTTTACAGCTGATAATCTTGGCGCAAATGTTACAGGTTGCTTTGTCTTTATCATCTTTAACCCTTTTATAATATTTCCATAACTCTTCACTTTCGTATTCGGTCATTATTGATAGCCTAAAAAATCTAAAATTAAATCATGCGATGATTGAAAAGTAATTTAAAGCTTACTGTTTATACTAGATTTCGAGATGTCGTGAAAATTTATCTTATTAAAGTTACACGAAAGAAAGTACAAAAGTAATAATTTGTTTTATTATATTGATATATTTCAATAAGAAATTTCAATGATTTAAATATTCTGATTTCAGGAATAATATTTACTAATAGTAATAACATTATTTCATATTGATATATTTCAATAAGAAATTTCAATGATTTAAATATTCTGATTTCAGGAATAATGTTTACTAATAGTAATAGTGAGCCTACATAAATAGAGAGTGGACAGGTAATTTTCGAAGTGGACTGTTCGAAAAAATTCAATATGGCGGCTGGACTGTTCGAAAGATTTTTATCAAAGTATTAGTGTGTAAAATATACTATATATTTTTTGTTGTCAATGTCAATATTGCTAGCATGTTTTGCATTTTTAATAATAATAATAATGAATAATAATAATATTTATTTGACAGTAAGCTATGAAAGCTTCTATTTACAGTAAATTACATCACATATGTCTCTTAATATTTACAACTTAATAATTTATATAAACTTTTACTTTAAAGTTAAGGGAGGAAATGATTACATTAGAATTATGAAAGATACGTAAACTATTGTATGATCTGACTAGATATGAATTTAGATGAACGAATATTACAAAGTAACAAAAAATAAATCATTGCCTATTTATGTCTTAGTTTAATGCTTGGGGGATATTACTTTTACTTAGGTGCCAAGAATTTTTTTTAAATTTGATATAGAATCACTTACTGAAGCGAATAAAACCAAAACGAGTTGTATATCAACACCAGGGGCCAAGATACAGGCCTTTGAAAAAAGCAAAATCTATAAAAAATTGCACTGTTTTCACAAATTTTTTTTCTATTTTAGCTTTATTTCCTATCATCAGCGTAGATGTGAAATTCAGAATTCGTTATGCAATTAGCTATGTCATTTATGAAAAGCGAGAACAAGATTGGTCCTAGGCTAGGACGGATCCATGAGGAACACCACAGTGCAGTGACATTATTTCAGATAGAATATTAACAATTTGCGATCTCTCAGTCAAGTACGAATAAATGAGCCTGCAAGCAGAAGGTAAAAAATTAAAAAGAGATGAAAGTTTACGACAAAGTTTTTTATGGTTTATTGAATCAAATGCTTTCGAAAAATCAAGCAGCGCAAGTACCGTGATCTTTTTTGCGTCTGCATTACGGCCTATATCATCTACAATGTGTAGTAGAGCTGCGGCTGTACTATGACTAATCCTATATGCTGATTGATGTTTACAAAGCAGTTTGTTTCTGTTCAAATATTGTACCATTGGTGTTTTTATTATAATCTCAAAAGCTTTAGAGAGAGTAGGCAAAGCACTTATTGGTCTAAGGTCAGACATAGACAGGATTTTTAACTTTAGGAATTGGTGTTATTTTAGCTGTTTTCCAACAAGTTGGAAAAAACGATTTAGTAATTATGTTATTGAAAATATATAAAAGAAAAGAAGAAATTTCAGGGAGAATTAATTTGATGAATTTTAATGAGATATTATCAAGACCGCGTTAGATTTAATTGAATTGATAGCAAAGAACAATTGTTCATGTGATATATGTTCAAAAGCAAAATTTGGAATGTTAGCATCAATTTCCGGAAAAACAGGGTCAACATGCGAGTCATGTGAGGGTTGGATAGGAACAGCAGAGCAGTAATAGCTATTTAAATCATTAGGTTTAAAATGAATTACCTGGTGTTCATTATCTTTGGCAATTCCAAGGCTTTTTACATTGTTCCAGAACATCTTAGGCGGCAGTTCAGGGTTTAGTTTTTTATTCAGATGTTCATATTTCGACTTCCGGATTGATGCAGTAACAATATTTCTCAGCCGTACATAGTTTATCCGGTTTTGATCAGAGCGAGTTCTGGCCCACTTATTGTATGCCCTAATTCGTTCTGTAATTTTTATTTTGATGTTAGTAGTGAACCATTCAGATTGTTTTAAATTAACATATATTTTCCTAATCGACGAATTCGAGTCGAATTTCGAACATCTCAATTACTAGCATATTGAAATGCTCAAGTTGGCTGTCAATATCAGTCAAGTCATAAATTATATTCCACAGTAATCTTGTACAGTATGAGATAAGTTCTTCAATATTTACATTTTTATAATCTCGAAAAGTTATTATCTTCTGGGATTGATTTGGAATTGCATCATATGAGAAAAATACAAGGTCGTGATGAGATATTCCGGGGAGAGATATTTGATTACGAAAGTTTACTTTGTTGGTATTACATAACACAAGATCCAGCAAGGATGAGCTGGCTGACGAGAAGTGAGTGGGTTCAGAATTAATTAGACTTACAGAGAATCCTTCTAGAATACTTTTAAATATTCCACATCCAGGTTTAGAAGAAAGCATATCATAATTAGAATTTAGCAATTTTCCACTATAAAAAAGTCTCAATAAAGTTTGAATTGAATTGCACAACACTTATTATTTAAAAAAAAAATTTCCCAGAAACGAATAATTCTATATTACCATGCTAACAAAAATAAATACAAAGCCAAATACAATAAAATATAAAATATTTAACGTTGTTGATGATTGTGGTGGGGTTGGTGAAGTTTCCTGTATGGATTGAGGCGGTGGAGTTTTTTGTTTATCAACTCCATTCATCATTTTTGGTTCAACACCATTATTATTTACTACTTTATTCTTGTGTTTCTGTTTAGATGATTCGATGTCCACATTGCCGTTTTATCAATTACTTTAACAGATGAATTTTGATTAGATGATGATTCAGATTTAGTTTTATTTGAAAACAAAGCTCTACGTTCTTCTTCGATTTTATTCTCGATATCATTTAATGTTTTCATAAAAATATTCCGACCACCTTTTAGAAGTTTTCTGTTGAATTCAAACAATTACAGGTTGATGCTTACATTTTAAACAAAGATATTACCATGACCTTCAGTTCTACAATCAATGGAATGGAATAAAATCAAAAATAATATTAGGGAAACTTATTTTATGTATCTTAAATTTTGGACGAACATGAAACTTATTAAAATATTTACCTAATGTTTCATAAGCCCTTGTTATACAGGTAATCATCTTCTGTTTTAATTTCTTCTTCTTGAGCTTTCCTTTTATCCGGATGATGTTTCAAAACAAAAATGTCAATAATTACCGATGACTTTTTAAACCCAAAACAGCATAATGATCTTGATCCTGCCATTCTTTTGGATCCAAACTTCTTAAATAATCAACATCAATAAATATATCGAGATCTTGATCAGTAACCTTTGTCGTTGAATTCTCCGAATTAATCAAACCTTGTCCATCGTTCGAGTGTCTTGTATGATATTTTATGTAATGTCTACCAACATTTTGTATTTGTTTTACAATTAATGGACTTATTAATGAAACCATTCCAATATTCCAACTACTACTCTCCATTATCATCAAAATACAGAGATCTGATTGCACAAAATAAAAAAAGAAACCCGCGGTTTTAACCTCAAACACGTGGGATATTTTAATTATAAATTCATACAATTAATACATTCAAAATTCACTACTAGCACTTAAAGCACGTAGGATTATAATAACTTAATTAATTATTATAAAAAAAATTTGATATTTTACATAATAAATCATTTTCACACTTTATATTTCGTTATATAATTATAATGAAATGTCAGTTTTAAATGTCAAATGACTTTTTTTGTTTTTGTTTACTTTCGAAATGGCGGCCATATTTTTCGAAAATCTATGGCGATTTGTATGTATTAGTACGAAATTTTGGACTTTGTTTTCATTTTTACAGATAATTTAGGATTTATAAATTTTTTTCTTCTCTACAAAATTTAATTATAATTGCATATTAAGAGGCCCAAATGATTTTTTTGCAAATCTGAGACAATAAGCATTTTATTTAAAATTAACGGAAACTAACGGAAACTGTCAGTTTTAACCTGTCCACTCTCTGTTTATGTAGGCTCACTAAATAGTACACTCAAAAAAATGTGGGTTTTATTATCAAAGAAAATCTGTCTCTGATTTGAAATCACACATTTTTCACTAATTTATATACAATTTTATTAATTTTCAAACATTTTTTGTGAATTTTGTTGATATTTTTCTTTATTTTAATGAATAGAAAAATAGTCATTATTTTGAACTGAAAATTTTATTTTGTTTAATTCAAACAAGTATTTATTCTTTGTTTTGGGTTAATTTGTTAATAATTTTAACAAAAACTACGGTACAAATCAAAGTAACTTTCAAGATTTTGATTTATAAAAATTTTCCTTTAAAACAAAGAAAAAATTTCTTCGTTTCAAAAAAATTATCCAAATATTAACTATAGATCATAGCAATATACGATTCAATACGAAAAAATATTTCCTTAAACGAAGGTATCATCTGTTAATTCACTGTTACTTAACTGCGAGGATGAATAAACAAATGTTAATTGTTCTTGTTCATAGTGATAGCGATATTGTTAGATGCGTTGCATTTTTGATAATTTTAAATCAAATCCAGTGAAATCAAATAAATTTCAAATCAAGTTAAAAAAAGTGCATTTTCGACAATTTTTAATAGTTATTATGGACCAAATTACCTCAGAATTTGAAATTGTTGAAAATAATGAAAATTGTTCGGAAATTGCAAATTTTATACAAACCAATGATATTTGCGAGAACAATAATATCATTATTGCAAGTGATACAGTATATAATGTACCGTTCGGGACAAATGAACTGTTAGTGTTAGATATAGGTAACGAAAATATAAAGTTAATAGAAACATTAAAGGAGTTGAAAAGTGAAGTGTTTTATAAAATATTAAAAGGTGCGTTATAAGTTAATATTATTAATTATAGTTGTTTTAAATTAGTGTAGTTTTTTTGCTTTTCTCAATATTTATTGAGTTCGTTTTTGCTGTTAAGCGATTCTTGTTTAAAACTTTTTTATGAAAGGCACGTGGTTATTTTAAAACTAGTTTAGTTTATTAGAGTTTATTGATTGAAATCGCGAAGTGATCGGGTTGACTGAAATAACTGAATTATCTAAAAAAAAATGAAAAAAGTTGAATATAGTTGAATATAGTTGTTTGTGTTTAAAAAACTCATTTGTTTCAACTAAGTCGTGGTTTTTTTATGATATTAAACATAATATAATATTATTAAACATAATAAAGTTTTAAACAAATCAATTTATAAGATCGCAGTAACTTAATATGAGCTTTAACGAATTATCTTTCTTCTAATTTTTAAATAAAAATATTCAGATTGTGGATTTACAGAAGAGAGTCTCAAATATCTTAGACCAAATCATTTAAACGAGATTATTCCCAAATCATTATTTGGCGCCAGAGTTATTTTTGAATATAATTTAATAAACTGGCAGAAAAATCAGGTAATCATTTAATATATTAATCTTTTCAATAAATGTTTTTAATGTTTGAATTTTTATTTTTAATATTCTATTAACCGTGAAGGGGATTAATTAATTTGGATGATTGCTCTTCATCAACCTCAATTCAATCAAACCGATCCGAATCAACTTTATCGGTTTCTGAAAGTTGCATAGACGAAATCGATTACTTCAATAAGGTACAATATTCATTAACGAATAAGTGCTTAGCTATAATATATTTTAGAATTTCAGTATTCCATCTCCAACATTTTAAAGAAATCTACAAACGGAAGCCAACTTCAAAGATATTATAAAGACAACAACACCTTAAATCCGCGATTTAGAAAAATATTAGCTGGGATTATTACAGAATATTTATTAAGCTTAAATATACGTCCTTCACCTATAACATTCGAAAAAATTGCTGATAATATAGCCGAACATTTTCCAAACGAAATCAAAGTTTGTATTATATCTTAATGCAAAAATCGTATATTATGTGTCAAGGAAATAAAACAAAATTAATTAGTTATTTTACTCCGTTAGTTATGCCCGGTTGCTTGAACATTTAAATCATCGATAGTTTTGCTTTAATCTCCATTTAATTAGTTTTGCGTATTTTTATTACTATTGGGCCTTCAAATTAAGCATATAGACTCAAATAAGTATTCTCTTTTTGTCATTTAGATAAAGCTCTGTTTATATTTCTGATTAAGCAGCATGCTGCCCATTTGAAAGAGATTTTTATATACGATTTAGCTAACTCTAATTTAGTCAAATGCTCAAACAACTGAACATTAGATATTTTACAGAATTTCAGTAATTTTAAAATGATCCATTTTAAACTATTTGATCTAGAATCTCTTAAAGAATCTAAATTTTTCATACCAATTTTAATTTTTTTTCGTTTGAAGATGTTAATTATTTTTTAAAAATTTGATTTTATAAGTAGTTTATTACAACTGTGAATGACCCTTTTTCCCCTTCATTTTTAAACAAATAAAGTTCTTTTAGATAATGGAGCAGAAATATTCGTTTAATAAACTATATTATTGAACCATTTAGGAGATCTACTATATACATCGGAAGGGAAAGAAACCGGGAGGAATATTATACTCCAAATACCACAGTTCCGTATTCAAACTCCGATCGGAAGGGGTTATTGACAAAAAAAGATCAAAAGACGTAAATACTAACAAAAGAAGCCTTGAAAAAGAATCAACATACTGCCCGAGTAAGTATTACATATTTTGATAAATTCTAGTGTATATCTCTCTAAACTTGAATTAGTGGAATTTTCACTGATTAAATTAGTGAAAATTTTTTGACTGTAAAAATAGTGACATTAGTGATATTTCACTGATTAATAGTGA
Source organism: Diogma glabrata (assembly GCA_963693315.1). Classification (NCBI taxonomy): domain Eukaryota; kingdom Metazoa; phylum Arthropoda; class Insecta; order Diptera; family Cylindrotomidae; genus Diogma; species Diogma glabrata. Next base: position 24,096,345 of record OY856189.1, read on the forward strand.
GTAATAGTGATATTTTCACTGAGGAATAGTGATATTTCACTGAGGAATAGTGATATTTCACTGACTAGAACAGTAAATATTCACTGATTCCAAGTGGTATACTTGAAACTGTGTTAAACAGTGTATATGTACTGTGAATCAGTGAAAATCCACTATTTCATTTTTAGAGAGTAGTTGCTTTTTGTAATTCAAATAATTTCAGATTCAGATTCAGAAACATCTGACAAGTGTTGGGTGCAATTTTATATTGAGCCATACGACAAAGTATTGTCAAAATGGGAGAATACTTTTAATGTGAGGCAACAGTTTTTAAAAAAAGCAACCACTATAAAAAATATTTTTGACGAGTGGCCTTTATACGAACAATCGTTTGGACACCTTTTGGTAATATGTAAAATGTGTACATTTAACACCATTTCTTAATTAATTTTAATTTCTTTTACAGATAGAATTTGACTTTTCCAAAATACATCCAGGAAAACAAAATAATCTTTTTGAAAAGTGGGATAATTTTTGCGTTCTTGCTGTTCGATTGATGAACAAACAGATTAAAGACTCGAATAGCAAGGAAATTTTAAAAAAATTTACAAATGGTAAATTTTCAAAAGGTAATTTTGAAGCAGCATGTTTATAAGATAAATAATTATCACAAAAATGATTTTAATAGATGTACGAGACCATGTTGTATCAATTTTGATGCATTCTTTGTTAATTCCAACTAGCAGAAAGTACGTGATAGATCCTGAGACAAAAAAGAAAAAGTTGGTGAAGTCATCGATTGCAGAATCCCGGAATAAATTCATTATATATGCGTGTACGCATAGTGAGCTTAAATCTAAAATAAAGTGTGCAATCGACGATTGTTTTAAAAATAAGGATACATTTCAGCCCATAATTGGTGTTGTAGGTGATGATATGTTTTTTCATACAGATTATTATATTTATTTTTATGATGTTTATTATAAATTTGATAACATAGTCAAATGTATTGACATGTGCTTTAAAGTTTTTCATGCCTTAGATCTTAAGTATCCGGACGAATGTTTACTGGTATGGACGTTTTTCCAACACTATATATATGAAATTAAATTAAAAGCTGACTGTAAAAATAGCGCTTTGCTAGCATTAATAAACGATATGAAAAATATGCAGCAATAATCGAAAGAATTGGTATGTTTCTATATTTTAAACTATCTGTTCTGTTAAAATCCCACTTTCTTCTTTTAATTTTAACAAAGAACTAAATACAATTTTAACTATATCAAACACCAATGGTTTCAATCCTGATTTAGTTTATAAAATACTACACAAGAAGCTCGAACGTCTTGCTTATATCCAAATTTATCCAGTTTCACCACCTATTCTAAAACATTATTGTAAAATTAATTATCATGATAAAATAAGCCTAAAACTAGGAAACATTATTACTAAACATACAAATTTAAGTTGTTCTTTTTATAATAACAAAAATTTACACAGTCTTTTGGTTAACAATAAATTAAATCAGCAAAATAAATTTACAAATAGTGGAGTTTACCAATTGTCCTGTGATGATTGTAATGCAATCTATATCGGACAAACTGGTCGTAGTTTTTCTGAACGTTTATCAGAACACTTTCGAGCCTTAAGATTGGGACATTCTAATTCCACGTTTGCTAATCATTTAATATCCGAAAACCATAATAGTACATTCAGTAATAATAGTAATCTAAAAATTCTTCATTTTGAAAACAAAGGTTTAAGACTAAATATTTTGGAATCTTTTGAAATTAGAAAAGCTAGGTTTTATAATCAAAATTTATTGAACGCCCAAACTGATATAATTTATTCACCGTTAACTTGCCCAGATTTGTTTATTTAATTTAAAATCTCACATGTTTAAATGTTTTTTCAAAAAATTTTTATAAACTTTATTTACACAGTGGTATTGCCTTCATTAGCTATTTTTATACTAATTTTTATAAAGATTTTTTCTAATTTGAATTTGAATTGTTTATTGTTAAATTCTTACTTGTTCATTGAATTATTTCGTCGCTTTAATAATGAAACAACGTATTCGCAAAAGTGTAGTTTCGAGATAATTGGACTTAAAGATTTTTCGATTTTTGGATTTTCATAAACTCGGCAGTACTATTGAATGAATAAAGATATTGGAAAAAAAATTTCTACCAATTAATCTTGACTAATTTCTCCACAGCATATTAAAATTTCACATTGGTACCTGCTGGCTTTTCTACCTAAAAAGAGGTGAAAAGTCAATCAGGTACCTTATACGTTATTTCATATTTCATATACGTTATTTCATTTTGCATGGAAGTACGATTAAGTCTAAAACTAATTATTATTGAACTAACGCATAATATTCTTACAATTTTTTATTTATATGAATCGGCATATCATGTAGTAGTGAATGATGCTTATACAATATTTTATATTTACCATTTCGTGTGGCGATCGTAATGTATGTAAAGTATACGACACTGATTTTACCCAAGTTATTATTCTATAGGAATTGAAATATCGTACATGCATTTACGCTGTTTCAATATTTAACCAAATTCAAATTTGCATGTACGTTAATTAACAATATATTAATTTTCACCCCCAGTTATAAAAAAATTGGAAAATGTTAAAATGCCACTTTATAGACATCCTTATGGGGAATGCAGCGCACCCATTATATAATAACAACGTATATATGGCATACGTTATTTCATTATTAAAGCGACGATTTTATGTTTAATTTTTTCGAATTTGAGTAGCTTCAAAACTGTTTTGTTTTATATTTTTGTTAATCATTTTTCTTTAGTATATATTTTTCAAGCTCTTGATAATGGTGTAACAACCGAAATTAATCGAGCAAAAATATAAAATATATATATACATATATATTTTGTTTAAATAAAAATAAAAATAAAACAATAATTATAATTTGTATTTATTGCGAAACTTATAACAAGTAAAATAAAATATTTAAAATAATATTAAAATGTTTCGCCAAGTGCCTACAGCGTCTTCAATTATGTATATCTGTTCTAAAGGTTTTAAGTATTTATAAATAGCTATTTGAATTACCTAGTTAAATTACAATAATGAGTATAATATGCTTCAAATGTATTTTAAATTTCACAGATTGTGAATGTTTTTTTACACATTTAAAATATTTTCATAATTTAGCCAGTAACGAAAACTATAAATGTGGATATGTAAATTGTAATCAAAATTTTACCTCATTTAAAGGACTATGTAAACATATGCGATTAGAAAGCATAAGGCTAAGCAAGGAAACTTTAAATGTTTTTAATAAAAATAAAAGAAAACGATCAGAAGCCTTAGAACATAGCATATCCAATAGTATTGCAAAAGAAGCACATCCATCAAACAATGAAATAGATTCCAATTCTTTAATAAATGTAAATATTTTAAACCTTAAATTATCTGCTCTTAAATTTACAACTCATTGCCATTCAAAACGAAATATGCCTAGAAAAGAAACAATATTTTTGCAAAAAGAAATCACTCAATTAGTAACGAGTCCTATAGCTGATGAAATACAAAACATTTTGAATTATATTAGATCAGAAAATTCATTAGTTATTGATAGTCTTAAGACTATTGTTAGTTTTTGTAAAAACCCTTTTGAAGATCATAACACGGAATACAAATTTCTGCAAACATTGAAAGAAAATGATGCGTTTGTTGAACCAACTGTAATTAAAATAGATGAGTCAATTTATAATTCATTTTCATCACATATAAATACACTAGACCCAGTAGTTACCAAAGGAGTTATACTTCCCATAAAATTTCATTTGAGAAAATTTTTTGAAATCCCTTTAATATTTGAAAAATTCAATGAACATATTCAAAATTTATCTCAAATTACTGTTTTAACAAATTTTGTCAACGGACAAGTTTGGAAAAATAAATGTGCACTTCGAAGAGACAAAATAGTTATTCCATATTTCTTATATTTTGACGACTTCGAAATTAATAATCCGCTTGGTTCTCATGCTTCTTCACTTTTAAGAGTTTACTTCTCTTTCCCAACAACTCCATTAGATATTAAAAGGACATATCCTAATATCTTTGTAGCTGCTTTATTTAAATCTCGTGACGTCAAACGTTTTGGGAATGATAAATGTTTTTTTAAGCTTATTGAAATTTTGAACGATTTAGAAGAGAACGGTGTTGATATAGACACAAATAGCGGGACAGTAAAAATATATTTTCAGCTTGGGTTAGTATTAGGTGATAATTTAGCGCTCAATCATGTTTTAGGGTTTTCGCTTTCGTTTTCGTCCAATTTTTTTTGTAGGTTTTGCAAAATTGAAAAGAAAGACTCAAAGCATTCTTGCAAAAATGACTTTAACAAACTTCGGAATAAAGAAAATTATGCCATTGATGCTCAATGTTGTAATCTAATTGAAACAGGAATACGTGAATATTCAATTTTTAATAATATAAACAATTTTCATGTGGTTGAAAATTTTTCAGTAGACTTGCTTCATGATAATTTTGAAGGTATTTTGAAATATGATTTTTGCAATATAATTTTACACTTTATTAAACAAAATATTTTTGACATAGATTTTTTGAATATACGTAAGCAAAATTTCAATTACGGAGAAACAGAAAAAGGAAATATTTCACCGCCACTGAAGTTGCAACATTTAAAAAAGTATACTTTAAAATTATCAGGAAGAGAAATGCTAACATTTGCTCATTTTTTCCCTTTGATGATTGGAGACATTATCGGTGAAGGGGATGAAGTATGGAGCTTTGTTATTAATTTGGTAGAGCTTTTAGACATATTACTTTTATCTGAGTTTAGCGAAATCGATATTCTTAATTTAGAAAACCACATTTATATCCACAACCGAGACTATCAAATCCTATTTAATGACACACTTAAGCCAAAACACCATTTTTTAAACCATTATTGCGAAATTATAAAGAAATCGGGCCCTTTGAAATATTTGTGGACTTTTCCTTTTGAATCTGAACATAGACAGTTAAAATCATATTCAAAAAACAGCAATTCACGAAGAAATATTATGTTATCTGTTGCCCTTAAATGTTGTTTGAATTTTTCAAATATTTTTATGAACTCCACTAAGATAAATGATATCAAAAATTATTCAAATATTAAAATTCAACCATCGGAATATTATTCTATTTGGAAAAGGGAATTAAATAAAAACTCAAATGAATGCAGTTTTTCTACAAGTGTAACTTTAAATGGTATTTTGTACAAAAAAGATTTCATTATATATGAATACGATCCTAATTTTATAGCTTATAATATAAGAGAGATATTATTGTCAAATGATGAAGTATATCTCTTGGGCCAAAAAACTGAAATAATAAGTTACAAAAAACATTATTTGTCCTATTGTGTAGGAGACCTTCTCTGTGAGTACAAGGTTTTTCTTGCGAATAAATTAAGTTTTCCACCCGTCCATGTTTATAAAGTTAATAATCTTACATTTGTAAGGCCCAAAGTTTTCTTTTGATAACAAAAATGTTGTATTTAATAAAATATATTATATTGTGTGAAATTATGAAATATAAATTTATGGATATGAAATATACGAATATTAAATATATGAAATAATAAATAGTAATAAATAATAAAAATGTTAATAGCTATGTATTTTTAAATATGTAAATATTATAAGGTACAAAATTAAATTGAAATATTTATAAATAAAAAATTAATTCGAATAAATGTTGAAATTACAATCCTATGATTTTTATTTGGATCAAAAACACTGTGTTTAAATTTAAATAATAAAAACAATGCATTATAGAGAACTGTGGCTGTGTTTTTAAGAAAAAATTTCTTAGTTTTGAAGAAAAATGATTTTATATTGAAAGCAAGGGAAATCAAATCAAAAAAACTCTACTTCTTCAAAATAAACAAAATTAATTTGTTTCAAAAACTTTTATATTAATTAAATTGGAGAAATCGTTTTTTTCAAAATGAATAATTTATCTACGTTTTATATAAATCTATATTATTGATTTAAGGATCTTGGTTTTCAATTTAGAAAACTATTTATCTGAATCATGAAATACAAGTGTTCAATGTAAAGAAATGTTCTTCAAATCTTGTCACAATTTCTTTTTGATTTTTAGAAATATATACACAAACTGAATTAAATAATATTGAAAACAAATAAATTTAATTTCCTTGTTTTGTATAAAACAAATACTTCATAATAAGAAATGCTTTCTATGGCGCTATTTCATTCCCAAATTTCTACATTTTAATAGCTGTTTTTACTTGATACTGATAATTTTTTTTTTGAGTGTAATAACAATATTTCACATCACTATTCACTAACAAATGTAAACGAATTGGAGAAAAAGAAGAATAGACAACTGAAAAATAGTAGTTTTTTTTGCCATAGAAATAAAAAAGGTTTTTCCCAAAATATTTATAACAAATAACAATTATCCTAAATTCGCATTGGTATTACTGTTTTCATCGACATCTAGATTTAACTAAGGAACTGATGCAGATTAAAATTAACAATTTTTGTTTAATAAAAAATAGGCAAAACAATAATATTGAGTAATTTATAGTGGTTTGTTAAATCTCGAGATTCTCAACAATATTTCTCGAGAAATGAGAATTTCGAAAATGTGAAAATATAATTTCTATATATAATATATTTATTATATTTCTATATATATATTTATATATCTATATATATATTATATATCTATATATATATTTATATATATATATATTAGGGTGTCCCAGAAAAATTAAAATGGTTTTTTTTTAACGCATACCCTTTAATTTTTTTTCTTTATGTCAAAACAACTATAAAAAAAATTTCATGCAATTTAAATAACAGTAACCCGTGCCGACTTGGACCTAAACATCCTCAATACTTGATTGTGTACTTTAGCGCGCATACCTGTTTTGATGTGCTTATAATTTCTAAATATCTTGTCGGTTATACGAATTTTTCTTGAAAAATAAATATGTCCGTCGAACTAGGTAGTTCTAAACAAAAACTATACATGAAAGGTAACCCAAAACTTCCTTCAAATGGGCAAGCTCTCGTATAGTATTGTTGTATAATATATTGTTTTTTAATATAATACATTTCATACGAAAACAAAGAACAATTTTTGTGCCAAAACTGAATAATTCTATAGACACGCTTGGAATGTTATTTTAGACTGAAAACTCAAGACAAAGTACAAATTCTCTGCTGTGATACTATAACTGCTTCGCATACACATATGTGTGTATGCGAAGCAGTTATAGAAATAGAAAGTATAATAGAAATAATAATTAAAAAGGAGATATCAATGCTTAGAGCATTTCAGCTGTATCGTTCAGATACAGCTGAAAGAGCGGTCTAATTAATGCAGGACTTTCATTGTTTAATTACAATTGATGCAATATTCGTTATGTTGCGTACAAAAGCACAAGATGTTATATCCGGACTGTAAACAGCAAACATTGAAAAGAAAATATGCTTAGTAATAGTTGTTGTAATTAAAAATAATATTAAAATATGGAGGGACTGAAATCTCAAGCTCTGAGATATCAAGACTTCGGTCTGGATTAAGGATTTTGATATAGTTTTCGGCAAAAAACTTTTATGAGGACAATTAGTCCTTTTAGTTTTGGGCAGCGATGTATATCAAACATAAAACTCCTTGTTAAAGTATAAATATTTTTTTATTTCTGTTTAGAAATTTATTACAAAACTAACACGAAATATTAATAAGTGCCGGAAAATTATAACAGATCATAAATTAATATAACTTAGTGAAAAGATGAAACACCCAGCAAACTACTCAAAAACCTCTCCATTTAGCGTTTCAAGAAAATATTACAAAACCAAATATTCATGGTTCTTTCAAAATTCAAAAAATATTCTAAAAATTAAAATAAAATAAAAAATTTAAACTTTTTTTTAAAGTTCTAAAAACATTCCAAAAATTATTACAAAATCAAAAATTTAAACTTTTTCAAAAATTCAAAAATTTTTAAAATATTCCAAAAATTATAACAAAATCAAAAATTTCCATGTCCAATTTCATGTTCGATAACATTTCATGTCAAATAAATAATTAATTTCATATTGTTCCAAAGAATTAAGTAAAATGAAAATCATTCTTTTGACACACTTGACAACATTT
>OY856189.1:24104716-24206716 GCA_963693315.1 Diogma glabrata
TACCCAGGCTCAAGTACCACCGATTATTCCTTAAACTTGCGAATATTTATAAACACTTGTAATTGCAAAAGTAAAACTGCTATCTGATATTTTTGTTTGCTTATTTATATCGAAAAATAAATAAATCGAAACTTCTATAATCCACTAGAAATCAATACTACGTAGTCCGTACATCTGAAATAGGCCACACCTGTTTTCATTCATACTTGCATTTGTATTAGCGAACTCAAATTTAATTTATGCAAAATGTATTAGGTAACTCCTTTTAATTCAATTATGTAAACATTTGTATAACAAATTTAATTTACATTAATTTATGCAATACAATTTGCAATACAAGTAAAAGATTGAAAAAGGAGTTAACTTTTAATTAATGAATGAGTAAATAAAATTAACCCATTCTGGACGAAGTTTATTACAATATATATATATATATATATATATATATATATATATATATATATATATATATATATATATATATATATATATATATATATAATATATATATATATATATATATATATATTATATATATATATATATATATATATATATATATATATATATATATATATAATATATATATAAATAATAAGTTTTTATTGGTTAAAGCCAATAAATAAAACAATATTTTAAAAATGTTTATCCGACAATTGTTTCGGTTTTAATAAACCATCTTCGGGGATAATTTTCATTCAATAAAAAATCTTATACAAAAAATAAACAATAATTAACATCAATATGAAAAACTTATTATGAAAAACTAACAATCAAAAAAGAAAAGGCTAACTATATAAAAAAAATTTGAAAGAAAATCGAAAACAACAATACAATGAAAAAAATTAGAAAATAGAAAATGTTAAGTAGTAAAGACTTCATTAAGTTTAATTTTGGTCAAAACTTTTTTAACTTTGTAAAACAAAATCGTAAGCGTTATGCAGAAAATCTGTATCAGTTTGTATATTGATACAATTTTTATGTTGTTTTATACGAATCATTTCGAAAATTCTCCTTTTGCTTAAATTTTTTTCTTTGTCCAAAATTTTAAATTTTGAAGTGGTAAATTTTTACGACAGCTTCTTTTATGGTTGGATAATGCACTCATATTATCATTACTATGTTTTTTGCGTCGTTTAGATGTTGCTTTATGCGTTTTCCTAAATATTGCTGTGTTTGGCCTATATAAGATTTACCACATCCGCAATCTGCTTGATAAACCAAATTAGATTCAATATTGATGAGTGTTTTATCTTTTAGTTTTGAAAAAATTGTATTATATAAACTGTTATTAGCTGTTCCAACTACTTCGAAATTAAAGTTTTTCAACAAATGTTTTATTTGTTCAAAAAGACTTCTCACATAAGGTATAGTCATGTACATTTTGTTGTTGTTCTTTAAAGATGGTTTTTCTAAGATAGTTTTTTTATTACAATAAATTTGTTGGTTTACTAATTTGCGTATAAAATTTTCTGGATAATTGTTTTTTTGGAGTCTCAAAAAGTAATTTAAAATTTTTAGTATGGAATTTTGGATCAGATAGGCTCAAAATTTTTTTAACCATTAAGGTAACGGTGTTTCTCTTATAAGATTGTGGTAGCCACGAATCAAAGTTCAAATATCTACCAGACCATGTTTTTTTATGGAACCAATCAGTAATTAATCCATTACTTTGACGATGTATGATAAGATCCAAAAATGGTAGACAGCAATCAATTTCTGTTTCAAGCGTGAACTGAATATTGTTGTTAAAATTATTAAATTTATTAAGAAATTCTTGTATTTTGTTTTTGGGACAAGCAGTTAGAATGTCATCAACATATCGAAAGAAAAAAGGTGGTTTGAAGTTCATATCTTTTAAAACAGCTTCCTCAACATATTCCATTATTAAATTAGCACAAGATGGACTAACAGGTGAGCCCATTGGACTACCAAATATTTGTTTATATGCTTGTTGATTATATGTGAATTCACAATTGTTTAAAACCATTTCTAATCCTTCTATAAATTGTACCTTTGTTAATTTTAGTTTGTTCAATTTTTTGATTTCCATCCAATTTTGTTTTACAATTTGAACAACAAGATTACTATCCACGTTTGTAAATAATGACACGACATCTAAAGAAATTAAAATGTAGTCATCAGGAAGTTGATATTCACCTAATTTTTCTTTCAAATCTTCCGCATTTTTGATAAACGTGTTAGTTCTTCCCACAAATTTATTTAAAATGTTAGATAAAAAAGACGACAAATTATAAAGAGGTGTTCCTATAGAACTTACAATCGGACGAAGAGGCGTACCAGCCTTATGAACTTTGGGTAACCCATATAAATTAGCTGGGACACCGTAATAAGATCTCAGCCATTTTCCTTCATGTATAGATATTCGTTCTTCAGTTTCCCAAATCATTACCATTTTATTAAGATGTTTTTGAATACTGGCGGTTGGTACTTTAGCGATTTTTAAATAAGTAGTGTCATCTTGTAGCAATGTTTGTATTTTAAAATCATAATCACTTTTTTTTCATAACAACTGTGATATTTCCCTTGTCACCCTGACGGAAAATAAAGTATGAAAAACTATGAAAAAAAAATGAAAATTTATGAAAAACAAATATGATAAATTATGAAAAACTATAAAAAAATATGAAAAACTATCTAAATTAATGAAAAACATATGTAAATTTGGACATTTTTCATAAATTTTCATAGTTATTTTCATAGTTTTTCTACAAACAATTATGAATTTCTATGAATTTTTATGACAATGATTAATGAAAATTTAAAATATAGGTATGCATAACTATGATGGTTGGCGGGTTGAAATTCGAAGGTGTCATTTTTGGAAGGATGTTTCCATACGAATAAAAAATTGAAAAAAAAACGTGTTCTAGACCGACTTGTGAAAACTTGACCATTTTTAATTTTTCTGAAACTTTTCATATTAAAAGTATGGACAAAATAAAAAATACAACTTATTTTACAATTTTTTTAAAGTGCATAGTTTGAGCATATGGGGCACCCCTATATGTATGAAAAATTAAAATTCTGCCAATCCGATGTAACTTTGAAATTAAATTGCTCAAGAACCGCTATACCGATTTCATCAAACTTTTTTTTGTTTGATAGATGATTAGTTGGTCGGTTGAAAAAAATTAATTTATTGTTTTTGTAATTAATTTTTAAATAAAAATATTAAAAATACTTTTATAAAGATAGCGCTAGGGTCGAAGATCAATTGGAATTTAATTAATTTTTTCCGTGAAAATAGTTCTATTCTTACTTTAAAATATATCAAATTAACAAGGAAGCGTTAATTTTTGTTCTTGAGATATTTAATTTTAAAGATTTTTAGTACGACTAAAATTCTAATTTTTCATCATGCAACTTCACCATTTCAACTGTGCACTTTAAAAAAATTGTAAAATAAGTTGTATTTTTTATTTTGTCCGTACTACTTACATGTCAAGTTTCAGAAAAATCAAAAATGGTCAAGTTCAAATCTCGACTTTTTCACCGTTTTTCATCAATTATGCATGCCCCGAATGGGCAAGAAACTGAATAATTTTACATTCATATCAGCGCGTCCCTACTTAACATCTTTGAATTGAGTATCAGCAAAAATCATAGCATTACCTACTAAGATTTAAATTTCACCGTAAACATAAGGGCGGGCGAAATAGCTAATTATGTATTAAGGGCGTAAAGCAAAAAGAAACTTTATGTCCGAATTACGTACAAAGTTTGTTGTACGAGTAAGATTCTATAAGATTTATGCTAAAATAATATATAATACCAAACACAAATTTTGGCATATTGAGTGATCATTATATAAAAACATAAATTTTTAGAAAAGCTCACAATTGCTCCTATTTTATCCTGGTTTCGACAAGGTTGTTTTTATAGATAAATGGAAAGATTAGATCCTTTGCATCATTTTGCATTTGTGAACAAATTGTGGGCAAATGCGATGGCCAAAGTTATATGGTGTCAAACTTTCAACTTCACCCCCCCCCCCCCCTTTGAGATTTAAACTAAATTTAGATTTTTACTAAATTCTCAAATTATGAAGCTCCTCTAATCTGCTTCAAAACTGAGTGATTAACTATCGGATTAAGGTGTAACTGACATAATATTATTAATATATGCCTTTGTTAAAACCCAACGCTACCTTTTCGGAATATTCAGAAATTTTGTTTGACTTTTGTAACTTGTTTTCATATTTATCATGCAGAGAACCTAATCTATCTATTTACAAGATCGCTATTTTGAAAACCGAAATAAAATAGGATTCGAAAAAATTTTACGTGCTCAGTAATCAGATTTTTTCTTAGTTTTTCATATTTCATAAACATAATTTTTCAGATAAAATTATGAATTTATTTAGTTTACCTAATTTTCATAGAAAATAAGAGATTTAAAAAAAATTAGCATGTTCATAGTCATAGTTTTATCATAGTTTTTCATTTTTCAAAGACATACTCTTGCAGAGAAATTCATAGTTTTTCCTAAAAAACTATATTTGTTCCTATTATTCTCTATGAAAAATTATTATTGTCTATGACTTTTCCATTCATAGCTTTTCATTGAATTTCTTTGAATTTTTCAACGTTTTTCATAGATTTTTTTCCGTCAGGGCAGCTTTTAATACAATTATATCCTCATTTACAGTCAGAAAATTTTTGGTATCTTTCAAATCATGAAGTAACATTAATTCTTCATTTGATAGTAATTTTTTATGGTTATGTTTATGTTTAAAATTCGTCAATATGTTGACAAAACGATTCCGTAAATTTGACTTTGTTAAATCGTCAAATTGATCTTCACAATTCAGAAGAACACTTTCAACACCACACACTATTTTATCAAAAGGTATTCTTTTTGGAGTAACAGGAGGAGCAAATTTTTCTCCGAGTTTCAAAACATTTTCCACATTTTCTGGTATTGTTGTTTCGGAAAGATTCACAAGCCATTTACCATCTGATAAAGCAGAAAAACGATTTTCAGCTACAGTTGCGTTGTCACGGTCTATTTCAACAACGATGTTTTCTTGGTGATCTACTAAATTTATTGGTTGTGGTCTTAAAAGGTTATCAATTTTACGACGATGATTAATTTTTATTTCTTCAAAAACATTTTTAAATTGTTCTTCTGCGCGATCAAAAATTAAAGAAGATAGATCAGGTGGTAGATTTTCAAAAATATAAATTCTATAATTTTCAATTTGTTTCTCATGTTTTCTGTTAAAAATGGTAGACAGCAATCAATTTCTGTTTCAAGCGTGAACTGAATATTGTTGTTAAAATTGTTAAATTTATTAAGAAATTCTTGTATTTTGTTTTTGGGACAAGCAGTTAGAATGTCATCAACATATCGAAAGAAAAAGCTAGCGAAGGCCCTGAATAAAAAGTATTTATTGCTCCGTTATAGAAAGCAAGGTGTTTTACCAAAAAATAGACATCTCAAGAACACATCTAAAATAGACAAAAAAATTTTTGAAAATGCAGAACAACGTTTTTTGTTCACAATCCTCAGTCGTGAAATTACTGAAATTTTTGGAACTATTAGAAAACATATATAAAATATATATATATATATATATATATATATATATATATATATATATATATATATATATATATATATATATATATATATATATATATATATATATATATATATATATATATATATATATATATACAGTGGCGTAGCCAGAATTTTCCATTGGGGGGGTCAAGGATTATTTTATAAGACTTAATAGTTTAACCCAATAAACCAATTAATTAGTTTTATTAATAATTCATTACAATAATAGATACTTCATTTTAATGTTTTCTTAATTTTAATTTTTTTAATTAATAATTTTTTAAAAAATGAATTAATGATTTTTTTCAACTATTTTAAATTATTTTTAATTAACTTTAAGAAAACAAATATCGAATAATTTTTATTTCAAAACAAAAATATTTTTACAATATTTTTTTTTTTAGTAAAAAGTGTTGTGTAGTAGGAATTACAAAATATGTCACAACAACACATAGATACCTTTTAAGACCTTATAGGTCCCGCAACAACATGCATCTTGAGGTGTTGGTGGACGTTTTATTTAAATCTTTGTGGATTGAAGGCACTCGAGACTATTGATTCAGGCAAAGCATTCCATTTGTACGATGTACGCACAAAGAAATCCTTTTGCATTTTGTTACTGGGGCAGTGAGTAATCCCGACAGTTTGACTATTTGTACAAACAGATTGACGAGTTGAACAAGGAAAAGAAGATGTCTGAGGCATTATAATTTCATCCGAGCACTGCTGGTGACGATATTTATAAAAAACAACGAGATCAGCAACAGTGCGACGATGTTGTAGGGAATTACGATTTAAGGTTAAATTTCGATCACCACCAATTCGTATAGCACACTTTTCAACAGAGTCCAAAAGGCCCAAGATGCAGCGCCCCAAACTTGACAACAATACTCCATGCAGGGACGAATATAGGACTTATAAATGTGGAGTAATTGATGCGGAGAAAAATATTTTTTACATCTATTGAGGAGGCCGAGTTTTCTTGATGCGCTCTTTGCCATGGCCATGATATAATCGTTCCAGAGTAAGTCATTGGAAATTGTGACTCCCAATAAACGAATGTTTTCACATCCGTCTATTTGGTCGTTACACATATTAATTGAAGTATCATTGGGAAACTTGGTCTTTGATTTGGAAACAATCAATAGCTGTGTTTTGGTGGAATTAAAAATGACCAAATTTTTGTCACCCCAATCGGCGACTTTTTTCAGGTCCTCGTTTACATTTATGGCAGCGTCTCTCTGGGCCGGATTTATTTCTTCATGCATTTTACCCTTTGAAGATAGGGGGACAAATGACTTGTGCAGTGTACCATCATCTGCAAAACTATTTATTGGGTTATTGGTGATTTGCAACATTTCGTTGATATAAATTAAAAATAAAGTGGGAGATAAAACTGAGCCTTGGGTACATCAGCGTTAATTAATTTGGACTCAGAAATAAAGCCATCTATAGATACCGAGATGTATCGGTTAGAGGTAGCGAAAATCCGAAATTCTACGTCCACGCCGTGCTACCTGGGTAACGCTAACAGAATTAGGTTGGTGTAGTTGAGAGGGGCAGAGTAAATACTGCTTATACTCAATGATTCTGCACCATGGCGAGTCATTGGCGCCATAAAACCAATGCAACTCAAGCGTCTGTTCTCCATGTTAGGGGCGGCTTGGAGCGGGCGTCTGTCTTGGATCAAGCGGCTCGCTATATAAATGTGTAGAAAGCGTCTGTTCTCCATGTTAGGGGCGGCTTTCAGTGGGCGTCTGTCTTGGATCAAGCGGCTCGCTATATAAACGTGTAAAAAGGTTGTTTCTGGTGACCTTAAGATGCAGAACGAACCCATTCACGAAAATTTGGGTTGGGCGAAGGGCTAACACCCCATTTCCGTAAAAAAAAATTATTGTCATGAATTCTGTACACAGGCCTCGGAATATCTCGGATTCATTATTGGAACGACCTCGGAAACTGTACCCGGACTACGATTTAAAAATGGGAACCTGGAACGTGCTAAGCCTCAGAAGACCAGGAGATCTCCTAAAACTCACTCAACAAGTCGAGAGCTACACACTGGATATAGCGGCATTACAAGAACTAAGATGGCCAGGCAGTGGAATCCATGAAACAGCGAAAGGATACACTCTGTATTATTGCGGTCATCAAAACGGAGGAGAATTTGGAGTTGGCTTTCTTATACACCGTCGCGTGAATCAGCATGTTATCGACTTCTGCCCAATTAATATGCGGATATGCACACTGAGAATCCGCACGCAAAAATTCAATGTAACGATCGTCAATGTTCATGCACCTACTGAAGATAAAGCAGATGATATTAAAGACCTGTTCTTCCTAGAACTCGAGGAAGTCATCAATAACATCCCGCGGCACGATATAAAAATCGTGGTAGGTGACTTTAATGCTCAAATCGGTAGGATTGCAGAACTTAAAACACATATCGGCCCTAACAGCTTGCATCATACCAGCAACAATAACGGTTTTCGCGCAGCCGAGCTGGCTATGATGTATGATCTAGTAATTTCCAGCACTTTCTTCCCTCACAAGAGAATTCACAAGGCAACGTGGAAATCAAATGACGGAAGAACGGAAAATCAAATCGATCACGTCATGATCTCTAAGAGACACTCTACAAGTTTAATTGACGTTCGATCATACAGAGGTGCTGATATGGACACCGATCATATGCTTGTCATCTTTAAGTACAAGTGCAAGTTGTCATCCACATTTAACAGACAAGCAAAAAAGACCGTGCGCTGGAATGTCGAAGCATTTAAACATCCGGAAACGCTGAATAGATATCAGGAAATAATAACACAAAACATAGAAGAGCATGAAATCTCTTCTGAGATGCCATTAAACATACAAGAAGAATGGCAAACGCTTCAATCAACCATTATAGCCACAGCACAAACTACAATCGGAAAACGACCACCGAAATCACACAACGAATGGTTTGACGACGAGTGCCGCCAATCCGTTGAAAATAAACAAAAACTGCGAGAAAAATGGTTAACAAGGAACACCCGAAGCTCCCAAGCTGATTATCTATGCGCCAGGAAAGCCTCAGCAAAACTTCTACGTAAAAAGAAACGCGAACACATGAAGAGCTGCATCGAAAACATCAACCAACATGCGGCCAACGGAAATTCAAAAGAGTGCTTTGCCAATGCACGAAATCTGACCAAAGATTTCCACCCAAGATCTACAGCCATCAAAAATGTAAATAATGAACTTACAACAAGTGAACGTGATGTGCTGGCAGTGTGGCGATCCCACTTTCAAGACCTACTGAATAGGACGAACGAAGTTCATCCTATTCGAGCAATTGCTCCATCAACTGAAGAGATTTTTGTCCCTAACCCAGCAATAGAAGAAGTGGAAGCTGCCATTAAAAAACTGAAAAATGGCAAATCACCAGGTTTCGATGGAATTCCCGCAGAACTTCTGAAAAATGGAGGAGCAGCTCTGGTCTCACGTATATACGATCTGATTCTTGCAATCTGGGACCAAGAAGAACTACCTGATGAATGGAAAACAGCTCTCATTGTTCCGCTACATAAGAAAGGTGACCGTTTAAAGTGTGAAAATTATCGTGGCATCGCACTGTTGAGCACTGCATATAAAATACTAGCTAATGTTGTACTTGCTCGACTCATCCCGTTCGCCGAATCTATCATCGGTGACTATCAGTGTGGTTTTCGTCCTAACCGCTCAACCACAGATCAATGTTTTACATTAAGGATGATTCTGGAAAAATGCTGGGAGTACAACATCAGCATTCACCAGCTCTACGTTGATTTCAGGCAAGCATATGATAGTATCATCCGCGACAACCTCTGGTCCGCACTCATATGCCTTGGTATCCCAGAGAAACTTGTTTCTCTGTGTAAACTCACAACATCGGGATCAAATTGTAGAATAGTAATCGAAGGGTCAGTTTCTGATCCTTTCGATATAACATCAGGTGTTCGACAAGGTGATGCACTCGCGCCCGTACTATTTAATTTGGCGCTGGAGTACTCGATAAGAAAAAGCCGAATTGAGACACAAAACTGCATATATAACAAATCTAGTCAAGTTCTTGGCTACGCAGATGATATTGTGCTTCTTGGACGTAGAACAAGCGATATTAAGGATAGTCTCTCTCAGCTTGAAAGAAATGCTAAACGGCTTGGATTATGCATCAACACCAGCAAAACTAAAGTGTTAACAACATCTAAGAACATACCTCCCGGAAATCTGGATACTGGCTACTATGAAGTGGAACGCGTGGAAAACTTCAAATACCTCGGGTCTGTAATAACAACGCCAAATGACATGCAGACAGATATCAAAGCCCGTGTCTCTGCCGCATACAGAGTTTTCTACGCATACTCAAAACTTCTGCGATCAAAACATCTTTCGCGGTCGTGTAAACTCACACTTTACAAAGCATTGATACGACCTGTGCTTACATTTGGAAGTGAAAGCTGGACACTGACTTCCTCCGATTGTAGAATTCTATCAACATTCGAGAGGAAAGTCATACGAACAATTTATGGTCCATGTAAAGTTGCTGAAAATCAGTATAGAATCCGAATGAATCATGAAATCAGACAGCTTCTTGGAGGCTGCGATGTAATCGGATTCATTAAATCCAACCGGATTAGATGGTTTGGTCATGTAGAAAGGGCTCCATTGGAAAGAATGATAAAAAAAGCGTCCCAACAACAACCAGCCGGTGTTCGTCGAAGAGGAAGACCTAGACAACGCTGGCGTGATGACATCATCCAAGACCTTCGTGATATAGGATGTCGAAACTGGGGTCAACTGGTCATGGAACGAGATGATTGGAAGCTGGTGGCACAGACGGCAAAATTCCTTCATGGGATGTAAACGCCAGAGAGAGAGAGAGAGAAATCGGTTAGACAGAAAATTTTGAATCAATTTCACAACTGCGGGATGAAAACCGTACGCAACGAGCTTGTTGATCAAGTTGGCATGCCAGATTCGATCAAATGCTGTTGAGATGTTGATAGATAGTTGATAGATAGTTGTTTTCGTATATTTAAATATACAAATTTTTTGGAATAATTCGGTTGAATATTGTGTTGTTGTGGATTAAATGATTATAAAGAATTTCATTATTTGATAAACAACAAAAACAATTTATGAATACAATGTTTGTTGTAATAACGAATTCAAATGACTGTTATATGCTGCTCATGTACATTTAATTCTGAATATATAAATAATTTAGATCAGCAATATTAATTATTTCAATTAGAATTATTATTTTGAAAAAAATATCCGTTTTGGAGTCCACATTTTTTTGGTGGTACTTTGGTAGTTTTAGATGTAAATATTTTTTTTTGTATATAGTTGTATATAATAGGTTAGTTTTTGTATATAGGCAGTGGTTTGAGTAGAGTGTTATGTTACAATATTGAAATATTTTATTTCTTGGTTCATGGTCATCTCTTGGAAATAATTGGCACCAGCGAGATGAAATTAAGAAACCAAACCGACGAAACGATTTAGCCATTAAACTTTTAATGCAAACATTGTGTGTAGCTTTGGCAAATATTATACTTTGTCCATTGATAGAGGTTAGATAGTAGATCATACTTATATATTTATATCTCTAATGAATTAGATCTGATGTTCGTTTTAACGATGCATATTGGCATGCCGTAAATACATACATGATTTTGTTTTCTTTACCACTAATGGCTATAATCGATAAAACCTAGTTTTCGGTTGTGGTAGAATTCCAACTATTTTTAAATTCATGATGAAAATATTGTACATCCCACTACAGTTGAGCGTTGGTAGATGTAATTAAAAGAATTGTAATTGATTGTACGTCTTGTTTGTTTCTGAATTTTGTAAGCGTTTTATCTTGTAAGTAAATAAATGTCTAAGCGGTAGCTCTAATAAAGCATCCATGGGACTTCTTCCCTTAACATAATTATGTTCCTAGGTCACCTCTGTCCATTATGGACATGCGATCGAAGTTCATTGGTTTCTTCTCTTCATTTCAGAAGGAGTTTTCTGGTGATAAGGGAATGACTACTGCTGGTCTGTACTTAGGTACAAACCAGTAGTACCATTCCCTGCACAGAAGCTTCTTCAATGAAATGAAGAGGAGAACCAATTTTATTTTTTTACCAGGATCAGAGGCTTCACCTCACACAACTTCAAATTTTTCCACTCTTACATTTAGCTTGCAATAGACAATTTTTTTTCAGGGAGCTTAAGACTTGAAGTCTGGCGCTCGGGAGCGTTCTTCAGCAACAGCATTAGTTTAATGGTAATTTATTTTTAGGTAAAACAACCGCAGCTGGGTCAGTAGAAATGGGCCTAGGGTCTAATCGTGACAGTTGCGATTGTTTTTGTTTGGTTGGGGAGAAACTTTTCTGTAGAATCTGGTCGTTAGGGGCTTTTCTAGTCGGTTCTCACATGCATTGTTGGAGTGGACTCGCGAACGCGATATTTCAGGTTTAAACAAAATGGATATTGTAACCATACTTACTTTTTAAATTGTCTCCAGACGAATCTGAACTTGAGAATCTCTTATCTAAATATTAAATAAAAAAATAAAATAAATAAAAACAATAAATTTTTTGAAAATTAAATAAATAAAAATTTTTTATTAAATAAAATAAATTTTCTTAGTAATAAATAATTTTAGGTAAATAAATAAATTTTTCTTAAATACGCTTTAAACATCAAGATATAATTCATAAATATTCTTTATTTTTCTTTTAAAAAAATAAATTAATATTTTTCAGTTAGGACGGTACATCAAATAAATAAGCAATTTTTTTTAAAAATATTTTTATTTTTCAAATCTTAAATAAATAAATATGTTCCCCTAGGGGTGCTTTCGTCAATAAATAATTTTAGGCACCTAATTCTGAAATTTCAGTATATCTGAAATTAAACAAATAAATTATATTTTAATTTAATAATATTTTAGTTATTCTTTTGTCAAAAGGTTTAGCAACGTTGAGTACAACTATCATTTTCTTTTGTTCTTTTACTGAATTTGTTTTTACGAAAAAATTTGTGTTTTTGAATTGGGTTGGTCGTTATTGTTCATTTTTGCGTTTTCATTTTTACATTTCCATCGGACGATTTATACCGGGCGTACTAACTCCACTTATTCCGTTAGAATTGGTTTTAATATTGTTGTTTGTTACGAATTCTGAATTTTACAAATTTTACGATCGAAATGTCGAACCAGTTAGACGTTGACCATCCGTTCTATGGTTTGGAACCTAGCGAACTAAAGATCGAATGTTTGGTTCGGGGTGTGGACTACAGGGGGGGTCAATTGGGCGGAGGAACTGCGAAACCATGCAGATAATGGTGCAGTTCCAATAACGGTATCTCATGCGAGAGATTTATTAGCTGAATCTCAAATGGTGGTGCAGGCAGCACAACTTATTTTGGATCAAGTAAGACGAATTCAGCCACCGATTAATCAGACCTTCTTAGATGGTTTGGCGAATCGAATCTTGCATTACACGGGTAGAATGAATAGGTTGGGTTCTCGCAATGACATGCAAGAACCCGTACCTACGCTATCTCTCAATTGTCACGCGCTTGGGATATAATAGGATCGCTGTCAACACGTCCAATTTTGCAGAATAAACCAGGAGTATCATCTGCACCATCTGTTTCACCTACGTTTCAACCAGATGAGAGATCCACTCCGATCCCAGTGCAGCCAATAACTGAGACAATATATAGTCTAAATCGTCTAAACCATCAACAACAGAGACGGTCAGAACAATTAACACCGGCTTATTTCCAGCAATCAGGTTTAAGAGCTGCAGACCTGGCAATACCAATGTTGGGGTCTCCGTTCCAGGGCGAACAATTGAATAATGAGCCGGCATTGGTACAACAAGTTCAGCAACAACCATTGAATCATCCTCAAGTAGTACCACAGGTACAGCCAGAATTTCAATTACATTATCCACCAGCTCCACTTACAGCACCACCACCATACAACCAACCTCCTCAGGTATGGCGTGACGCTGCTCCAGCGTTAGCCCTAGTGGAGTACCGAGAGGTTCGTGGGAACAATTTGAGTCGTTATGACTCAAATTGGGTTCCAACCTTCACCGGAGATGGTCACTCACTTGATATTCATAACCTTAGGTCCATCATACCACGGTATCTGAAAGCAGCTGCTGATTGATACTATTTGAATTTGACTCATGAGTATCAGGTGGTGACCTATCCAGTGCTAGGGGAGGGACTCCTTTGTAGCTATCAGCTACAAACCTTCGGTACGCTCACTGATGATGTAGTGCCGAAGGGGGTTTAGACACTACTATATCATAAAATGTAATGCAGATGTTCGTTTGTTGAATAATAATAATATGTTGTGGTGCAAAAAGGTTGTAGTGCAATTGTAGTGCAATTAATAGTATAGCACTACTATATAACAATGTGTAGCGCCAATTGTAGCTTTGATACACTACTAGTGTTACATGTAAATATGGAAAAGATGTAGTTTCAGTATTTTTGACCATTACTACTTTGTAATCGAATGTAGTAACTATATAATGTTGTACTACTGTCGGCTTGCTTACATGTAGGCCAAACAATTCACACATAGAATACTGAAAGAAAATTATATTATGTATTTCACTGTTTGCACTTGAATCACTTCCATTCACTTCTAACTTCCCAAATAAATTAAACGAGTTATTTTCAATGTACAATATATTTTGGTTTGAAGTTCACTTGATATAATTGCTTATAAAATAATTCTAATTTTACTTATTATTTTAATATAATTTGATAACTTAATTTTAATTAATTCACTGTTTTAGCTGTCCGTTGAAATGTTTACTTGACTTAACTTGATTCACTTATTTTCTTATAATCGACTTGATAGATTTTTAAACAAAAACTCACTTATTATTAACTTTTTGCAAAAATGACTGTACTGATTTTTAGTAAAAACTGTTTTTGAATTGATTTGTTTATTCCGACTGCCTCAATTATTGATCAAAATATTATTTTTATAATTAAAAAATGATTACGCGTTGGGAATTTATTATTGTTGGTTAATTGATATTAAAACAATTGACACACTGACTTTGTTTTTAATTGAATTTTATTTAATGCCAATTGCCAATGTCGCGAATTGATTTTATTTAAATTGAACGATATTAACAAAATATTTGAAAATAACCCAGATAAAGGTAATTTATGAAATATTTGTTTTCAATTTTAATAAGGTTTTAGGTCAATTGTTTTTATATTCATTGATAGTAATTTAGAAGATATTGCGAATATAGTTTGGGAAGTTGTTGTAGGAAAACTATGTAATTTGTTTTACTACAATGATAAGGCGATGTTGCGAGTTCTTCTGAACCGCAAACAAAAGTCAAAAGAGAGCGTATACGAGTATTTAGTGGAGGTTGGTTCGTTGAACCGTCGCTTAGTACGTCCATTTACTGACCGTGAAATGCTGGAAATTGCTTGGGAGGGACTGAGTGTGGAGCCCAAAAATGCTACACTGGCAGTAACAATACATTCAATTGATGAACTTCGGACTTTGTGTCACACGTTCGAACGTTTGTGGTCCACACCAGTCCCGACCAGAACTTCAAACTTAAGAATTAGCGGGGTACAGCATGTGGACGATTATGAGGTGGATGTGGAACCAGAACGAGACGGATATATTGAAGCGATGGATTCAACACCAAGGAGGATTTTTCAGCGACCTGTCTTAACATCTGATAACAATCAACCTGGTTCATCATAGTCCAGACAACTAATAGTCTGCTTCAGATGCGGTGTAAATGGTCATCGAGCTCCTGATTGTTCAAAAAACCGAATTAAATTATATTGTTGGAAATGTAACAAGCCTGACGTCATATATGCAAATTGTTCATATTGTCACCCGTCGTTAAACTATCGTCCGAGAGTACATGCTACGGGGATTGTACCCTCGGTTCAACATCCAATGAGCCCGAAGAAATCGACGAGAGACATGGCAACGCAGGACGATCTGCCACCACTCAGGAAACCCGAATAAAATCATCTAGCACATTTAATTTCCCATCATTACATAGAACGTATTTTAGACGTCTTGAACGTAATTTTTTTTTTTTTAATTCTAAGTTAGGCATGTTTAGTGTTAATCATAATAAATTATTAATTAACGTCTCTGAATATCCGAAGATACCATGCCAACTAGGAAGTGTGGTTAAGTTTGAATAAATTAAGTTTCTTTTAGAAATTTATGGACGCTAACTTTAAAACTTTGAGGATTAAAGCTATCAGGAAAAACCCATGAAGGTAAGGCGTTCCAGAGATGAGAGACTCTGTTGAAAAAATCACGCTGAAAGGCAACAGTTCTGCACCTTTTTATATGAACCGTACAAGGATGGGCTATAACATTTGCTCTGGTGTTACGCAATGGAAGTGCTAGTTCAGGTAAAATTGATTTAATTTCTTCAGAAGTTCGTTCATCCATAATGTATTTGTAGAAAATTGTCAAATCCGCAACATTTCGTCTGTGCTATAAAGAATCAAGCTCATCAGTAAGAGTTGAGTTGCCAATCAGTTTAACAGCTCTGCGCTGAACAGAATCAAGGCATATTATAAACTTGTTTAGCCGGGTTAAAAATTTTATATTTTATTATTTTGTTTTTCCTCAATGAGGAAAAACAAAATAATAAAATATAGAATCAAGGCACTTCAAACTACTATAATAAGCTCCCCCCCATATGTGAGAACAGTACTCCATGCAGGGACGTATAAATGCTTTGTAAATTAAAAAAAGCTGTTCGCTATTAAAAAACTTACGACATCGTTCCAAAAAGCCCAATTTTTGAACAGCGTTCTTAGCTAGGTTAAAAATATGAGAATTCCATTTCAAATTATTTTCAACTTCTACTCCTAAAAGCCTAACAGATCCTTTGTCTACAAGATCTTTAGAGTCGAACTTCAATGGAAACGGAATTTTTTTTTTTTTTTTAAGGCGTTCATGCTCCATGTAGGAGCGTTGCCAGGTTAATCAGCTTTGAATATTCACCACGGTCATTCGCAACAGCATAATAATAATAAATAATTACCGCATAATTACCATGGCAGCCGATTTTTTTAAGGTCGTTTATTACGTCAGTCTCCCATTGTAGTCGTGGTCTACCTCGCGGTCTACCGCTCCCTGAGGTACTAACGAACATTTTTCTAATCATTCCAGACTGTGAATCGGCTCGTAGAACATGCCCAAATCAAGCAATCCTATTAGAACAGATACAACCTATTATATCAGGACCCTCAAGAAGGTCTCTGATCTCAAAGTTATACCGGGTTCTATACTCTCCATCGTCTGTCTTAAGTGGACCAAAAATGTAGCGTAGGATCTTACGTTCAAATACAGATAAATGCGATTCGTCATTTTGTGTAAGGGTCCACGTTTGTGACCCATACATCACAACCGGTCTAATCAATGTCTTGTATAACTTGAGCTTGGTGTTAGTTGATACATACGGTGATCCAAGGAGAGGTTTAATTGAGTAGAAAGTTCGATTACCTGCAGCGATTCGAGCTTTAATATCTGTAAGTATGCTGTTGTTCGAGTCAAGCATTGATCCCAAATATTTAAAAGATTCAACTCCCTCAATTCGTTCATCGCCGCACATCATATCTTTCTTCTCAGCCTCTCTTGAAACATTCATATGTTTGGTTTTATTGTAGTTAATTTGCAGACCAATTTTCCTAGCACCACTCTCAAGCGACTTGAAAGTCTCACTCATAACAGCTTCACTTCGGCCGAGGATGACATCATCAGCGTAAGCAATCATCTGTACTGAGTTTATTGACAAGATATTGTTATAAGTCGGTAGTTTCTTCTGACAGCACACATATTCCAAGGCTAGATTAAAAAGTATAGGAGAGACAGCATCACCTTGTCTTAAACCGGAGTCGACTTTAAAAAACTTTGATATTTCGTTCTCTACTCGTACACAGCATTGAGAGTTCTGTACTGTCATTTTGCATAGTTATACCAGTTTACCAGGAATTCCCATTGACACCAGAGCAGACCAAAGAGTCTCTCGTTCGAGAGAGTCGTAGGCCTGCCTGAAATCAATGAAAAGTTGGTGCACAAGTATGTTGAACTCTCGACACTTTTCCAAAATCATCCTTATCGAGAAAAGTGCATCGGTGGTACCTCGGCCCCGCCAGAAACCACACTGATATTCTCCAAACAGTTGTTCAGCATAAGGATTGATTTTGGATAGCAAAATGTAGGAAAAGATCTTATATGCTGTGCAGAGGAGGGCGATTCCTCTGTAGTTTGCACATTGTAGGCGATTACCTTTTTTATGGATTGGTATCAGCATAGCTGTGTTCCAGTCCTGTGGCATGGTTTCAGTCATCCAGATCATTTGAACAAGTTCAAACAATCTAAAGGATAGAGTTTCGCCACCATGTACAATCATTTCGGATGTTATATCGTCGATACCAGGTGCTTTATTGCATTTTAATTTTGACAGCGCCGCTTCGAATTCCTCTATGGTGGGTTCTTCTACGTGTACCTTTGACGCACGAATAAGCTTAGCTCGTCGCCCGACTTGTTGCTGGTCACTTAAGTTGAGAAGATTCTCAAAATAAGCGGCCCAAGTATCTAAAATATTTTAAAGGTCTACTTGTAGCTCCCCATCTTCGTTTTGAATAGCAGTCGATCTAGTTTGAGGGCCCTTCTTTAAGGTTTTAACCTGTTGAAAGAAGTTACGCGATTGATGTTCCTTATTGAAGCTTTCAATCTCCTCACACTGTCTCTTCCACCATTCTTTCTTCGTTCGTCTACATAGCTTTGTAACGGCTTGTCTTGCCAGTTTATAATTCTCCTTCGTGGACCTGGTGTTGCGTCCTTGTAGACACTTCAGATAGCAATCTCTTTTGTATTGAATAGCATCAAGGCATGCTTGATCCATCCATGGCTTCTGGGAGTGGTCCTCTGGTCGTCCAAGTATTCCCTCAGCAGCGCTTAAAACAGCATCTTTGAGCAAATACCATGACTTATCGACGTTTCCATTAATGGTTTCTGATTTCTCCAATGTTTCGGCAATATGGATTTGATATCTCTCTTCTGTTTCAGCATTCTTTAATGATGAGATGTTAAAACGTTTCCGTTGATTGAATTTTGGAATGCCTGGATTTGGGAAGTGGAACCTTATCGTTGCACATACAAGGCAGTGGTCACTTCCAATGTATGCACCTCTAAAGGATCGCATATCCAGAACGCTCGAAAAGAAGCGTGTTGTTACTAGAACGTGATCAATTTGATTTCGAGTATTTCCATTTGGTGAGAACCAAGTCTGCTTATGAATCGATCGATGCGGAAAGAACGTACTGGCAATTCTCAAATTATTTGATAATGCAAACTCAGTCATTCTCTCACCATTATCATTCGAATTCAAATGCAGGCTGTTGGGACCCACCACATTTCCATAAGAGATATCTCTTCCAACCTGTCCATTAAAGTCACCAAGAACCATAATGAAGTCGCGTGTTGGTGTTTGTTTCATAGCCTCTTCCAGTGCTATGTAGAAATTATCCTTCTCGTCGACGGTCTTAGCTTCAGTTGGTGCATGCACGGCAATAAGAGAAATATGTACCGCGTCCACGTAGGTACAAGATCCTCTCACTGACCGGGATGAATTTCATCACGGCTTCTTGTATGCGTGCACCAACAAGAAAGCCAGTTCCAAATTCTCTTCGAGAAGGATGACCACTACAGTATAGAGAGTGACTATCCAAATCTTGTTTTCCGATTATCGGCTGTCTAATTTCTTGTAGAGCAATAATATCCATCCTATACCTCTCAGCCTCTGTTTCTAGACTTATAAGAGCATCAGGAGCGCTCAGGCTGCGGACGTTCTACGTTCCGATTCGGTAGTATGGTCCTTTTTCACGTCCAGGTAAAATTCTGTTGTT
The DNA here is from genome assembly GCA_963693315.1 of Diogma glabrata. Taxonomy (NCBI): domain Eukaryota; kingdom Metazoa; phylum Arthropoda; class Insecta; order Diptera; family Cylindrotomidae; genus Diogma; species Diogma glabrata. The sequence goes on from OY856189.1 coordinate 24,124,271, forward strand.
GTTTCCGGGTCTGTTTTTCTCTTTCTGATAACCAAATTTAACATATTAGTTTTTTTCCGGGGTTAGGGTGTTAACCTTAGGCCCAACCCAAATTGTCGTGAATGGGTCCGTTCTGCATATTAAGGTCACCAGAAACAACCGTTTTACACGTTTATATAGCGAGCCGCTTGATTCAAGACAGACGCCCGCTCCAAGCCGCCCCTGACATGGAGAACAGACGCTTGATTCGCATTGGTTGTAGAGCGTCAATTCGCCGTGATGTAGCGTCATTGACTAAGCTGTTTTTACTCTGCTTGTCTCCAATACACCAACCTAATTCTGTCAGCATTACCCAGGCAGCACGGCGTGGACGTCGAATTTCGGATTTCACTACCCTGGAAACGGATTAGGTGTGGATAATCTAGAAAAATAACAAGCCTGTGTTTTGCTCATATTGAATTCAACACTATTAGCGAGCCCCCAATCCAAAATAGTTTTAAGGTCATGGTTTAAAGAATCTATTAAATTTGATCTACAGTTGTTAAGCGCTAACTGTGAATATAGTTTAGGGTTCTCATAAGACGCATGAAGAGTGCTATCATCAGCAAAACTATGGACAGGACTAATCGTTGAATCCAACAAATCATTAATATAAATAAGAAAAAGAGTTGGTGACAAAGCAGAACCCTGAGGAGCTCCTGCATTAGTTGAAAAGACATTCGATGAAATACCATCAACATTGATCCGAAATTTCCGCTCGGAAATAAAACTTTGTAACCAAGATATAAGTTGCTCATCCAAACCATTACATCTTAATTTGCAAATAAGATTGTTGTGCCAAACTTTATCAAATGCTTTGGATATATCAAGAGCAAGACCGAAAGTTTCACCATGATTTTCAAGCGATTTGTTCCATATATGAGTGACAAAGGAAAGTAAATCTCCCGTCGCTCTTCCTTTTCGAAACCGGTATTGTCTTACATTAAGTAGTTTGGAAGACTCTAAGAAGCTCATTATATTAAAATTAATATATTTTTCAAAAATTTTAGAAACAACCGATAAAATTGAAATGGGTCTGTAATTTGTTGGATCAGTCTTACTACCCTTTTTTGGAACTGGTTGTACGCTTGCAATTTTCCATATTTCAGGAAAAACTCCTTTCTTATATGACAAATAAAAGATTTTAGTGAGGATTGGTGCTAACTCCCCAGCAAAGGTTTTCAGAATTATTTAGGGAATACGATCTGGTCCAGATGCCTTGTTAGTATTAATTTGTAAAAGCATTTTCCGAACAATGTTTTTACGGAAAATTATGGGCATCATGTTGTGCAAAACTCTAGGAATTGACTTTCCTAGAGAAATAAATTCCCAGAAGGTTAGCTTTTTCTTTTGCGTCTATTACCGGCACATCTCCATCAATTATGGGAGGTAGAGAAGACTTAAAAAAATTACCATGGACATCCTTAACCACTTTATAGAAATTTTGTGAACCAGTTGGATGTTCAGCAAACTTAGACGCTTTTTTCCTATTAAAAAGATTTTTTTCTGCATCTATTAGTTTTCTACATATATTTCTCTCAATTCGGTACTGTTTAAGGTTTTCATCAGTTTTGTTTTGATTAAACTTTTGAAATGCCCTTTTCTTAATTTTAATTGCCGTTTTGCATTTTTTGGAAAACCATAGATCAGTCTTAGGAACGGTTAATCTATTGGGAATAAATTTTCGCATACCCTCAAGAATAGCCTCCGAAAAATTTAACGCAGCTATGTTAGGGTCTTGACCGGTAAGACAATTACGTTTCCAGGAAAATTGTTTAAAAAAATCTCTAAGACCCTGCCAATTCGCAGCTTCATAGTCCCAAATAAGACGAGGATTTGCTTTAAATTGTTTTGGAATTTTTAAATTTAACTGTGTAGAGATCATATTATGATCTGAACCACCTAAAGGTTCTGATACTTTAAATTGTACCAGGTAAGGATCATTTGTTAAAAACAAATCAAGTAAGTTACTATTTTGTCCCGGAATATCAGGTACTCTGGTAGGCTGATCTATAATCTGTGTGTAATTATGGTAAAGAGCAAATAGTTCAGCTTGTTTACCTAGCTCATCAGTAGTGGAACTGTGTATGAGCCATTCTTTATTGTGGACATTGAAGTCACCAAGAACTACAAATTTGGCATTAGGATACTCAGACAACCTATCTTTTTTTTCAGATAGGTCATGAAAAAGGTTGATGTTCTCAGGTGAATTAGGGGAGCGATACAGACCAAATACAAACAACGTTTGATTTGAGCAGCAAATCTTAAGGGAAACCATGTTGTGGTATTTTGAATTTAATTCAAAATTTTTAATTCTTACGTATGGAATGGTGTTTTTAATATACAAAAAGAGGAATCTAGTCATATTGAGGACAAAGGTATTTATTACGATCAAGAGTAACAGCTCGGTCACTAATAATCGTTTCAGTTAGGAATAGAATATCCGGTTTTGTTCTCTCAAGATAAAGACGGACCGAATGAAGATTAACATTCAATCCTCTTATGTTGGCAAAATTTATTGATAATTTTGCCATTATAAATAAGCAATTTATTTTTAACCTTAAAATAAATATCAACAAAATCACCACAAAACAACCAAATCGATAATATCTAAATTGGCAATTCTAACAGCTGGATAACTTGATACTATGTCTAAGTTTACTGTCAAAATTGCCAATCCAAACAATGGAAAATTTAAAAGTTGTTACAACATATAAAAATTCGGAAAACCCAGATGTAAACACAGAAAAACGAAACCTGATTTAAAGAAGACAAAACTGTTTTAATAGTAAAGTTTGCTTGCAACAAACAAACAAACTTTAAATCAACAACAAATATTAATTAATTAATTTAATTTAAAACAAAAAATAGAAATATTATTAATAACTAACAAAATTTCTTTACGTTAAACAATTTATATTTAATTCCGAATGTAAATACCAATAAACTTCCGAAACATCAAATTATAATGATTTTTATATTACCTAATGGAAGAATTACCCAGACAGTTGGGTAAACTTGTAACTAGGACTAAGTTTACTGTCTAAACAATTATCCAAGCAATATAACATCAACAAGCACCCAACTCAAATTATATCAGATTCGAACAAACAAAACAAAACAGCCAACAAAAATATATAAACACATATAATCAAAAACTCTTATCTGAATAATTTTCCTGGTTAATTAAGATATTCCAAACTTCATAAAACGATGTTGTTTTCTTATCCTTATCTTTTCTTATCTTTTTTAAATTTTAAATTTGAAAAACAAACCGCCGAATCTTTAATTTTAATAAGATTTTTTTTCAATAACTTTTTGAATCAATTCCAAATTCAATTTTTGATTTCGTAAATTTTCCTACCTACAAAGTAGTGAGCCTACATAAATAGAGAGTGGACAGGTTAAAACTGACAGTTTCCGTTAGTTTCCGTTAATTTTAAATAAAATGCTTATTGTCTCAGATTTGCAAAAAAATCATTTGGGCCTCTTAATATGCAATTATAATCAAATTTTGTAGAGAAGAAAAAAATTTATAAATCCTAAATTATCTGTAAAAATGAAAACGAAGTCAAAAATTTCGTACTAATACATACAAATCGCCATAGATTTTCGAAAAATATGGCCGCCATTTCGAAAGTAAACAAAAACAAAAAAAGTCATTTGATATTTAAAACTGACATTTCATTATAATTATATAACGAAATATAAAGCGTGAAAATGATTTATTATGTAAAATATCAAATTTTTTTTATAATAATTAATTAAGTTATTATAATCCTACGTGTTTTAAGTGCTATTAGTGAATTTTGAATGTTTTAATTGTATGAATTTATAATTAAAATATCCCACGTGTTTGAGGTTAAAACCGCGGGTTTCTTTTTTTATTTTGTGCAATCAGATCTCTGTACTTTGATGATAATGGAGAATAGTAGTTGGAATATTGGAACGGTTTCATTAATAAGTCCATTGATTGTAAAACAAATACAAAATGTTGGTAGACATTACATAAAATATCATACAAGACACTCGAACGATGGACAAGGTTTGATTAATTCGGAGAATTCATCGACAAAGGTTACTGATCAAGATCTCGATATATTTATTGATGTTGATTATTTAAGAAGTTTGGATCCAAAAGAATGGCAAGATCAAGATCATTATGCTGTTTTGGGTTAAAAAAGTCATCGGTAATTATTGACATTTAAGTGATCATAATTTTATATTGGAGTAATATTAACTTTTATTTTTTTAGATATAATACGTCTGACGATGACATTAAAAGAGCGTATAGGAAAGTTGTTTTGAAACATCATCCGGATAAAAGGAAAGCTCAAGAAGAAGAAATTAAAACAGAAGATGATTACTTTACCTGTATAACAAGGGCTTATGAAACATTAGGTAAATATTTTAATAAGTCTCATGTTCGTGCAAAATTTAAGATACATAAAATAAGTTTCCCTAATATTATTTTTGATTTTATTCCATTCCATTGATTGTAGAACTGACGGTCATCGTAATTTCTTTGTTTAAAATGTAAGCATCAACCTGTAATTGTTTGAATTCAACAGAAAACTTCTAAAAGGTGGTCGGCATATTTTTATGAAAACATTAAATAATATCGAGAATAAAATCGAAGAAGAACGTAGAGCTTTGTTTTCAAATAAAACTAAATCTGAATCATCATCTAATCAAAATTCATCAGTTAAAGTAATTGATAAAACGGCAATGTGGACATCGGAAAATATGCAAGTTCTTACAAAAGCTGTAAATCTACTCCCGGCTGGAATGATCCAACTTTGGGAAGTGATTGCTAATTTTATGAATCAAAACGGCCAAATTTGTAATGATCGTAAATATTTAGCTCGTGATGTTCTGATTAAAGCGAAAGATTGGCAAAGTGGCGATTTCTCTAAAAACTCTGTTAAAGTACAAGCAAATGAAAATAAATTTTCATCGTTTGAAAAAGAACAAAAACGAATTAAAAATTCAGAAATAATTCAGAAATCAGTGGTGTTAAAGTAAACGAATCATCTAAACAGAAACACAAGAATAAAGTAGTAAATAATAATGGTGTTCAACCAAAAATGATGAATGGAGTTGATAAACAAAAAACTCCACCGCCTCAATCCATACAGGAAACTTCACCAACCCCACCACAATCATTATCAACAACGTTATATATTTTATATTTTATTGTATTTGGCTTTGTATTTATTTTTGTTAGCATGGTAATATAGAATTATTCGTTTCTGGGAAATTTTTTTTTTTAAATAATAAGTGTTGTGCAATTCAATTCAAACTTTATTGAGACTTTTTTTTTAGTGGAAAATTGCTAAATTCTAATTATGATATGCTTTCTTCTAAACCTGGATGTGGAATATTTGAAAGTATTCTAGGATTCTCTATAAGTCTAATTAATTCTGAACCCACTCACTTCTCGTCAACCAGCTCATCCTTGCTGGAGATCTTGTGTTATGTAATACCAACAAAGTAAACTTTCGTAATCAAATATCTCTCCCCGGAATATCTCATCACGACCTTGTATTTTTCTCATATGATGCAATGCCAAATCAATCCCAGAAGATAATAACTTTCCGAGATTATAAAAATGTAAATATTGAAGAACTTATCTCATACTGTACAAGATTACTGTGGAATATAATTTATGACTTGACTGATATTGACAGCCAACTTGAGCATTTCAATATGCTAGTAATTGAGATGTTCGAAATTCGACTCGAATTCGTCGATTAGGAAAATATATGTTAGTTTAAAACAACCTGAATGGTTCACTACTAACATCAAAATAAAAATTACAGAACGAATTAGGGCATACAATAAGTGGGCCAGAACTCGCTCTGATCAAAACCGGTAAACTATGTACGGCTGAGAAATATTGTTACCGCATCAATCCCGAAGTCGAAATACGAACATCTGAATAAAAAACTAAACCCTGAACTGCCGCCTAAGATGTTCTGGAAGAATGTAAAAAGCCTTGGAATTGGTAAAGAAAATGAACACCAGGTAATTCCTTTTAAACCTAATGATTTAAATAGCTATTACTGCTCTGATGTTCCTATCCAACCCTCACATGACTCGCATGTTGACCCTGTTTTTCCGGAAATTGATGCTAACATTCCAAATTTTGCTTTTGAACATATATCACATGAACAATTGTTCTTTGCTATCAATTCAATTAAAACTAACGCGACTGGTCTTGATAATATCTCATTAAAATTCATCAAATTAATTCTCCCTGAAATTTCTTCTTTTCTTTTATATATTTTCAATAACATAATTACTAAACCGTTTTTTTTTCAACTTGTTGGAAAACAGCTAAAATAACACCAATTCCTAAAGTTAAAAATCCTCTGTCTATGTCTGACCTTAGACCAATAAGTGCTTTGCCTACTCTCTCTAAAGCTTTTGAGATAATAATAAAAACCCAAATGGTACAATATTTGAACAGAAACAAACTGCTTTGTAAACATCAATCAGCATATAGGATTAGTCATAGTACAGCCGCAGCTCTACTACACATTGTAGATGATATACGCCGTAATGCTGACGCAAAAAAGTTCACGGTACTTGCGCTGCTTGATTTTTCGAAAGCATTTATTCAATAAACCATAAAAAACTTTGTCGTAAACTTTCATCTCTTTTTAATTTTTCACCGTCTGCTTGCAGGCTCATTTATTCGTACTTGACTGGCAGATCGCAAATTGTTGAAATTGATAATATTCTATCTGAAATAATGTCACAGCACTGTGGTGTTCCTCATGGATTCGTCCTAGCCTAGGACCAATCTTGTTCTCGCTTTTCATAAATGAAATAGCTAATTGCATAACGAATTCTGAATTTCACATCTACGCTGATGATAGGAAATAAAGCTAAAATAGAAAAAAAATTTGTGAAAACAGTGCAATTTTGTATGGATTTTAAAGGCCTGTATCTTGGCCCCCGGGGTTGATACACAACTCGTTTTGGTTTTATTCGCTTCAGTGAGTGATTCTATATCAAATTAAAAAAAAATTCTTGGCGCCTAGGTAAAAGTAATATCCCCCAAGCATTAAACTAAGACATAAATAGGCAATGATTTATTTTTTGTTACGTTGTGATATTCGTTCATCTAAATTCATATCTAGTCAAATCATACATTAGTTTACGTATCTTTCATAATTCTAATGTAATCATTTCCTCCCTTAACTTTAAAGTAAAAGTTTATATAAATTATTAAGTTATAAATATTAAGAGACATATGTGATGTAATTTACTGTAAATAGAAGCTTTCATAGCTTACTGTCAAATAAATAGTATTATTATTCATTATTATTATTATTAAAAATGCAAAACATGTTAGCAATATTGACATTGACAACAAAAAATATATAGTATAATATACACACTAATACCTTGATAAAAATCTTTCGAACAGTCCAGCCGCCATATTGAATTTTTTCGAACAGTCCACTTCGAAAATTACCTGTCCACTCTCTATTTATGTAGGCTCACTACTACAAAGGAAAAAGCAATAATTATTATTAAGTAAATAAATTCCCTGAAATTAAAGACAAAATTTAATCAAAATAATAATAAAAATATGGAGGGGCTGAAATCTCACAGCTCTGAGATATCAAGAAATCGGTCTGGGTTAAGGATTTTGATATAGTTTTCGGCAAAAATCTTTTATGAGGACATGGTTTTTAGTTTTGGGCAGCGATGTATATCAAACATAACTCTTTATTAAAGTACAAGTATTTTTTATCTCTGTTTAAAAATTTACTACAAAACTAACACGAAACATCAATACGTTGCCGAAAAATTATAATCAAAATTCCAAAAATATTGTTAAATTAAATAAAATCAAAATTTTTCAAAATTCCAAAAATTATAATAAAATCAAAAATTTAAAATTTTTCAAAATTCTAAAAATATTCCAAAAATTCTTACAAAATCAAAAATTAAAACTTTTTCCAAAATTCTAAAAATATTGCAAAAATTATTACAAAATCAAAACTACAAACTTTTTCAAAATTCCAAAAATATTTCAAAAACTATAACAAATTCAAAAATTTCCATGTCCAATTTCATTTTAAATTACATTTACGTCATAAAAACAGCTACATTTTTTTTCCCAAAAAATTGGCTAAAATATTAAATGAAATCATTTTTTGACACACTTGACATTATTTTTTGACAAACTTATAATGCCATAACTCTCTATAATAATAATAAAATATCATGTCATACGAACTATTAATTTTATTTTTTTCTAGGAAAATAGGGTAAAAAATAAATAAAAACCTTTCTTTTGACACACTTGACAACATTTTTTGACAAACTTATAATGCCATAATTCTCAATAATCATAATAAAATTTCATTTCAAACAAACAATTTTTTTTTCCAAAAAATTAGGTAAAAAATCTAAATAAAAATCTTTTGACACACTTGACAACATTTTTTTGACAAACTTATAATGCCATAATTCTCAATAATAATAAAAATAAAACTTCATTTCATATAAACAATTAATTTTATTTTTTTTCCAAAAAATTGGGTAAAAAAATAAATAAAAATCTTCCTTTTGACACACTTGACAACATTTTTTTGACAAACTTAAAATGCAATAATCTAGATTTTGGTCTCACATACCAATCCCGACCATCAAGATTTCTCCAAATTCAATGTTCCTACTCGTAATCACTTAAAATGAACGTTTTTTAAGCAAGAAATTTGCATATTATTTCCTTGTTTTGACACACTTGACGATTTTTTTGACACACTTCCGGTACAGTTATCAAACACATCGTCCTTTCGGCTCTTCCCATTGAGTAAACCTATTTTTAGAAAAAAGAAATTTTGAAATCCGTCCAGCAGTTTTCTAGATTTCGTCGGTTGTGACGGCCGGACGGCCGACAGACAGACACACATTTTTTTTTTTTGCTTTTTTAGAATCAGTAGGTCCTAAAACGTCGAGAAATGCCAAAAAAAGGGGGGGTAAGAATTTCACTTTGAGCTCATGAATGTAATACTTAGGTCTTTCAGACCGAAGTAATATGAAAAATGTAATTAATTTTTTAAAAAAATGAAAATAATTTTATATATAAAAATGACAGCCACAGAAAAATGCGACTTATTTCAACCACTACATTGATTTATATGATATTAGATATTGGAGGATGAGGAAATTATTTCGTAAAGCATGTATTTCATCTATCCTTTCAGAAACAAAGGATTCTCGGCCGCGATTAACAATTAGGATTTTGGACAAAAATATCGCAGGATTATTGGATAATGGAGCGTCAATCACAATACTTGGAAGAAATTCCTTGGAATTATTGGAATCATCAGGTACAACCTACCGTAAATACACTTCGTGTATTCGTACGGCAGATGATACTGCAAATAAAATTTTAGGTTACATTGAAATTCCAATAACTGTGAATGGCTCCACTAAACCAATGCGGTTTCATATTGTCTCTGGTTTACGAGAAGAGCTTTACCTGGGCATAGATTTCTGGGAGAAATTTGGTATTGTTCCTTCCTTTGTTAGTGAACTGACTCGTACAGAGCCACAAAATTTAAATACACATAACCTCACCACTGACCAGCAACGAGAACTGGATATGATTAAGGATTCTTTCCCGTCATTTGAAGTGTCTGGGCTCGGAAAGACTTCTTTGGTTGAACATGTCATCGATGTTGGTGATAACGCACCTGCTAAACAGAGGCATTATCCCACAAAAAAGGACGCTTACCCACTTCCCTTGATTGATGGCTTACTAGGTCGTCTAAATGGCACAAAGTACATTTCTAGTATTGATCTCAAAGATGCTTTCTGGCAGATTCCTCTGGCAGAAGCATCTGGAGACAAGACAGCCTTTACAGTGCCTGGTCGTCCATTGTATCGATTCCGGGTTATGCCCTTTGGATTGTGCAATGCTCCCCAGACAATGTGTCGGCTAATGCACAAAGTGATACCACATCAATATCACGAGAATGTCTTTGTTTATTTAGATGATCTATTGGTAGTCTCTTCCACGTTCCAGGAGCATATGGAATTGCTGTCCAAAGTCTCTTCCTTGATAAGAGCGGCTGGGTTAACCATAAACCTCAAGAAAAGTAAGTTTGTTCTGAGAGAGGTGAAATACTTGGGATTTTTGGTTGGTGAAGATGGATTTCGAACAGATCCTGACAAAATAAAAGCTGTTGCTGAGTATCCAGCTCCATCAACAGTAAAACAAATACGACGTTTATTAGGAATGGCTGGTTGGTATCAACGTTTCATACCAAATTATGCAAGCGTGGTATCACCGATAACGGATCTATTAATGAGGAGTTCGAGAAAATTGAAATGGACATTGGAAGCGCAAGCAGTTTTTGAAAATTTAAAAAGATTGCTGTCTACAGCACCGGTATTAATAAACCCTGACTATAATAAAGAGTTCTTTATTAGATGCGATGCAAGTCTGATAGGGGTAGGTAGTGTATTATATCAGGTCGACGAAGACGGACAAGAGTGTCCGATAGCCTTTGTACTACATCTCAAATGTAGCTACTAACTTACAAATAAAACTTTGATGAAAAATAATCATAAAACTAAAAAACAACAAACATAATAATAAATCATTACTCATGATAGTAAAAGCCAAATGCATTTCACACATGACGTAGAAACTAAATTAAAAAACATAAATCGATTTTTTATTATTTTTATAACTGACCATAACAAATGTAAAACATATAAACGAAATAATAATATGGGTCAGATTCAATTTCATAACATTGAAAAAGTGTGTGAAGAAAATATAATACTAAAAAATATCATGTTACACTTTTTAATTGTTTTATATTCTTTTAATAATTATTCCTTTTTGACGAATAAACAAATTTTCATACATAAATATTTTTAAGTATTTTAAGTAAATAAGAATCGATAAATTTTATTGAATTTGGTGGGAGAATAGATTTTTAGTAAATAAAGAAATTGCTTTTATTTAACAATTGGGGAAATGATTTATGTAAAATATTTTAGGTATATATAGAACGATTTTATTGAATAAAACTCAGATTTGATTTTAAACTTAAACTCTTGTTTTAATTTGGAATTATATCTCAAACTGACGTCACCGAGTAGCCCAGGCTAAAGGGACTTACAGTAAAACGCAAGACCGAATAATTAGATCTGTTAAAGGCTTGCCGATTACTGGGACAGTTCTCCAACTGTAAACGAACGCTGACTCAATTCATAATTATTGATATCTGTGGGAAAGCAACAAGTAAAGTTTTTTCCTGCCAACGAATACAACGAGAGAATTATAGTTCAATGAACCACGATTTTGAAAATGATTTCGCTCCATACTTGAAGAATCTAAATGAGGGCTTTGAAGATGAAATTAAGGACGAAATATATTATACCTTCATGTCGAAGAAATTAAATAAAGCTCAGAGAAACTACTCTGTTTCTGAGCTGGAATGTCTTGCGGCAATTCTTAGTGTGAAGAAATTCAGGGGCTATGTTGAAGGTCTCCGATTTACAATTGTGACTGATCACTCAAGTCTGAAGTGGCTTATGTCGCAGAAAGACTTGAGTGGTCGTGTGGCTAGGTGGAGCCTAAAACTCCAACATATGGATTTTACCATTGTCCACCAGAAAGGTAACCAAAATATAGGCCCTGATGCTCTATCTCGTCTTTATGACATTAGAATTACGAATTACAAAAAGACATTAGAATTACTTCGACGTCTTTATTATTGGCCGGCCATGGCGTCACAGGTACACAACTATGTTGTGTCCTGCGACACATGTAAACAAACAAAAGCCACGAATCAGATATTGCGTCCCCCGTTGCAATATCAATTCGAAACAGCACGTCCATGGCAGAAGGTTTATATAGATTTTTTGGGACCGTACCCTCGTTCTACACTTGGGAATACGGTGTTATTGATAGTTCTGGATCATGCTACGAAGTTTGTACTACTGAAACCACTTAGAAACGCAACTTCGCCGAAGGTGAATGCTTTTCTGAAAAATGAAGTGTTTCTAACATATGGGGTACCAGAGTTTCTGCACAGTGACAATGGCAAACTATTCACTAGTAGGAACTTTCAAAATCTTTTGTCAGATTTCAGCATCAAACATATTAGGACCGGTGTTTATAGTCCTCAGAGCAACGCGTCAGAGCGGGTCAATAGGTCAGTTCTAGCAGCAATTCGAGCGTTCATAAATGGTCAACATACCAAGTGGGATTCACAAATCGGTGAAATCGCATATGCACTGCGAGCCGCAGTGCATTCAGCTACCAAGTACTCACCTGAATTGATCATCGACCCTGACGTTGGTTACCATTGATAACTCGATCCCAGATACATATTAGTTGTTGGAAGTAGTTCGGTGGGTTCCCTAACATAGAGGGGATGACGACATTTTTGTGATTTCAAGGTTAAATATCTTGACTTTTACCTTGAATTCACGGTGTAACGTAGAGAGTTCTCATAAATAACATGGAAACCAATTTCTATTCTTTTCTCCATTCAATCAAAATATATTTCCATCATTTCATTTCATTTTTACAATAATAACAATTTAAAAATTTTTCAAATTATAACGAACAGCCTCAATTTCAAATAACAACAAACAATAGATAAAAGAACTCATTTCTTTTAACGAGGATATGTTCGTTCTTCTCAACGTTGCTCCATCTTCGTTTTTTTTTTCAAAATGATGTGTCAAAGAAATCACATTTTTTTAATTTGATCATTCATTCCAAGTTTTCCTTCACATGAAAATAAAAACATCACATTTTTGATCTCAATGAGAAAAAGTAGAAAAAAAATTATTAATATTAAGAAAATTTTTATTAAACAATTATGCGACATTGAGATGTCGATAGAATTTTGATGCAAAAATAGTTTTTTCCAATTTACAATGAGTGATGAAAAAAGGAATTAACCAAACATTATTAATCAAATAACACAATAAATAATTAATTGTAAAACAACTTATACTTTTCATTTGAATTATGAACAAATTGGAATATTTTCGCTGGAATAATAACATCACAATCTGAATCAGTTGAATCAGTCCCACGGCAGATAGGATTGGTTAAGTTGAGTGGAAAAACGAAAAATTATATAGATCTATTGGTGGGATTAGTCATCAGACAGTTTATTAAATTTTGGGTGCAGTTATTTTATTACATATTGCTTCTCTGAGGAACGGACTAGTTCCTGTTTGATATAGGGAAGCATTTAATCAACCAGTGGAATCAGGACGATGCTGAAAAAGGAAACATCAAACAAATTACAATCACCGTATTATATAAGATAAGTAATTTATTTTTTTTAAATACATGTACTTTTACTATAATTATAACGATAGTTTTTTTTCCCTTTGGAAGTGAAATGATAGCTTAATTCTAATATAATAGGAGATTCTTAAGTCCAGAGGCGTTTGGAAAATTTGTATCCCGGAATTTTTTGTGTGTATTGATAGTTAATTGAAATAAATATAGGGTATAAAGTCCAATTAACAACAACTCTCAAGAAGACTCGACCCCGGGGAGAAATGTTGCAAATAATTGAACACAACGCAGAAGCCGAATAAACTTTCAAAATTAAATTATATAGTATGCTTTGTAAATTTTGTTTTAAAATATTGAATAGTTTATTTTTGCTTTTGAAATTTGATATCCAAGCAGATAATACGCTTTCCTGAAACTTAAAGTCATTAAAATTTGAGATTCAGCAATTGTAACAAAAGATAAAGAAAGCTGGTTTAATAATCGAGAAAAGTCTCACATTTCAAAATTTGTGAAAGAAAAAAACTAATGTAAGAAAACTATTTCAAACTAATTAATTGATTGTAAATCTGATTGTAAAATGAATTATAGGTTTGAGTACTGCATTAAAAAAAGACAAGAAACATAAATTGAGTTTTCGTCAAAGCGCATACTACAGACATTTTCCAACAATTACATATTGGAAATCACTTGAATTTTGCAATTCGAAATCACTTTTCATTTTCTCTAAAATTCCCTTAGAAAAATTTTTTGTGTTTCGTGCCACTTTACACCCGTGACTTAGGATATTGATTAGAATGTTGACTTAAATGTTGACGAAATATTCTCTCATCATATGAATTCGTACATCGTAATATTTAGAAATTTAATACAAAAAATCTCAAAGAAATGCAATTTCTAATATGTAATCATAGATGAAAGATTCAACTTAAGTAAATACTATGTTAAATATGAAAAATGATGAAGTTTCAATTTAGAAATTATCTGAACATGAAAATTAAAATGTACCATATTTTATTTTCATTTTTATTTCATCGCCGCTGTGGCTAAGTTGTGTAAGATACACGGGATTTGAACATACGTCTCTGATAAATGTGAGTTCGAATCCTGGCACGCAACACAAAATATTCTTCTAAAGGAATTTTAGCGAAAATGAAAAGTTATTTCAAATTGCAAAATTCAAGTGATTTTCAATATGTACTTAAGCTTAATTGTTCACAAAAAACCCTTCCAAATAAAAATTATTCCATTTTATTCATAAAAATTCCATTTACGGCATTTAAATTTTTCAATAATGTAGTCTTTCAGCCATTTCGTTCAAATTTATTATTTATATCATTTCGATATTAATAAGAAAATTAATTATTTATATGACAGATAGTTTGTTTTCCATCATATTATTTTTGCATAGTTTCATTTTCTGTAAATAAACTAAAGAAAAACCAAAGCTGCTATTTCATTATTTTCTTAATACATATTATTATTTCCAGCCATTTGTGATTGATCGTATAAAAATCTATAGTATGTACACTTCACGATGGTTTTTTTGTAGAATTAAAGTTATGCACACAGAATAGATTAGAAGAAGTTGGATTATGATGGATAGTACTTAGTAATTGTATCAAAGCCAGATGAAAAGGCAAGGAGTGTGTTGGCGTGCGGGTGAAGGGGGGGGGGCGCAGCCCGCGGGATACCCCCTAGTTTCTTATACTAGTCACAAAGTGAAAATAAAAGATAAATTTTTATCAATATCGCATATCGAAACTTGCAATAAAATTAATTAATTATCACAGTCATCCAACAAACAAATCATTAGTGCAATTTCCATACAGTTTAAGTAAAACTAAAAATAAATACAGCACTTCGAGTAAGGTCAAACGAGATTCCACAACACAGATTCCATGTATATGATATAGAGCAATCTATACTTATTTTATAGATTTTATGTATATATATCAGGATTTATCAGGATTATATTTATATATCAGGATTTATCCTCGATCAAACATATTTCAAAATTGTAATACTTTTTGTAGCGACGAACAAAATTCATAATACTTGACGACCGAATAGTCTGCGGCAACGCGTTGTACATACTAACTCCAAGAACAAAAAAAAATGAGGAATTTAAAATACGAAACCTATTTATAGGTAGTATAACATGCCCGGTTCGCCTAGAGTTGGACAACATAATTTTACTATGTCTAGATATGGAGGACTCTTGTTGTTTAAAATCTTATGGATATATAAGAAAGTACGAAATTCAAAGTATTTTTCAATTTCACATCCCAGGGTTAGTTTAGAAAAAGCCGAAACGTGGTCATATTTCATCAACAAAAAGACATATCTTACACATGCACTGAACAACATTCTTAACCTATGCATGCATTTATCAAACATACCAAACAAGACTACATCGCAGTACAAAAAGTATGGCAAAACATAAGCCATAAATAGACTATGTCGCAATTTCACACTAGTAGATGCCGTTAATTTCCATAGAGAACGAAGAATGCCATACACACTACTACATATTGTATCAATATGTTCCTCTCAGGACAGTGTAGAGTCAACAACAAGCCCCAGCTTTCGCACAGAAGTTGAGTAATTAATCACCTCATTAGCCACTACAACATTAGGAAAAGTACTACTTAACAAATTTTGTTTATAAATAATAATAGATTGAGTTTTTTGGCATTCAGAAGCAAGTCATTATCATGTGCCCATTTCAAAATTCTCTTCATGTCATCATTCAATTTTCCAAACCCTTGCGTTAAATTCATCACCCAAATAAACTTGGAGATCATCTGCGTACATATGAAACTTAGAGAACCTTAAGCAAGAAGTGTTATCATTTACAAAAAGTGAAAATAACAGAGGTCCCAAAACAGACCCTTGCGGTACACCTTCATATAATGACATTTCATCTAACCGCACACTACCAATCCCAAATATTTGTGTTCTTCCCAACAAATAAGAATAAATCAAGATAGATCACAAATAAGATCACTAGATAAATCACAAATAAGAATAAATCATGAACAAATAAGAATAAGTCTTGAAAGTTTTATACATATTTTCTTTAAGTTTATAGAATTAAAGGCTTTTGAAAAATCCAAACGTACCAGAACAGTAAACTTGTTAGCATCCGCGTTGCGTCTAATATCATCAGTAATATTCAGCAAGGTAGAAGTAGTACTATGATCCGGTCTATAGGCTGACTGGAATTCCGATAATAAATCGTTAGTTAGCCGATAATTCTCTATTTGATCCTTCATTATAATTTCAATCGCTTTACTCAGAGTTGATAGGATACTTATTGATCTTAAATCCGATATTGTTTTATGGTTTTTAGTTTAGGGATTGGAATTATTTTAGCAATCTTCCATCTATTAGAAAAGTAAGACTGTGTCAAAATGCTATTAAATGTATGCAAAATATATGGCGAAATTACGGGCAAGAGAATCTTGATGAATCTCAACGATATGTTGTCCAAACCAACGGATTGAGATTTTATGGAGTAGATTGATCTAGGAAGATCCTGGTAAGAAATATTTTCAAATGCCAGTTGGCGAGAGTTAGGATCAATGTCACTAAAGATCATGCTAGTGTTCGTATCAATAACAGGCTGAGTAATAGGTGTACAACAATTTATTGTTGTGATTGATTGTATTGATTTGAATTAGAATAAAATAATTGTATAAAACCCAAACAGCGAACTGTTTTTCTCCTCTATAAACAATTGATTCACCTAAATGATAAAAAAATTTGAATTTTCAATATTTTGTTTTACTCGTGAAATTTATATCAGAGTTGGTTTTAGATTTTTGCAGTAACCTTTTTCTATCCTTATACTCTCATAATTGAATATAATTGAAATAATTGAAATTCCGCTAGGTGGCGCGTAAAACCTTGGTTTACTTCAAGGTTCATATCTCAAAAAAACCCCTGTTTTTGTTTGTTTTTCACAAATTTTAAAGTAAACATATGCAGCTATGAAATTGAGAAATAAAAAGTCCGCAATTCAATATGGATGTTTTCTTACATTTTTTTAAAGTTTAGTATATGAAAAATTCACATGTGTTTTTTTATTAAGTTAACAATCCTGTACTAAATGTGGAATGAATTAAATAAATTAAACATTTCATATTTTAACACCTGCAATAAATTTAAACCATTTTCTGTGCATTAATGGTTGAAAACTTATTAAAAAAATTTAAGTTAAGTGGTAAAGTAAAGACATTTAAATTATTAAAAAGGTCTGTAAAATGTTTATTCATTTTAAAAAATGTTTATTCATTTTAAAGAATGTCTATTCAGTCCCTTCTTACTAATTAAAATCTCATTAGAGACCCATAATTTTAACATTTAAAATTTCTAATGACGCCCACAAACGTTTTTTGGAACAAATTATGCTTGCATCCAATCATAATATATTAAATTGTACCTACCTAATTTTACCTGATTCTACCTATGTCAAAACTATTTAAAGGGTATATATATTGATGTGATTGCCTTATAGCAACTATATTCAAAAATATTTAGAAGACTTAACGTTTAGAAAAGATAATAATAGAAATGGCTTTCAAATTGTGCTGTAACTTGTACAGTCTCAAAAATCATAAGCGGACATCAAAAAATGTGAAACTGGTCATACCAGCTGTTATTCAAAAAGCTGCGACCCTAAATTTTACTTTGCGTGATGACCAGTTTATATGTGAAACATGTCGCACTTATATCTATAAAAATAAGGTAAATTTAATTATTTGATTAAAACGAATAAAAATTCAGATGCAACTAATATTTTCCACAGCAGCTTTCATGTTCGGAAACTATCGATAGTGAAATTATTTCTATAAATCAGAAAGTTGAAAATGTACCAACGAACGAAAATATTCAAATACCTCCAGCATCTTTAGATCCATCACCAGTTTCGGTTGATACTATATCTCCACCAGTTCCTGAACTACTTAATGACACTTTAGAAGATATTAACAAATGTTCTTGGAAGGTTAGCCAAATCTCCTATCAAACAAAAACATGTTGCAACAGGAAGTTATAAAAAAATTGCAAGTGTCACATCGGCAATAAGTCACAGAATATTTCAAGTAGATTCAGTTAAAGTGTTATCACCAAACGAGGAATGTAAATAAACATCATGGCTTATGAACCTTAAAAAAGAATTTAAAGATGCCAGCTCTAAATCAAAACAAGTGTTTTTGTTGACAACTCTACCATGTAATTTTTGGTCAAATCAACGTATCCGGGATGAACTTAATTCATCAAGACGACTGGTAGAATTCGCCATGAATCTGTTGGAAACAGAAGGTCTTTACAGTTGGCCTCAACAGAAAACAAGTGCACAGTTTGTCACAAAAGATAGTGTGGCGATTCGTACATTACGTAATATATATTCAACATATACCGAACGCTTATTCGTTCCAAAAACGCAATATGGTAACACTTTTTCGGTACAATTAAAATTATTTTTATTAACATTTTTTGTTGTTGTTGTTGTTCTGACTTCCGTTTTGAGAGTTGACTGAAAAATGTCGTAAAAGTTTCATTATATAAAAATTAAGAAAAACTAGTTTATGTTTGTATTTTGTTTTATTTTAAAATATATGAAATCGTAAGAAACATTGTAATAAAAGAAATTGTTTTGAAAAGTACGAAGAATATTTCAATAATTACGGGGCCATGAATTTCAACCTACAAATGATATAGCCTAGTAAGTATATAATAATCTAGCTATAAATGGTGACCTTCGGATGTGTACAACAAAATTTTACTAAAAAATTAATAACAAGTCAAAATTTACACGAACATTAAACAACATTTAATCAACATATTGTTTAAAAAAGGCCATTTTGGTGAATTATATTTTTCGTCAAACTACATCAACTCAGCCATCAATTCGATATAAAATCTATTGAAACTCAACATACATATAAATTAATTCACTACATTTTACATATTTTGTGACAAATAACAATAATAAAATAACAATAATATTCAATTATAACAAATCGTAACACGAATCAGGATCCGACGGAACATACAGGAATCATCTGTACCCTATTTCACCAAACTTACAAATTTGTAATTTCATGCATTTCATTTTGTTAAAATTTGTATGAAATTACAAATTTGTAAGTTTGGTGAAATAGGGTACTGGTCCAGCTAAACTTAACATATAAAATTAAATTCAAGTAAATATATTTCACTTACAAATTTAAACTTGTTATATAAAGAAAAATAGAACTCTTTTTTATATAAATTCTTGATATATAAATTTAAAAACTTCATGAATATAATTAAAAAAAACTCTTGTTATATAAATATAAAACTCCATTACCCTATTTCACCAAACTTACAAATTTGTAATTTCATACAAATTTTAACAAAATTTGTGAAAATTTGCATGAAATTACAAATTTGTAAGTTTGGTGAAATAGAGTACATATATACGAATTAAGCTTCCTATGTACATATATATAAATAATTTCAAACTATCGGTATTACACATGTAAGTAAAAATTTGCATTCGGTGATCTCTCAAACGTGGATAGCAACACACTTAATTTATATACGCGCTCGCAATATAACGATAAGTACCTTTACATGGTAGCGTCCGTCGGGAACATAATAGTTAAATTAAATTTATATTTGTAAAGCTTTTGTACTCCCGCAATTTAGTGTTCCTCAGCATACCTCCGATAACAATGTCGACTCCACCGAACTCACCTACATCCAACGGTAAGATCCAAACTAGACATATAGACAGAGTGTCCTTACGATTACCACCATTTTAGCGTAGCAACCCAAAACTGTGGTTTACTAATATAGAAGCCCAATTAGTAACGGCGGACATTAGAGTTGATTCAACAAAATACAAGCTCTTACTAGTTAGCGATATCGTGGAAAATCCACCCGACAACAACAAGTACGATACCATTAAAGCGGAACTGATTCGCAATCTAACCGAATCCGATACAACACGGTTACAGAAACTTCTCAAAGGAATGGAACTAGGTGATCAGACTCCAAGTCAACTGCTTAAAGTTATGAAAGCGAATAATAACAACCAACTTTCTGATGACGTTCTTAAATCTTTATGGCTCCAGCGTTTACCTCAACAAGCACAGGCTGTTCTCGCTACCAGTTCAGAGAAATTAGAACCTTTAGCATTACTGGCAGATAAAATTTTAGAGACCTTTTCGGTCGGTATCGTTGCCACCATAAATTCGAAACCAAAATCTAGCTTAGAATCCAAATTGGATACGCTACTATGTTGAATAGACGCTCTTGAAAAACGCGAAACTAGTAACATTCGTCGATCAAGGTATCGAAATCGTTCACGATCTTTTTCTCGCGCAAGTCGTTCACCTAAACCAAACCAATCCAGCCAACCGAGTACAAAACGAAACTTATGTTGGTATCATTTTCGTTTTGGATCATTGGCCAAAACATGTAAAAAACCGTGTAATTTCACACTTTCGGAAAACTCTTAACTACATCACAAGTAGCGACGTGTGGTAGTAGTATCCAAAATTGTCGTTTATTTATCTACGATCCCTCCAGTAAAAGACAGTTTTTGATCGATAGTGGAGCGGACATCTCGGTTATACCAGCGACAATAAATGACAAAACCTGTAACAGATATAGCTTACCTATTTTCGCTGCAAATTCCACTAGAATAAATACTTTTGGAAAAACAACAATCAAGCTAAGCCACGGTCTTAGAAGAGATTTTACGTGGTCATTCGTCATTGCGGATGTATCGAAACCAATCATCGGGGCAGATTTTTAAAAATATTTTGGACTTCTGGTTGACCTCAAGCATAATCGACTTATCGATCCACTTACTTCTTTCAAGGTTTCAGGAAAAGTTATCGAGGGTCCATCTTCAGGTCTTACAACTATTAGTGCTTCGGTCAAAAATACAAACATTTTTCCGTTACTTGCAAAGTACAAAAATCTCACAATCGAAAACACAGCAGACATTCCGGTATCACACAATGTTACACACCATATCCAAACGAAAGGTCCTCCAATTTCTTGCAAAGTCCGTCGACTTTCATCAGAAAAATATATTGCAGCAAAAAAGGAATTCGAGAATTTAATGGCCCTTGGGTATTGCAAGCGCTCTGAAAGTCCGTGGGCAAGCCCACTACATCTCGTTAAAAAAAGCAACGGAGAATACAGACCTTGTGGTGACTATCGTGGTCTCAACGCTGTCACAATACCAAACCAATACTCAATCCCACTCTTACAAGATTTCATACACCAATTGAATGGGTGTACAGTCTTTTCAACTCTGGATTTAGTAAGGGCATACCATCAAATACCTGTTTAACCATCCGATATATCAAAAACAGCAATTCGAACTCCATTTGGTTTGTTCGAATTTAACCGTATGACGTTCGGACTTCGTAATGCAGCGCAAACATTTCAAATTTAATTTTTCGAATGAATTAAAACATAAAAAACAATATAACTTGAAATTGGTCCAGTCCATACAATAAATAATATGTTAAATTGTGCAAAGTGTAACCATGTAGTTGGTTCAAAAGAAAGAAATGCAATAAGGTGCTATGGTAAATGTAAACGGCTGTTGCATAATCAATGTTTAGGAAGAGATTTTGAAAAATATTTTGCTTTTTTCAAAGATTGCATTTATGCTAAATTTGTATGTGAACCATGCCAAGCAATTGGTGATGCATTAAATAGTGTTCATGGAGATATTAATAATGTTTCAACGATGTTAAATGAACTTAAAGCTATTGTGTATAACAATACGGAAATATGCAGCAATATAAATTTAAAATTAGATCAAATGAATTTAAAATCTTTAGAGGAACCAGAAACATTTTCGAAAACAAAAACAGAATTGCTGACGACAAATGTAAAAAAAACCATAATTTTCAAACCAAAAATAACACAAAATCAACAAGTGACATCTAGTGAAATAAAGGAATGTATCGATCCTACCGAGGTCGCGCTTAAAGGATATAAACAATTACCAAATGGTGATATGTTATTACATGTAAATTCATTACAATCGTTAGATAAAATTAAATTAGTAGCAGCGGAAAAACTAGCTGACAGTTATGAAATGAGGGTGCTAGATGAATTAAAGCCTAGAATTAAATTACTCAGAATAACGGAGGAAATTCTTGATGATAACCTTGTGTCCATTATCAAAAAGCAAAACGAATTTCTGCAAAATTGTAATATAACAGTAAAAACCATTTGGAAACGAAAAAATAAAGATGTATATGATGAATGTAGGGAAATTATACGTAAGATATGATTGTTGTAGGGTTGTTGATGGCTTATATCTGACCAGATGCTATAAATGTAATGATTATTCACATTGTGTAAATAACGATACATGTCCAATTTGTGCAGAGTCACACAAACGTGAACAGTGTAAGGCAATCTTTAAAAAATGCATTATTTGCAAAAAGTTTTGTGAAAAATATAAAATAAATATCGAAATAAATCACGCGGTATGGGACAGAGATTGTCCAACATACTTGAAAAGAATTGAAAATCTACGAAATAAAATAGCATATAAAATATAGCAACCACAAAACCAAAAGATTTTATACACTAATTGTCAAAGCCTATATTCAAATTTTGAAGTTATTCAAATAACTTGCCTTGAATTACAACCTGTTATATTTTTATTATCAAAAACCAGAACTTTATCAGAAATGGACAATGCAGAACTACAAATTAATGGTTATGATCTTGTAAGAACTGATTCAGATAATAGACACACTGGTGGAGTAGCTTTATATATACAGAAACACATTCATTTTATAATAGTTTCACAAATCGTGGTAGGAAAAACATGGTTTTTGGCTATCAAAGTAATACGAGGTTTTACACCAGGAATTTATGGCGTTTTATATAGGTCACATTTGGAATCTCACTCAAACTTTTTAGAAAATTTAGATAACTGGTGTGATGATGTAGTTGATACAAATACCCTTAATTTAATAGTAGGTGACTTTAATATTAATGTTGGCAATAAAAATTTTTACGGAGATAAATTATTAAGATTAATCAAAAACATGAATATGAAACAATTTGTGAAAGACTATACACGAACTACTAATAACAGTGTATCCATTATAGATCTAGCTATTTCTAATAAAGATAATGTCAAGTGCGAAATATTAAATGACTATAAAATGTGTGATCATAATATGATAGGTATTGAGTTAATGCAGCATAAAAATAGAAAGCCTGTATCAAAAACTATTAGAACTTCTTGGAAAAATTACTCAAAGGATAAATGCGTGGAACAACTAAATATCTTATGTGAAAATATAGAAGATAGCAATGTCAATATTGATATTAATGCTAAAAGTATAACTTTAATGAATAATCTGAAGAACACGGTAAATTTGATGACAAAAAAAATTATTGTGAGAAATAATTATAACACCAGATGGTATAACCACTATTTAAAAAATTTAAAACATAAAATAAATCTCTATTATAAAAATTATTGTGTTAATAAAACTGAAGAAAATTGGGGTGAGTACAAGAAATATAGAAATATTTATAAAAATGAAAGTAGAAGAATAAAATCTGAATTTATAAGAAATGAAATTGAAATGAACAAAATCTGCCCAAAAGATCTTTGGAAAAATATTAAATCTTTATATTCAACAAAAAAAAAGATATTAAAAATGTAACTTTTAACAACAAAATTGTTGTAAATCCTAAAGAATTAGCTACCAACTTCAATTTGTTTTTTGTTGATAGCATCAAAGAAATAGTAAATAATATTCCAGTAATAAATTGTAATTTAAATAATTACAATATAAGCCCAATTCAACCCTAATTTGAATTTCAAACAATAGATGTTGAAAAAATCAAAACCATATCCAAATTATTAAAAACTAAAGTATGTATTGATGATATAAATATAAAAATATTTTTAGACGCATTAGAGTCAAACTCATTTGAAAAGCAGTACACAGACATTGTAAACAAATCGCTAAGTGAGGGGGTAGTACCTGACAGTTGGAAAATTTCTACAGTTGTACCAATACCAAAAACATCTAATCCTAAAACTGCCATAGAGTATAGACCAATAAATATGCTTCCAGTTTATGAAAACATATTAGAAAATGTAGTAAAAGAGCAGTTAATGAAATTTATAAATGATAATAATATTTTAGTCGATCAACAGTCTGGTTTTAGAGCAGCACACTCATGTGAAACAGCACTTAATTTGCTATTATTAAAATGCAAAAATGATTTAAATGATAAAAAAGTAATAGTTGTTGTGTTTTTAGATTTTAAAAGAGCTTTTGAAACAATTAACATAGAAATAATGATTGGCATATTGAATAAAATTGGAGTAACTGGCCCTTCTTTAGAGTGGTTTAAAAGTTATTTGTCTAATAGGAAACAAAAAGTCAAAATAAATGAGCACTTCTCAGAAGAAATTAACAACGATCACGGTGTACCGCAAGGATCTGTTTTGGGACCACTGCTATTTATAATTTATATTAATGAAATTGTAAATGCAATCAAAGAATCAGAAATATATATATTTGCAGACGACACAGTTCTTACAGTTTCATCTGATACAGATTTTGATGCTATAAATAAAATTAACAGTGATTTACAACGTTTATCAGATTGGCTCAAAGTTCATAAATTAGCATTAAATTTATCAAAAACTAAGTTTATGATGTTATCATTCAAAAAAATTAGTAACTTTAGTGTCTTAATAGACGGGCAACATATCGAAAGAGTGTCCCAAACAAAACATCTTGGTGTTATTATTGATGATAAGCTGAACTTTAAAGAACACCATGAACACATATATAAAAAAATAAACAAAAAACTTGGTTTATTAAAACGTATACGAAAAAAACTTACATTAGATAGTGCAATTATTTATTATAAAGCCCTTGTGTCGCCTCATATTGATTATTGCAGCACAATACTTTTTACTTTAAATCAAGGTCAATTACAATAGTTGCAAAAACAACAAAACAAATTTATGAGAGTAATTTTAAGAGTGAGTCGTGATACACATAGACTTAATATGTTGAATGCTTTAAGTTGGCAGACCATTGAACAACGAGTGAATTTCAATACATTGAAATTTTTGCATCGTATAACAACTGGTGAATTACCACAGTATTTAAGACGTCATCTAGTATCCAATCGAGACCAGCATTCATATAACACCAGAAATACTCATTATGTAATTCCACTATACAAAACAGAAAGAGCAAAAAACTCAATTTTTTCAAAAGGACTAAATTTGTACAATGAATTTAAAGGAAATGATGAATTTATTAATTTTCGTGATTTCAAAAGAAAATTAAACACTTTTGTAAAACATAAATTTCCATTAGTTTAGTTCAGTACTATTATTAAAATAAGGAAATCAGATAATCAACTTCTTAAATTTTATTTTAATTCAAACAATATGAATAATATGATGTTAATTGTACCTGTATTATAAAAATGTCGTTTCTGACAATAAAGTATTATTATTATTATTAATGTTTATTCATATCGGTTTAACAGGTTTAGATTTCGCTTTTCCATATATTGACGATGTTCTGATCGCATCAAGGGATGAAACAGAACATCTTATTCACCTCGAGCAAGTTTTTGCACGACTTGTTGCTTATGGTTTGGTTCTCAATATCGAAAAGTGCGTCTTTCTAAAACCCGAAGTAAACTTTCTAGGTCACAAAATTAACAATATTGGTATCATGCCAACGTCAGAACGGGTTGCAATCATTAACAATTTTCCACAACCTAAAACAGTCAGTGAAATTCGAAGATTTCTTGGAATGTTAAATTTTTATAGACGTTTTACCCCAGATGGCGCGCTAAACCAGAGGCCTTTGAATGATTTTCTTAAAGGAGCAAAGAAAAACGATAAACGGAAACTCAACTAGACTGAAGAGTCAGTTCAAGCTTTTGCACTTGCAAAAAGACAGTTATCCGATGCAACTATTCTATGCCATCCAAACCCTGATGCGTCACTTGCAATTATGGTAGACGCTTCAGATCATGCAATTGGTGCAGTCGTGCAGCAAAAGGTAAATAAAGCTTTTCAACCTCTAGCATTTTCCTCAAAAAAACTCACTAGAAAACTGCTAGCGGCATATACTGGAATTAAACATTTTAAATATTTACTTGAAGGTCAAGTGTTTACCTTATTCACTGACCACAAACCACTGGTATACGCTTTTAAACAAAATCCAAATAAAGCATCACCACGCCAATTGCGTCATCTCGATTTTATCGGACAATTTACGACAGACATCCAGCACATCGCTGGAACGGATAACATAGTTGCCGATACACTATCACGAATTAGCGAAATTGCTATTCCAACTACCATAGATTTTGTCGCACTGTCCGAAGCACAGACTAATGACCCTGAGCTTAAAAACCTTATCGAGACAAATATTTCACTGCAGTTTAAAAAGACTCCAATTCCTGGATCTGACAAAACAATTTACTGCGATTTTTCAACCGGTGTACCGAGGCCATTCATTCCAGAAAAATTTAGAAAACAAATTTTTGAATACATTCATAATTTTTCACATCCTGGCGTAAGAGCCACCGTTAAAAACGCAAGATTCAAATTCGTTTGGTCTTCCATGAACAAAGACATCAAGAATTGGACACAAACATGTATGGCATGTCAGACGTCCAAAATTTCACGTCATGTACAAAGTCCATTAGGAAATTTCCCATTGGTCAGTAGACGTTTCGATGAAATGCATATAGACATCATTGGCCTATTACCAGTCTCAGACGGACAACGATATTGCCTCACCGTCATAGACCGATTTACTCGATGGCCGGATGCTTTCTCATTACCAGATATTCAGGCTGACACGGTCGCCTTCTCTTTGTACAATGGTTGGATTTCAAGGTACGGTACCCCTTCATCTATAGTTACAGACCAAGGAAAACAATTCGAATCCAAACTATTTTGTGAACTTTCACAACTATTAGGTTTCAAAAGAAAACGAATAACGTCTTATAACCCCAAAGCAAATGGCTTTATTGAACGATGGCATCGTACGGTTAAAGCGGCCATTATGTGCCATAATGAACCTCACTGGACGCGTATTCTACCGACAGTTTTATTAGGTCTCCGTTCAACGTTCAGAGAAGATTTTAAGACGACTTCAGCGGAACTAGTATATGGCGAAACAATACGTTTACCTGGTGACTTTATTAATCCTTGCAATACGTCATCATTTCAGTCGACATTTGTATCACAACTGAAAGATAACTTTAAACAGATTACTCCAGTCCCACCAGCTAGACACTCCAAAAACACCACCTTTATATTTAAGGAAATTCGCGATTGCTCACATGTATTAGTGCGTATTGACGCAGTACGTCCACCACTACACCGACCATATGACGGCCCTTTCGAGGTAGTGGAACGTCATGAAAAATACTTTACTCTTAAAATTAAAAACAGAGAGGTCAGTATATCCGTAGATCGATTAAAACCTGTGTTTCTAGAAACTTCTGACACTGTCAAGGACACTCAGACCACAAAATTACAAACTCACCCAATGGCCGAGGAAAAGAAGCAGGATACGAACGGTAAAACCAAAACAGTTTCTTTTAATCTTACTCCTGAGGTAGCTCCTCCTAACATGACACGAACGGGTAGATACATTAACGTGCCATTACGTTATCCCTGATCGTTCACGCATTTACTGGCGGGGGAGTACTGTGGCGATTCGTACATTACGTAATATATATTCAACACATACCGAACGCTTATTCGTTCCAAAAACGCAATATGGTAACACTTTTTCGGTACAATTAAAATTATTTTTATTAACATATTTTGTTGTTGTTGTTGTTCTGACTTCCGTTTTGAGAGTTGACTGAAAAATGTGGTAAAAGTTTCATTATATAAAAATTAAGAAAAACTAGTTT
Source organism: Diogma glabrata (assembly GCA_963693315.1). Taxonomy (NCBI): domain Eukaryota; kingdom Metazoa; phylum Arthropoda; class Insecta; order Diptera; family Cylindrotomidae; genus Diogma; species Diogma glabrata. Next base: position 24,152,568 of record OY856189.1, read on the forward strand.
ATGTTTGTATTTTGTTTTATTTTAAAATATATGAAATCGTAAGAAACATTGTAATAAAATAAATTGTTTTGAAAAGTACGAAGAATATTTCAATAATTACGTGGCCATGAATTTCAACCTACAAATGATATAGCCTAGTAAGTATATAATAATCTAGCTATAATAGTAAAAAAATTCAAACATACTTCTTATCAGAGGAAATTAGTAGACCAATGCCTGGCCTTTGGTCTACTAATTTCCTCTGATAAGAAGTATGTTGTTACTATTACAGAAGGATCAACAAAAATTAGGAAATCAAAGCGGTTGGTATTATGGATGCTGACTGACATCTACGAAATGCTCTTGGAAGAAAACCCAGATGTCAAAATCAGCTTCTCAAAGTTCACTACGTTGCGACCGAAGGAATGTATTTTAGCCGGACCTACACAATGTCTGTATATGCATGATACATGAAAATGTATGTTTAATGTGTAAGCCGCTCTTAAATTTAGTAAAAAATGAAAAAGATCTGCTTAAGAAACAGAGTTGTTCTAATGATACAATGGATTGTGCAACAAATATATGTAATGATTGTAAAAATATTGTTGAAGCTTACACAGAAACAATTTTGGAATCTCTTGAATTTTACGAAGAAATACATTATGAGAAATGGTTAATGCAAGATTGATATTCGTTAGAACGCATGGAAAAAAATAAGGAAGAATTTGTAGAAGATTTAGCATATACATCGGTAAACAAATTAAAAATTCATGATTTCATCGCAAGGCAGCAATCAAAGTTTCTTAAGGAAACGAAACTTAAACTACGTCACGGCAAATTCGTATTTATTATGGATTTTTCAGAAAACTACTCAATGATAACGCAGCATGAGATACAAGCTGCACATTTCAATAAAGTTCAAGCCACAATCCACCCAACCGTAGTTTATTACAAATCATGTAATGATAAACTAGAGGTCTTATCTTTTGTCATTATATCTGATCATTTAATGCATAACACAGTTGCAGTTCATAAATACCAGGAAAGGTATATTGAATTTGTAGAGGTTAATGTATTTAAACATAAATAATTAATCTCTCCAAACGATCAGTTACTCATGACATCAACCATCCAAACATTGATCGATGAACAACACATTATAGCGCTAAACGATTAATTAAATAATTAATTAATCTGCTAGAAAAACGAACCAATGCAAAATAGATCGAATTGCGTTCAATGGATTTCATTGCCATTTTTAATTGACAAAAATGATTGTAAAAATTATAGAAAAAACTTTCACTTTATCTCGGCACGTTCGTGATAGCTAATCATAATTAAATTTATAATAATCCTGTGGATTTCAATTACCAAATTTATAATCAGTGCATTCTAAATTGTTTAAATTTAATTTCTAAATTGTATAAGTGTAAATTCTAAATTGTGTTACATTTTATATCATGTAAATAAATACTTTATAACAAAGATAGCTAATGTGTAACAGTGATTACTAAAACATTACATATATATCTACAATTAACATTGGTGACCTTCGGTTACGGTTTTTACCGAAAGCAAAGTACACGCTTTTTACTACTTTCATATAACCTGGTACATGAAGTATCAGGTTTAAGGGTACGTACCTATATATATTATAGATTATCAGAAATTTTGTTTCGCTTAAAACCATTTTATTATTTTTGGGTACTCATAATAATAATAATCTCACTGGAAGTGCCACGTACAGAATCATCATCATTAACCGTTAAGTTGTACGGTTGAGATAAAAATCAACAGTTAATAAAATAAGCACAGCTATAAATTTTTATTACCAAATCAACAAAACCAATAATACATATTATCAAAAGAAAACTACCGTAAAATTATCAACACCGCCAACAATACTATTGTCAAGGAAAATATTTTTTGTTACGAATCATCATTGCAAATAATTATCAACCAACATTTTGAAATCAACTTTAAAGTAATCAAGATTTTTTTTTCATTTTGTCAATGAATCATCTTACAATAACTTTAACATCTGACAATCAATTTGTTTGTCTAAATATATTCTCAACTGGAATACAAAATTTCTACTGGATTATCAAAATTTTAAACATATCAACATTTACTAAAATCAAAAAAAACCATAGGAAGACATCAGTGGAATCACCAGTCAATTCACAGATAAATATTTTTATTATATTATTATTTTTTTTTATTTCGATTTAAGTTTTCTTTATTATTTAAGTAACGTAAAATTTCATAACATCAAAAAATTTAAATAATTTTTTTCTAAAAAAAAAATTTTTTTCGTATATTATTTTATTATTCTTCATTATTCATATAAATATATATACATACATATAATAATATTTAATTTTCATACTATATTCATATTAATTTACATTCGTAAATACATACTTTCTATTTTTGTGAATAATTGAAATCCAACAAGGAATATTATTGCGCTGTTCACTGTTTCGGGAATATAATAATAGATATATATTACGGCTTACGAGCATCAATTGCTACAAACGTGTTTACAATCTACAATGGAATATCCGTTTTACCGGTTACTTTACTTTATTTTTTTTTCATTATTTAATATAAACATTTTTAACGTTGATATTGTTAAAAATGGGAAATCCGAACAACGACATGGACACATCGGACGCAAAACCAGGGGGATCAGCAGAAGTTTCCGCTTCTCAGGGTGTGAGACTACCAATGTTTTGGCCACACAACGCAAGGACTTGGTTTTTGCAGGCAGATGTACAGTTCGCAATCAACAAGGTTATTAGCGATAGCCAGAAATTTGGCTTAACCATAGCATCTTTGTCACCTGATATATGCGAAACTATCCTCGATATACTCGAACACCCACCTGAAGTCGATCGTTACACAACATTAAAAACAGCTTTAATAGAACGTAATTCCATCTCGGAAGAAAAAAAATTGGAAGCACTCCTCGATAAGTCGGTTATTGGCGACAGAAAGCCATCTGAAGTGTTTCGGCAAATTAAAGGTTTAGCTGGAACAAGGTTTTCGGAACAAGTTCTACTACTATGTATCACTATGGATTCGCAAGCTTCCTGAGTTCATACGTATAGCTTTGGTACCACTACAAGAAGGCCGTACCTCCGAAGAACTAGCTAAAATGGCCGATAAGCTAAACGAAGCAGTATCGGCTTCGAACTCAGTGAATGCAATGTCACGCCAATCACGGTCAACCGAAAAATTCGATTTTCAGGGTCCTAATAGAAACCGTCATGGTAGTCACCAGTCACGCATGTAGAACAGCGCATGTCTCGAATGGAACAAATGCTTACACGATTGTCCACTCAATTGAGAGGTCGCTCTACGAGCCGAAGATTTTCTTCACACTCTAGAGACCGTAGCAATTCTCACTCTCGTGTAGGACGAAACAAGCAACGATACTGTTGGTTTCATCGTAGACATGGCGATCGCGCAGAGCACTGCAAGCTACCGTGTGAACATCCAAAAGCAATGAAGCCATCAGCTTCAGAAAAACTGGAAAATGACCCAAACTAAGAGGTATTGCGGTCGAAGCGACGGACCACAAAAATATTAACTATAGTCGCCTTTTTATAAAAGATACCAAAAATAACCTTACATTTCTAATCGATACTGGCGCAGATCTCTCTGTTGTTCCATTTCGCAATTTTTACACTTACAATTGCCGAATAAACCCAGATCTTACATTGTCAGCTGCCAATGGCACTATAATAAACACATATGGTAGCAAATTACTTCAGGTAAATATTGGACTAAAACGAACTTTCACTCATGCTTTTATACTAGCTGAAGTGAACCGTCCAATAATCGGGGCTGATTTCCTAGGTAAATTTGGACTCCTTGTCGATCTCAAACGTCAGAAGCTGATTGATCCAGCAACTCAGCTGTCAATCAATGCTTCAATGGTTCAAGTTGACACTCCAACTCCGATCCATTATACAATCGACAACGGGTATGGCACGCTCCTAAAGAAATTTCCTTCTTTAACAGCGCCACCAAATTACAACTTACCGGTCAAACATAAAGTGGTACATCACATTGTTACCACTGGGCACTTGCCTGTATCAAGACCACGCAGATTAGACCCCATACGTCAAAAAGCTGCATTTACGGAATTTCAACATATGGTTGAATTAGGTATCTGTCGGCCTTCTGCTTCTTCTATTTCATGTCCGCTTCACATGGTTCGGAAGAAAGATCTCGACTGGAGACCATGTGGAGACTATCGCAGATTAAACGCGGTCACTATTCCTGATCGCTATCCGATACCGCACATACAAAACTTTTCAATGAACTTGTATGGTTGCAAAATTTTCTCCAAGATAGATCTTGTCAGAGCTTATCATCTCATTCCGGTTGCGAATGAAAATATTCATAAGACTGCAATTACCACTCCATTTGGCCTCTTCGAATTCACTCGAATGCCATTCGGCTTACGTAATGCTGCACAAACGTTTCAGCGTTTCATCAACTAAATCGTTCGAGATTTAGACTTCGTATTCGTCTATATCGACGATATCTTAGTGGCATCAATAAATGAGGAACAACACAAACTTCATCTGGAACAACTTTTCCAGAAACTTAGCGAGTTTGGTGTTCATATAAAAAGTTCAAAATGCGTTTTTGGAGTAAACACTCTCGAATTCCTCAGTCACACGATAACTCCCAATGGTATTCTGCCTTCTCAAGAACGAATTAATGCCATTACCGAGTTTCCAGCTCCAACATCAATCAAACGTGTTCAGCAATTCGTCGGTATGATAAATTATTATCATCGATTTATACCGAAACTAGCTGAAACACTTGCTCCAATTCATACACACTTGGCCGCTTTACTAAAGAAGCCCAAGACTTCGAAAAATTTTACTTGGCCAAACAAATGTCAACTCGCATTCACCAAGCTTTTACTATGTCTGACATGTCCGCTGCTACCATAGCCACGACATTTGTGAATAATTACGTATCACGATTTGGTGTTCCATTGCACATCACAACTGATCAGGGAACACAATTCGAGTCAAAACTCTTTTCTGAATTAACGAAACTTTTAGGCTCACATCGGATACGTACATCGGCCTATCATCCACAAGCGAACGGGTTGGTAGAACGTTTTCATCGACAGCTAAAAGCTGCACTTATGGCCAGAGGCAACACTACTCAGTGGAGCTCCGAAATACCAATCATTCTTTTAGGTATTCGAGCTAAAGTGAAAGAAGATCTGAAGTGCTCACCCGCAGAACTTGTCTACGGACAAACACTGAAGCTGCCCGGTGAATTCTTCGTTGAAAATCCTCTTTCACAGCAGCCTACTCATGATACAGTTATTGATCAACTTCGCAATACAATGCAAAACATAATCCCAACTGCCACTCGGCAGAATAAACAAACCGATATATTTGTTCCGAAGTCGCTAGAAACCTGCGAATACGTTTTCGTCAGGGTTGATAGAGTACGTACAGGTCTGCAATCTCCATATGAAGGTCCATACAATGTCATACGCCGATTACGAAAACAGTTCGTATTATCAATCAAAGGCAAACAACAATCTGTCTCCATCGACAGATTAAAGCCAGCGTATGGTATCCTGTGTTCAGCTGATCGTGTACCAGCTCCTCGAACACACAAAGCTGTTCATTTCGAACAAACACACTAAGCGGGGTTTTCATCTACGAGCGGGGTACTGTAGAGATTAATGTATTTAAACATAAATAATTAATCTTTCCAAACGATCAGTTACTCATGACATCAACCATCCAAACATTGATCGATGAACAACACATTATAGCGCTAAACGATAAATTAAATAATTAATTAATCTGCTAGAAAAACGAACCAATGCAAAATAGATCGAATTGCGTTCAATGGATTTCATTGCCATTTTTAATTGACAAAAATGATTGTAAAAATTATAGAAAAAACTTTCACTTTATCTCGGCACGTTCGTGATAGCTAATCATAATTAAATTTATAATATTCCTGTGGATTTCGATTAAACAATTTACAATCAGTATATTCTAAATTGTTTAAATTTAATTTTTAAATTGTATAAATTTAAACACTAAATTGTGTTACATTATATATTTGTAAATAAAAAACTTTATAAGAAAGATAGCTAATGTGTAACAGTGATTACTAAAATATTACATACATATATATATTTACAATTAACAAATTCATTGAAAAACAGCAATAAATACATCCAAGTATCAAAAAAATTTTATATTTTACTGATGGCTCAGCAGCTCAAAATAAAAATAAGAAGAATTTCATAAATCTCTGCAAACATATTGATGATTTTAAAATACCTGCAAAATGGCATTTCTTTGCAACTGCCCACGGAAAGGGTCCATCCGATGGGATTGGAGGAACACTTAAAAGAGAAGCCCGGAGAGCTTCCCAAGTAGGTTTTGCCAGACATTGGCATACGACCAAACACTGGTCCATTAATGGTTAACAGTACTTGACTATTGTTACTGGGTCAATACTAGAACCAATCATCGGCCGATCTATAGTTTACAGAAAATAGCCAGTATATTGTTACCTTTGAATGGCCAAGCACTGGCCCATGAATGGTATATATTGCTTGGCTATTGTTATTGGGCCAGTACTGTAGCCATGAATTTGCCGATCTATGTCATTTTTTTAAAATTTCACTAGAGTATTATCCCTTTTAGAAATACATAGTTAGAAAAATTTCCCATATAGTTTAGTTATCGCCTTGTCGGTTGAAAGACTATGGTAATAAAGAAAAGGTTGGTAAATGTTTTAATTTATTTTCATTTCTATTTCATTTTAATTATTTTGTAAATAATTTATTTAAATTTATGAATAAAAAATATAATTTTATATTATAAGTTTTGCTGTTCAGTGTATACACCTTTGGTACATACACTGAATCTGATCTACGCGATGAAATTTCTTCTCGTCAATGGTTTGATTGGTAGTAAGAGTTTTACCACAAATAAAACACCAAGCCTTAGATCAAAAAAATGTCTTTTTTATTCCATATACGTTTGCTAACATGTTAGCTTGACTTTATACTTGTGTCACAGATTATTATAAGTTTTGCTGTTCAGATCAGATTCAGTGTATGTACCAAAGGTGTATACACTGAACAGCAAAACTTATAATAATCTGTGACACAAGTATAAAGTCAAGCTAACATGTTAGCAAACGTATATGGAATAAAAAAGACATTTTTTTGATCTAAGGCTTGGTGTTTTATTTGTGGTAAAACTCTTACTACCAATCAAACCATTGACGATAAGATAATTTTATATTTTTTTAATGGCGGAGTACTGGCGGAGTCATGGCGGTGTTTGCCATTACTCAGCCATTATTGCAACTGAACCAGTTGTATGGGGGGTTTTGAATTTTTTCCGTCATTTTTATTTTATTTTAAATTAGTTTGTATTTAATTTATTTAAATTTACATATAATAATAATGTATTTTTTTTTTTAACGGCCCAGTCATGGTTGCCAGTATTTGGCCCAAGAATGGCAACCATTTATTGTCTGAAGTTATCATCCAGTAAAATTATGTTAATGACCCAGTCGTGGTTGCCAGTACTCGCCCATTGCTGCATTATAGCTGCCAGTAATGGACCATTACTGGACCAGTTGTACAACCTTGTATGGGTTCGCTTAGAGGATAAAAAATATCAACAGCAAGGGAATTATTTGAATGGGCGGAAATTTGGTCGAAAAAAACCAACCACGTTATGAAGTTTTCATATGTGTCTTCAGGAGATATCGAACTACAGGAGCAATTTCTTTCGATGCGGTTTTCGGACATTAAAACCATAAGTGGAACTCAAGGTTTCCACTGTTTTTTACTGGATAACACAACACCCGATAAAATAATTACCTAAATGTTTTCTTTTTCTGATAATCATAAATATTTCAATTTTAAGGTAAAAAGAATTATATAAATTAATTTTTTAATGCATTTATTTATAATATTGATTAAATTATAATGTTTATAGAAAAAATATTTTTTTAATGTTTTTTTCCAATGTTAGTGTTGGTGATGTTGAAATTATAACGAAATCTTCGATCATTGGGATCTCCAATTCTTATTCTGAATAAGAACCTGTTTCTCAATCAGAAATACACAAAAAATGGTTCAAATTTATTGCAGGTGTTAAAATATGAAATGTTTAATTTATTAGATCCACATTTAGTACGAGATTATTAACTTAATAAAAAAACACATGTGAATTTTTCATATACTAAACTTTAAAAAATCGTAAGAAAACATCCATATTGAATTGCGGACTTTTTATTTCTCAATTTCATAGCTGCATATGTTTACTTTAAAATTTGTGAAAAACAAAAAAAAAGGGTTTTTTTGAGATATGAGCCTTGAAGTAAACCAAGGTTTTACGCGCCGCCTAGCGGAAAAGAGAAAAATTATTAATTTTAAACTTGCTTATTTCAATTATTCAATTATTTTCCTTTTTAATTGCAAAAATGTACTTAAGTCGGATAAAATTTGTGGCACCTATTCACAAAACATTGATACCATTACCAATACTACGAGAAAAAGCCTCAAAAATTCAAACGCGCATAACTCCGATTCAGAGTACTCAAAAAATAAAAGCAGAAATCACTTTTTTCCTTTCGTCAACACCAACAATATATCAAAATTTCAGATTTTTTAAAAATCAAAAATTTAAAAATCAACAAAAAATAAAAAATATACGTTTTCAAAATAATAGCCCATACCCATACAAGTTTGTACAACTGGTCCAGTAATGGTCTATTACTGGCAGCCAGTAATGCAGCTATGGGCGAGTACTGGCAACCACGACTGGGCCATTAACATAATTTTACTGGATGATAACTTCGGACAATAAATGGTTGCCATTCTTGGGCCAAATACTGGCAACCATGACTGGGCCGTTAAAAAAAATATACATTATTTTATTATCATATGTAAATTTAAATAAATTAAATACAAACTAATTTAAAATAAAATAAAAATGAAGGAAAAAAAACAAAACTCCCCATACAACTGGTTCAGTTGCAATAATGGCTGAGTAATGGCAAACACCGCCCTGACTCCGCCATTAAAAAACATATTAAATTATTTTAGATTTTTGAGATCAATTAAACTTAAGTAAGTAAAGAAGTAATTGGAATTTTTTTCAATTCAAAGGTATGGTTTGAAGTTTTTCAGAAAAAATATTAAATTATATTTTTTATTCATAAATTTAAATAAATTATTTACAAAATAATTAAAATAAAATAGAGATGAAAATAAATTAAAACATATACCAACCTTTTCTTTATTACCACAGTCTTTCAACTGACAAGGCGATAACTAAACTATATGTGAAATTTTTCCAACTATGTATTTCTAAAAGGGATAAGACTCTAGTGAAATTTTAAAAAAATGACATAGATCGGCAAATTCATGGCTACAGTACTGGCCTAATAACAATAGCCAAGTAATATTTACCATTCATGGGCCAGTGCTTGGCCATTCAAAGGTAGCAATATACTGGCTATTTTCTGTAAACCATAGATCGGCGTATGATTGGTCCTAGTATTGACCCAGTTACAATAGCCAAGTACTGTTAACCATTAATGGACCAGTGCTTGGCCGTATGTCAATGTCTGGCAAAACCTACTTGGGTATAAGGAAGTATCGCTACGTGTACGTACACAAATGATCGGTGGAGTATTTTTTTTAATGTATTCGTTAGGTTGCCATAGTTTTGGTTGCCACTTACTGTCAGTTCATTTGTTTACGTCGTATTTCAAAACAAACTAAATAGTTTTTCTTTGTATTTTGTTCTTATAGTATTGAATTGTAATTCAATTTTATACAAATTAGTATTCTAACTGTTTTTTCACAACAATTAATTATGTTTATATAGTTATTTATTCATAAAAATGGCGTGCTGCATCAAAACATGAGAAAAAAATAGTCAAAATTTCAAAGGATTTTGCTACTAAAATTACATATATCAGATAAGGATATTTTGATCACAGAATTAATTGTTTTCTAATTTAATTTCTCAAATGTAAGGTTACCACTACGTATAAACAATTTTATTAGACACGCCCATTCACAGGGATTGTATAAAGTCATTGTTTGTTATGAAAAGTGTGTGTAAAGGATATGAATTTGAATATGATTTAAATTTTGATCTAGATTTGATCTAGAATTTTTAATAGTGAAATATGTGCCGTTCACTGCACAAAGCGACTAACTCCACTTTTTGGAAAATTTTAAATTTGAATGTCAAAGTACTTGCTATAGTCATAACTTTCTATGTTAAAAATAACTTTCCCGGATAATTAAGATAAACACCATTAAAAGTCAAAATTTGTCTGACCATTAAAAACTGACTATTAAAAACCTGACATTAAAAACTAATAATATCTATTATACTAATTAAATTACTACTATAATAGCTAATTGATATACTTAGTAGCCAAAATTAAATAAATTATGTTTATAATAACATTCCTGAATGATAAAGATTAACACGACTAAATATCGACCTTAAATATATGACCTTTGAAAAAAATTCAATTTCTCAACATTTTGTTTTATGGAGTTAGCCGTTTTGTGCAGTGAACGGCTCATATATTGTTCAAACATATATAACCATAAGGATTTTCAATTTAACTACGATGTTTTTACATTTATTATTAGTTTATTAGTCGAAGTATGGTTAAACATAAATTAAAATTAAAATTTTAGACCAATAGACAGCACAAGCTGATTTGATCAATATTTAGGAAAAATCATCTTTTAAGATGGGTTTAAAGGTACTTTGGAGTATTTTCAACCTATGCCATTTTCGTTAGGTATATTCTAAAAATGGGCAACTGTTAGAGAAAACTGAATAGGACAGAGATTTTCGATAAGTTTTTTTTATAGAAGTTATTTCATAGAAGTTTTTTAGTTAAATAAAAATATTTGCTTACAGAACAGCTTTACAAAACTGTATTCGTAAAGATGTGTTCATTTGTGTTGCTGGCAATGTTGTTAAAGTGTTGTCAGTGTGATACTGCTATTATTGCTGAAGACGATGGCACACAATTTTGCTTTTATGTATTTAGTGTTTAAAAATATCGAAAAAAAATTATTAAAATAAATTCAATAAAATATATAACTTATGCATTATCTTTTATTTAAGCAGGAACCGGTAAAGGAAAATGTAAAAATAAAAAATACATTTTAAGACAAATTTTTCATAAAATAATGATTAAGTTGAACGAGAAATAAATAAAATTTTGAATAAAACCTACTTATTTTAAAGAAATAATAATAATAAGTGCTGCCACCTAAGTTATGTTTGTGTAACTATATTCAAATTATACACAGCACCACCCTACGATTAAATACAAACACCATCAAACGCACCAATACTACAAATTAGATGCTTCACTCAAAAAGTCTAGTTACTCTTCCTTAGATTTTATTCAATGGGGGGATAAGAAAAAAATCATAAAAAATTTATATGGGATTCCATACAAAACACAACTTGAATAATATTAAAAATTATCTATGAAATTTCTCATTTTACCACAATTGATGAAAAACGTGATCTGTGCAAGTGAAAAAGTCGAAATTTGAACTTGACCAAGTAAGAACAAAATAAAAAATACTACTTATTTTAAAATTTTTTTTGAAGTGCATAATTTGAGCAAAGGGGACACCCCAACATGCATGAAAAATGAAAATTCTGCCAATCTGATGTAACTTTGAAATTAGATTGCCCAATAACGGCTATACCGATTTCATCAAACTTTTTTTTGTTTGATAGATGATTAGTTAGTCCTTTGAAAAAAAATTAATTTATTGTTTTTATAATTAATTTTTTAATAAAAATATTAAAAAAACTTTTTAAAGATGGCGCTAGGGTCGAAGATCAATTGGAATTTAATTAATTTTTTTTTTCTGAACATAGTTCTATCCTTACTCTAAAATATATCAAAGTAACTCAGAGGCGTTAATTTTTGTTCTTTTTTTTTAAAGGCGTTCATGCTCCATGTAGGAGCGTTGCCAGGCTAATCAGTTTTGAATATTCACCACGGTCATTTGCAACAGCGACATAATTACCATGGCAGCCGATTTTTTAAGGCCGTTTATTACGTCAGTCTTCCATTGTAGTCGTGGTCTACCTCGCGGTCGCCCACCCCCTGGGGTACTAACGTACATTTTTCTAATCATTTTGTAATGAAGCGCTTTCTCACTGGCGAACCAATGAGAATGGCATAGCAGGAAGCGTACCTAGCGAGATTGATTTTCTTGCCCCAAGCTAGCTGCAGCCCATGGGAACGATAAAGAAACCCTGCTACTTCAGCACAAATACAGAAATGTACGCTATTTACGAAAATTTGCAGAAATGGAAAGAAATACAAGTGGAAAAATGGAGACTCTGGCGACCCCAAGTGCGAAAGACCCACGATCCACACGCCCAACCCCTACATTCACTCTCAGACGCCCACACACTCACGCGTCACACATTCACCCACACATTCGACGACTAACACGCCCCCATTCAATCTCTGACACGCCTTTTCACACCCATTCACACCCCTACGTTAACCAAAAAAAATTAAACCAACTAAATGTACTCACCCCATGATTAAATCCCGACCTCCTATCCTGATTGAATCAGCCTTCCATCAGCACGTTGGTCACGTTGGATAATTCACGAAGATATTTGTATAAATAATTTGCCAACACCGAAATATAGTTGGAAACAGTTGAAAATTCAAGGTGATATTGAGCATAAACAATCGGCGAATAAATTGGAATCTATAGTTGAATATGGTGTACAATTGTTGAATAAATAAGTAATTCTCGTTGAATATGTTGTACGAATAATCGTTGAAAATCCCATGTAATGGTTACATAATTTGCCAACACAGAAATATAGTTGGAAACAGTTGAAAATTCAAGGTAATATTTAGCATAAACAATCGGCGAATAAATTGGAATCTATAGTTGAATATGGTGTATAATTGTTGAATAAATAAGTAATTCTCGTTGAATATGTTGTACAAATAATCGTTGGAAATTTCATGTAATTGTTAAATAATTTGCCAACACAGAAATATAGTTGGAAACAGTTGAAAATTCAAGGTGATATTGAGCATAAGCAATCGGTGGATAAATTGGAATTTCTGCGAAGTATGTGTTGCTGCACTATTTCAGCGATTGATGTGAAAATTGTATAAATAATGGTTGATAAAAATATGTTGCCTGTTGCGCTGCAATAACTCAGCGATTGAGGATAAGTTGATGTAGTCCTATACAACGGATAAACAACGCCGCAACAACTCAGGCAACTATTGATACACTACAAAAATGTTGCACCGATATCGCATGTAAGTTACACCACACGAAACAAGGCAATGCCGGATAAGTTAAACAATGATTCAATACTTCCTTGTGTTTAAGTTGGAAATTTATTCTTTCGGACGGACAAACATTCATATATTCTTTTGGGTAGTAATTTATTTTAAACAAAATGTTTCCATTCAGTGATTTATTTGATAACAGATAATTGATTTTAGTTCGATAAGTAATTATTAACCTAATAACACAGATAAACGATGATTCAGTGTTCTCAATACAAGCAAATAGGCTAAAATAGCTCTAACTAATTTAAATTACTTAGTTCTAACACAAAAAAAAATGTAAATATAACACTAATTTAAGTTCACATGAATAGTCTTCACACAATAAAATATTCTAATATCACATTAATTAAATTTAAATATAAAGCTATAATGCCAGATTACATCCTATGGTAGTATTAATTGATCGTAATTAGATAGTTCCAGTCAAGGAAAAATAAATTAATATACAAGCAATACGATTTGAGAACATTGATAGGACAAGACTAGATAGTTCTTGGGTCAACGGACCGACGGTAGCACTAGTATTATAAATAACTTTTAATAATTAATTTCAGTAATGAAGGCCAAGCTAGCGTAATATTAATTGACTTTGACTAGATGAATCAGGTATACCAAAGTGCGTTAGTATACTAATAGCACTAATTGCAGATCTTGCACGAAACACCACACACAGTTGTTAGTACTATGAGCCCCGCATATTGCCAGTAATATATAAAAAAAATAAATTTATTGAAATGGCAAATCCCGAAAATGGCTATGGAAGCTATAAAAAATTTCACTCGGTTCACAATCATTAACACTTAACAATAAATGACCGTAGGATCGATTGTCCAAATACGCTTATTATCAAAAAAAATTATTTCACATACGCACAATTTTGTTGGTGTAGTATTGATTTACTTTCTAGAAATTGACGGATTCCATTTAGCGTTGATTCGACATGTTGATGTTCAATGCTAATTATAATATACAAAAAAAACAGAAATGCATTTTACCTTCATATAAAGTAACATCCGAGGTGTATCCGCGTGAATTCATGTACAGCGAACGAGAATACCTGTAGTCCTTTGTAATAATTATCCTCAGCATTGATTCGCCAACTACATATGAAAATGGTTGGTTTCCTTCCTTTTTCTCACAATCAGCCAAATAATCCACCAATAAGTTCCAGTTCCAGCTTATGTATCTGGACATTCAAATTAAAACATCGCCAAAGAACATGAATTTAACTTTTTAAAACAATAAAAATGGCACTTTGTTGCACATGACTAAGCAAAAAAAACACAATTTCATGTATTGTAAAACGAAACGTCAAAAATCAATTCCCTCCAATAAGAAAAAATGATCGACTACCAGTCGTCAACCATCAAAATCAGAATGTAATAAACTAAGAGAGAGAATAATTTACCGTGCTCATTATATAGCCAAATTTTTAGTCTCGCAATAACTCGAATAAAGTATTTAGAGGGGAGATAATTAATTTACATCAGATTTTCAAATTATTGGGAACTTATTATAGTGCACAAAACCGTTTGCTATTTGATAATATTGTACGAAAATAAGGTTGGGACACAGAATATTTCCGACACATCCATAATATTTATAATTGAATTCAAAATGAATTAAATGCAGATGCGATCAATGTTATGATGTTTGGACATTTATTAAACTACACCCTACTATATCAGCACAGTGAAGTTCAGTTCAATAACGGAAGGATTGTTTAAAGCAAAATACTCATACAAAGACAAATCAAATGTTTAACAAAGCAAAAATAGTAATTCGTTGTATGTTGACGATTGAAAACAAAATACACGTAGCCGTTATGAGGTTTTGAAAATTTCGTTGTTTCATTACGGTTTGTGTTTTAGAAAAAAAATTCAAACTCAAGTAGTATGGCGAGAACAATGGAATGGAAGTATAGCGCGCGTCAATTTTAGTGTGTGGTAAGATTAAATTCTGAGTAAATTTTAGTGGTTATACGGATGATGATTAAAGAAAATTATTAATTAATTCAAATTACCCAATATTACGTTATATTAATGAATAAATAAATCAGGGTAATTAGTGCCATTTTCTTTCTCCTATACGTTTGTCCGGCTATTGCAAATTTAGTTAGATTTTAAGAAATATAAGGACGCTATGGGTTAAGGAAATTACACGAAACATGACTATTGATGATGAAGGAATGAGAAACCATTACAAGCGGTACGGGTTAATATAAGGAACAACAACTAAGGAAGCTGCGACTATCATATACTATATTAGTCCAGACTATCCATTACAGAACAAGTGCTTTTTGGACGGAGACTCACGACCAAAAAGAAGTTGAAAAAGGCATAGGCTGGTCACAAATAGACCTGGCATATCCATATTAGTATGAGGAGGCACTTCAACGTTCCACAAATTAGCAATCAAATCGATCGGTATTACAAACCCAGTCTTCGCAGGAACAAAGTAACAAAGTAACTATGATTATATAAAAAAAACTTTTGGAGGGGTAACGATAAAAACGGTATTCTACTCTATTGCAAGCGATGGATAACTAAAGTCTTCCAGACCCAATTTCGGGCAGATCTGGGGGTTCCCGAGACTCTAAAGTCAAAAAAAAATTTTTGTATTCAATCTGCTACAGATCGAAAAGAAAACCACCATTGGACCGACTCCTTTAATGAAACCTCCGACACAATTTCGTTTTTACGTTATGCAGGCTCGCAACCCACACCTGAACTAACACGAGTCTCATGCGTCTCCGACTACTCTAGCCGGGCTACACTGTTGTACGCTTCCGTCCAAGTGACTCTGAAGGCTGAAAAGAAGAAAACTATTCACATAGTTTCAAAGCAACTAATTGAACCAAATTCAATACGGGCAATCTCGGAACTTTCGCGTGCAAATAGTCAAGAAAAAAAAATAAAAACAATTTTTGAAACAAGACCTGAACACCAAAGTTGATACACACTCACTGAACTGTGAATTCAAGACGGAACTACCCTCATATGGTCGTCGATAATCTTGACTTACAATGGCGGTAAAACACAAGCGAATGTTACTAACATACTGACAAAAGAAATTATCACCGACATTAGGCACGAATGTCCTTGGAATGGTAAACACCTCTACGTTTAGAAGCCAGGTCCTCCAGTTCGTAAGCAGCGCTACTTACCAACCTTCAAAGGTTGGCTTCGCAAACTTTTGTGAGAGCGATACAGATAATTTTCGGCCGTTTATCTGCATTGCCCATAATCAATATTACGACAGAATACACTATTTTGTTTTTGCTAAACCCCCAAGAGATGAAGTTGGTGGATTGTCAACTGATGAACATTCAGTCATATTAGTTAACTCGGTCGGTGCTATTTTATTTTTATCATATGTTATCATATTAAAAAAATTAACGGCAACAAGGCATATTCATGAGAACGAACACCACTGTAGACATGATGAATACTCAAACCGCCGCACAGGACCAGATCAATAAATGCACGTATATGGAGAGCGAAACGAAAATTGTTACACTATCGATGCGAACGTTGAATCCAAATAAACAATTTAATTATTAACAGAAAAGATTATTTTATTCCAATATTTGATTACTTTGAATATCTTAGAGCAGAATTTAAAAAAAAATTATATGGAAATTTAGTTATTTAAACCTCAAACAGCTGCGCGATATCTGACCCACTCGTCAATTATATTAAATAAGATTTATTATTGTCTTGATATTATTTTACTACTATTTACAATTGTTTTCCAAGGTGCTGATATATGAACAGAACACCCATAAACGGTGAGATTTGAGAGAAAATAAGTATACTACAAATATGGCAGAAGATGTGAACAAAAGAAAATTTACAGACCCAATTCCGGGCAGGTCTGACGGTTCCCGATACTCAAAAAACGGAGTAACAAACAACAAAAAAAATAGAAGTACGGCAAGCCTACCGGTTTGACAAGAAAGTTAAACTTAAAATTATAAATTAATAATGTATATTTGATTTGTTCTTTCTTTTGAAAAATTGTTAACAAACAATAAAATACGATAATTTATTTATGGTTAATCTTGATTAAATCGTATTATTTTTTTTTCTTTTAACTTAATATCGTATTTTATTGCTTATAAACCATGAACTATCAAGCTAACTTAAAATTATCATGCACACTAAGTCTAATAATCAATAATATAATAAAAAAATCTTGATACGTGCTATGTTGAATCTTGATTTAGAAGGTTTGATTTTCTAAGTTTTATTTTGACTCCTTAGTTTCCAATAATTTTAGTTTTAAATAATTTCAATTAATTTACGTTCCTTAGATTCCAATAATTTTAGTGTCTTAGTTTTATATAATTTTAATTTGGGGTGTCCTAAAAAAAATGAGAGAGAACAGAAATTAGCATATGCAAAAATCAGCAGTTTTATTCATTTATCAACAAATATTTACTTATTTATTTATTAATATATGTTTATTTATTTATTTAATATATTTATTTATTTATTTATTTACTGATGACGGACGGACGGACCAATCAAGGGGGGAGTTCACCACACCTGGGGTTGAAGGTGGTGATCGCCGGTCTTTCATTAGTAGTTTTATGTTTTTATTTTGTTGTGGGACCAAAGAAAAAATTTAAATTGAAACTACTTTAAGGGATGGGAAAGGAAAAGGAACAGGAGCAAGATAGGATGTATAGGGATGGAAAAAGGTAAGGTGGGAAAGGATTAAGGTGGGGTATGTGCTGATGGTGTCTCACCCAGTGGACGAGTGCTGATGGGATGATCAGAAGATAAATCCTCTGAACCATCATTCAATCAATCAACACTCGCCAACTGCGATCCACGCCACCAACACATACGGAAAGGTGCTGTAGCAAAGAAGAACCAGTTGCTCGTCAGCATGAAGGCCGAGCGAAATCTTCTCTCGACAGCTGGCCAAGCTGTCTTAGAGGAACTTCCTCGGTATCATCTGACGACAACCAGCCCACCTAAGCCACAGGGAGCTAACATTGCCGGGAGGGGTCTCTAACATTTAGACAATGGTTAGCCGAATGAGCCACCTGATGCCACAGCGAACCCAGAGCATAACCAGATGACCAGGCTGGATGTGATAGGTGTATACACCAATTCACAAATATCTAAGCTTGGCACCTGGTTACCTCTGGCATTCCCCGTGCCAACAAGCAACCCATCCGTTACTAGGGTACGTGGGATTGTAACCCCCATTGAGAACAATTCCGAAGAATTATTCTTACCCTTGCGTTATATAGAACACTCAAAAGGAGTTACAGCTGGAGGCGTGGGGACGCAAAACCCCATCGAAGTCAATCTGAGAGATCTCAGACTAACTCCGCTCCTGCGCGTGTGAAGCAGGGAATTGCTTCTACGCCGCCAGAGTCTTTACTATTGTTTTAGTGGAAAATGAAATTAAATTTGAAGAAAAAAAAATTTTTTAAAAAAAAATTTTCCAAGTTTTTTGAAAATATGGAGGGACTCCTCCAGAGTCCTACATTGGTGTAGGGACCCTTAGAGAAGCCCCACGTTGGGCGCCAATTTGTAATGAAGCGATTTCTCACTGGCGAACCAATGAGAATGGCATAGCAGGAAGCGTACCTAGCGAGATTGATTTTCTTGCCCCAAGCTAGCTGCAGCCCATGGGAGCGATAAAGAAACCCTGCTACTTCAGCACAAATACAGAAATGTACGCTATTTACGAAAATTTGCAGAAATGGAAAGAAATACAAGTGGAAAAATGGAGACTCTGGCGACCCCAAGAGCGAAAGACCCACGATCCACACGCCCAACCCCTACATTCACTCTCAGACGCCCACACACTCACGCGTCACACATTCACCCACACATTCGACGACTAACACGCCCCCATTCAATCTCTGACACGCCTTTTCACACCCATTCACACCCCTACGTTAACCAAAAAAAATTAAACCAACTAAATGTACTCACCCCATGATTAAATCCCGACCTCCTATCCTGATTGAATCAGCCTTCCATCAGCACGTTGGTCACGTTGGATAATTCACGAAGATATTTGTATAAATAATTTGCCAACACCGAAATATAGTTGGAAACAGTTGAAAATTCAAGGTGATATTGAGCATAAACAATCGGCGAATAAATTGGAATCTATAGTTGAATATGGTGTACAATTGTTGAATAAATAAGTAATTCTCGTTGAATATGTTGTACGAATAATCGTTGAAAATCCCATGTAATGGTTACATAATTTGCCAACACAGAAATATGGTTGGAAACAGTTGAAAATTCAAGGTAATATTTAGCATAAACAATCGGCGAATAAATTGGAATCTATAGTTGAATATGGTGTATAATTGTTGAATAAATAAGTAATTCTCGTTGAATATGTTGTACAAATAATCGTTGGAAATTTCATGTAATTGTTAAATAATTTGCCAACACAGAAATATAGTTGGAAACAGTTGAAAATTCAAGGTGATATTGAGCATAAGCAATCGGTGGATAAATTGGAATTTCTGCGAAGTATGTGTTGCTGCACTATTTCAGCGATTGATGTGAAAATTGTATAAATAATGGTTGATAAAAATATGTTGCCTGTTGCGCTGCAATAACTCAGCGATTGAGGATAAGTTGATGTAGTCCTATACAACGGATAAACAACGCCGCAACAACTCAGGCAACTATTGATACACTACAAAAATGTTGCACCGATATCGCATGTAAGTTACACCACACGAAACAAGGCAATGCCGGATAAGTTAAACAATGATTCAATACTTCCTTGTGTTTAAGTTGGAAATTTATTCTTTCGGACGGACAAACATTCATATATTCTTTTGGGTAGTAATTTATTTTAAACAAAATGTTTCCATTCAGTGATTTATTTGATAACAGATAATTGATTTTAGTTCGATAAGTAATTATTAACCTAATAACACAGATAAACGATGATTCAGTGTTCTCAATACAAGCAAATAGGCTAAAATAGCTCTAACTAATTTAAATTACTTAGTTCTAACACAAAAAAAAATGTAAATATAACACTAATTTAAGTTCACATGAATAGTCTTCACACAATAAAATATTCTAATATCACATTAATTAAATTTAAATATAAAGCTATAATGCCAGATTACATCCTATGGTAGTATTAATTGATCGTAATTAGATAGTTCCAGTCAAGGAAAAATAAATTAATATACAAGCAATACGATTTGAGAACATTGATAGGACAAGACTAGATAGTTCTTGGGTCAACGGACCGACGGTAGCACTAGTATTATAAATAACTTTTAATAATTAATTTCAGTAATGAAGGCCAAGCTAGCGTAATATTAATTGACTTTGACTAGATGAATCAGGTATACCAAAGTGCGTTAGTATACTAATAGCACTAATTGCAGATCTTGCACGAAACACCACACACAGTTGTTAGTACTATGAGCCCCGCATATTGCCAGTAATATATAAAAAAAATAAATTTATTGAAATGGCAAATCCCGAAAATGGCTATGGAAGCTATAAAAAATTTCACTCGGTTCACAATCATTAACACTTAACAATAAATGACCGTAGGATCGATTGTCCAAATACGCTTATTATCAAAAAAAATTATTTCACATACGCACAATTTTGTTGGTGTAGTATTGATTTACTTTCTAGAAATTGACGGATTCCATTTAGCGTTGATTCGACATGTTGATGTTCAATGCTAATTATAATATACAAAAAAAACAGAAATGCATTTTACCTTCATATAAAGTAACATCCGAGGTGTATCCACGTGAATTCATGTACAGCGAACGAGAATACCTGTAGTCCTTTGTAATAATTATCCTCAGCATTGATTCGCCAACTACATATGAAAATGGTTGGTTTCCTTCCTTTTTCTCACAATCAGCCAAATAATCCACCAATAAGTTCCAGTTCCAGCTTATGTATCTGGACATTCAAATTAAAACATCGCCAAAGAACATGAATTTAACTTTTTAAAACAATAAAAATGGCACTTTGTTGCACATGACTAAGCAAAAAAAACACAATTTCATGTATTGTAAAACGAAACGTCAAAAATCAATTCCCTCCAATAAGAAAAAATGATCGACTACCAGTCGTCAACCATCAAAATCAGAATGTAATAAAATAAGAGAGAGAATAATTTACCGTGCTCATTATATAGCCAAATTTTTAGTCTCGCAATAACTCGAATAAAGTATTTAGAGGGGAGATAATTAATTTACATCAGGTTTTCAAATTATTGGGAACTTATTATAGTTCACAAAACCGTTTGCTATTTGATAATATTGTACGAAAATAAGGTTGGGACACAGAATATTTCCGACACATCCATAATATTTATAATTGAATTCAAAATGAATTAAATGCAGATGCGATCAATGTTATGATGTTTGGACATTTATTAAACTACACCCTACTATATCAGCACAGTGAAGTTCAGTTCAATAACGGAAGGATTGTTTAAAGCAAAATACTCATACAAAGACAAATCAAATGTTTAACAAAGCAAAAATAGTAATTCGTTGTATGTTGACGATTGAAAACAAAATACACGTAGCCGTTATGAGGTTTTGAAAATTTCGTTGTTTCATTACGGTTTGTGTTTTAGAAAAAAAATTCAAACTCAAGTAGTATGGCGAGAACAATCGAATGGAAGTATAGCGCGCGTCAATTTTAGTGTGTGGTAAGATTAAATTCTGAGTAAATTTTAGTGGTTATACGGATGATGATTAAAGAAAATTATTAATTAATTCAAATTACCCAATATTACGTTATATTAATGAATAAATAAATCAGGGTAATTAGTGCCATTTTCTTTCTCCTATACGTTTGTCCGGCTATTGCAAATTTAGTTAGATTTTAAGAAATATAAGGACGCTATGGGTTAAGGAAATTACACGAAACATGACTATTGATGATGAAGGGATGAGAAACCATTACAAGCGGTACGGATTAATATAAGGAACAACAACTAAGGAAGCTGCGACTATCATATACTATATTAGTCCAGACTATCCATTACAGATTTTTTTTTTTTTTTTTTACATGCTGTTTTTCCAGCTGATAAAATTGATCACAACCATCGTGCAGCCCTCCGGGTCAACCAAAAATGGTGGGATTTTGCAATCCACTAAGATCTCGGCCCTAACACAAGCTGGCACAGTTACTGTGCAGAATGGGAGGGAGAAGAGGAAGCGTTCGATAGCTCAGCTGGCAAAGACATTCGATATTTCATAAAAAGTGCACGAAACGTCTTATCACCCGCAAAAAAAAAGTGTGTACGAACAAAAGAAACCCCTCCTCAACTCATCCAGTACCACCACCTCACATCAGCGTCAGAAAGGTGTCAGCTAAAAGACGAAAGTAAAAACCAACCACAATACTTCCAACATCAATAAGATGTCATCAATGATCTTAGCGTCCTTGAAAGAAAAAAAAAGTTCATTACGATTTAGTTAAACCTGCGTTTAAATTTTATTGGGCATCAGTACTCCGTTCAGTAAAACATTACCTAAAGGTCTCAGAAAAGGCTTGTACAAGTGGACTCCAAGTCGCCAAGACTACGCGATTGCGCCCCCTAACTCTTCCAAGAACGCAACTCCAAGTGTGGAGGAAAAATGAGTGAAACACGATGGGCAGTTTTAACGACAGGGCGAGTGAAAAGGCACAAGTACGACAAGCAGACCTGGCCAGAGAGGACAGGCTGCATATGTAATCTGCTCGCTCGATGACCCCATACTTAATATGTTGCTCTGTACTCCAGAACCAGGAATCTTCAAATTATTAGTGCTGAAACAACTCGAAAGGAAACAGGCGATTAGACAGCAAAACCAGGGCGGGAAGTAAAAAAATTAGATCTGTCTCTTTAAATTTATCCAAGTTGTAAATTTTGTAACCTAAAATTTTGTATACGATAATTTGGAGTTTTGACACATCGTCAATTTGTTTAATTGGATTTCCTACATCAAAATGGTTAATTTTTAAATAATAAAATTATTAAAAACAATGTTAATTAGGTTGCTTGTCTTATATGTAATAAACATACTATAAACTGTATTTAGTTAATTTAACGGATATTGTAGCTTCATTAGCTGCAATTACTACAATCATCCAATTTTTATCAGGAACAGTAATATGTAAACAGTATATATCAAAAAAAAAGTACCGGGAAAACATCCGGATTTCCATTTATTTGCGGATTTCTAAGTTGGGTTTCATGGTTAAAATGTGGATTATTGTAGTAATTGACTTAAGAGATGAAGTTGGTGGATTGTCAACTGATGAACATTCAGTCATATTAGTTAACTCGGTCGGTGCTATTTTATTTTTATCATATGTTATCATATTAAAAAAATTAACGGCAACAAGGCATATTCATGAGAACGAACACCACTGTAGACATGATGAATACTCAAACCGCCGCACAGGACCAGATCAATAAATGCACGTATATGGAGAGCGAAACGAAAATTGTTACACTATCGATGCGAACGTTGAATCCAAATAAACAATTTAATTATTAACAGAAAAGATTATTTTATTCCAATATTTGATTACTTTGAATATCTTAGAGCAGAATTTAAAAAAAAATTATATGGAAATTTAGTTATTTAAACCTCAAACAGCTGCGCGATATCTGACCCACTCGTCAATTATATTAAATAAGATTTATTATTGTCTTGATATTATTTTACTACTATTTACAATTGTTTTCCAAGGTGCTGATATATGAACAGAACACCCATAGACGGTGAGATTTGAGAGAAAATAAGTATACTACAAATATGGCAGAAGATGTGAACAAAAGAAAATTTACAGACCCAATTCCGGGCAGGTCTGACGGTTCCCGATACTCAAAAAACGGAGTAACAAACAACAAAAAAAATAGAAGTACGGCAAGCCTACCGGTTTGACAAGAAAGTTAAACTTAAAATTATAAATTAATAATGTATATTTGATTTGTTCTTTCTTTTGAAAAATTGTTAACAAACAATAAAATACGATAATTTATTTATGGTTAATCTTGATTAAATCGTATTATTTTTTTTTCTTTTAACTTAATATCGTATTTTATTGCTTATAAACCATGAACTATCAAGCTAACTTAAAATTATCATGCACACTAAGTCTAATAATCAATAATATAATAAAAAAATCTTGATACGTGCTATGTTGAATCTTGATTTAGAAGGTTTGATTTTCTAAGTTTTATTTTGACTCCTTAGTTTCCAATAATTTTAGTTTTAAATAATTTCAATTAATTTACGTTCCTTAGATTCCAATAATTTTAGTGTCTTAGTTTTATATAATTTTAATTTGGGGTGTCCTAAAAAAAATGAGAGAGAACAGAAATTAGCATATGCAAAAATCAGCAGTTTTATTCATTTATCAACAAATATTTACTTATTTATTTATTAATATATGTTTATTTATTTATTTAATATATTTATTTATTTATTTATTTACTGATGACGGACGGACGGACCAATCAAGGGGGGAGTTCACCACACCTGGGGTTGAAGGTGGTGATCGCCGGTCTTTCATTAGTAGTTTTATGTTTTTATTTTGTTGTGGGACCAAAGAAAAAATTTAAATTGAAACTACTTTAAGGGATGGGAAAGGAAAAGGAACAGGAGCAAGATAGGATGTATAGGGATGGAAAAAGGTAAGGTGGGAAAGGATTAAGGTGGGGTATGTGCTGATGGTGTCTCACCCAGTGGACGAGTGCTGATGGGATGATCAGAAGATAAATCCTCTGAACCATCATTCAATCAATCAACACTCGCCAACTGCGATCCACGCCACCAACACATACGGAAAGGTGCTGTAGCAAAGAAGAACCAGTTGCTCGTCAGCATGAAGGCCGAGCGAAATCTTCTCTCGACAGCTGGCCAAACTGTCTTAGAGGAACTTCCTCGGTATCATCTGACGACAACCAGCCCACCTAAGCCACAGGGAGCTAACATTGCCGGGAGGGGTCTCTAACATTTAGACAATGGTTAGCCGAATGAGCCACCTGATGCCACAGCGAACCCAGAGCATAACCAGATGACCAGGCTGGATGTGATAGGTGTATACACCAATTCACAAATATCTAAGCTTGGCACCTGGTTACCTCTGGCATTCCCCGTGCCAACAAGCAACCCATCCGTTACTAGGGTACGTGGGATTGTAACCCCCATTGAGAACAATTCCGAAGAATTATTCTCACCCTTGCGTTATATAGAACACTCAAAAGGAGTTACAGCTGGAGGCGTGGGGACGCAAAACCCCATCGAAGTCAATCTGAGAGATCTCAGACTAACTCCACTCCTGCGCGTGTGAAGCAGGGAATTGCTTCTACGCCACCAGAGTCTTTACTATTGTTTTAGTGGAAAATGAAATTAAATTTGAAGAAAAAAAAATTTTTAAAAAAAAAATTTTCCAAGTTTTTTGAAAATATGGAGGGACTCCTCCAGAGTCCTACATTGCTGTAGGGACCCTTAGAGAAGCCCCACGTTGGGCGCCAATTTGTAATGAAGCGCTTTCTCACTGGCGAACCAATGAGAATGGCATAGCAGGAAGCGTACCTAGCGAGATTGATTTTCTTGCCCCAAGCTAGCTGCAGCCCATGGGAACGATAAAGAAACCCTGCTACTTCAGCACAAATACAGAAATGTACGCTATTTACGAAAATTTGCAGAAATGGAAAGAAATACAAGTGGAAAAATGGAGACTCTGGCGACCCCAAGTGCGAAAGACCCACGATCCACACGCCCAACCCCTACATTCACTCTCAGACGCCCACACACTCACGCGTCACACATTCACCCACACATTCGACGACTAACACGCCCCCATTCAATCTCTGACACGCCTTTTCACACCCATTCACACCCCTACGTTAACCAAAAAAAATTAAACCAACTAAATGTACTCACCCCATGATTAAATCCCGACCTCCTATCCTGATTGAATCAGCCTTCCATCAGCACGTTGGTCACGTTGGATAATTCACGAAGATATTTGTATAAATAATTTGCCAACACCAAAATATAGTTGGAAACAGTTGAAAATTCAAGGTGATATTGAGCATAAACAATCGGCGAATAAATTGGAATCTATAGTTGAATATGGTGTACAATTGTTGAATAAATAAGTAATTCTCGTTGAATATGTTGTACGAATAATCGTTGAAAATCCCATGTAATGGTTACATAATTTGCCAACACAGAAATATAGTTGGAAACAGTTGAAAATTCAAGGTAATATTTAGCATAAACAATCGGCGAATAAATTGGAATCTATAGTTGAATATGGTGTATAATTGTTGAATAAATAAGTAATTCTCGTTGAATATGTTGTACAAATAATCGTTGGAAATTTCATGTAATTGTTAAATAATTTGCCAACACAGAAATATAGTTGGAAACAGTTGAAAATTCAAGGTGATATTGAGCATAAGCAATCGGTGGATAAATTGGAATTTCTGCGAAGTATGTGTTGCTGCACTATTTCAGCGATTGATGTGAAAATTGTATAAATAATGGTTGATAAAAATATGTTGCCTGTTGCGCTGCAATAACTCAGCGATTGAGGATAAGTTGATGTAGTCCTATACAACGGATAAACAACGCCGCAACAACTCAGGCAACTATTGATACACTACAAAAATGTTGCACCGATATCGCATGTAAGTTACACCACACGAAACAAGGCAATGCCGGATAAGTTAAACAATGATTCAATACTTCCTTGTGTTTAAGTTGGAAATTTATTCTTTCGGACGGACAAACATTCATATATTCTTTTGGGTAGTAATTTATTTTAAACAAAATGTTTCCATTCAGTGATTTATTTGATAACAGATAATTGATTTTAGTTCGATAAGTAATTATTAACCTAATAACACAGATAAACGATGATTCAGTGTTCTCAATACAAGCAAATAGGCTAAAATAGCTCTAACTAATTTAAATTACTTAGTTCTAACACAAAAAAATGTAAATATAACACTAATTTAAGTTCACATGAATAGTCTTCACACAATAAAATATTCTAATATCACATTAATTAAATTTAAATATAAAGCTATAATGCCAGATTACATCCTATGGTAGTATTAATTGATCGTAATTAGATAGTTCCAGTCAAGGAAAAATAAATTAATATACAAGCAATACGATTTGAGAACATTGATAGGACAAGACTAGATAGTTCTTGGGTCAACGGACCGACGGTAGCACTAGTATTATAAATAACTTTTAATAATTAATTTCAGTAATGAAGGCCAAGCTAGCGTAATATTAATTGACTTTGACTAGATGAATCAGGTATACCAAAGTGCGTTAGTATACTAATAGCACTAATTGCAGATCTTGCACGAAACACCACACACAGTTGTTAGTACTATGAGCCCCGCATATTGCCAGTAATATATAAAAAAAATAAATTTATTGAAATGGCAAACCCCGAAAATGGCTATGGAAGCTATAAAAAATTTCACTCGGTTCACAATCATTAACACTTAACAATAAATGACCGTAGGATCGATTGTCCAAATACGCTTATTATCAAAAAAAATTATTTCACATACGCACAATTTTGTTGGTGTAGTATTGATTTACTTTCTAGAAATTGACGGATTCCATTTAGCGTTGATTCGACATGTTGATGTTCAATGCTAATTATAATATACAAAAAAAACAGAAATGCATTTTACCTTCATATAAAGTAACATCCGAGGTGTATCCGCGTGAATTCATGTACAGCGAACGAGAATACCTGTAGTCCTTTGTAATAATTATCCTCAGCATTGATTCGCCAACTACATATGAAAATGGTTGGTTTCCTTCCTTTTTCTCACAATCAGCCAAATAATCCACCAATAAGTTCCAGTTCCAGCTTATGTATCTGGACATTCAAATTAAAACATCGCCAAAGAACATGAATTTAACTTTTTAAAACAATAAAAATGGCACTTTGTTGCACATGACTAAGCAAAAAAAACACAATTTCATGTATTGTAAAACGAAACGTCAAAAATCAATTCCCTCCAATAAGAAAAAATGATCGACTACCAGTCGTCAACCATCAAAATCAGAATGTAATAAACTAAGAGAGAGAATAATTTACCGTGCTCATTATATAGCCAAATTTTTAGTCTCGCAATAACTCGAATAAAGTATTTAGAGGGGAGATAATTAATTTACATCAGATTTTCAAATTATTGGGAACTTATTATAGTTCACAAAACCGTTTGCTATTTGATAATATTGTACGAAAATAAGGTTGGGACACAGAATATTTCCGACACATCCATAATATTTATAATTGAATTCAAAATGAATTAAATGCAGATGCGATCAATGTTATGATGTTTGGACATTTATTAAACTACACCCTACTATATCAGCACAGTGAAGTTCAGTTCAATAACGGAAGGATTGTTTAAAGCAAAATACTCATACAAAGACAAATCAAATGTTTAACAAAGCAAAAATAGTAATTCGTTGTATGTTGACGATTGAAAACAAAATACACGTAGCCGTTATGAGGTTTTGAAAATTTCGTTGTTTCATTACGGTTTGTGTTTTAGAAAAAAAATTCAAACTCAAGTAGTATGGCGAGAACAATCGAATGGAAGTATAGCGCGCGTCAATTTTAGTGTGTGGTAAGATTAAATTCTGAGTAAATTTTAGTGGTTATACGGATGATGATTAAAGAAAATTATTAATTAATTCAAATTACCCAATATTACGTTATATTAATGAATAAATAAATCAGGGTAATTAGTGCCATTTTCTTTCTCCTATACGTTTGTCCGGCTATTGCAAATTTAGTTAGATTTTAAGAAATATAAGGACGCTATGGGTTAAGGAAATTACACGAAACATGACTATTGATGATGAAGGGATGAGAAACCATTACAAGCGGTACGGATTAATATAAGGAACAACAACTAAGGAAGCTGCGACTATCATATACTATATTAGTCCAGACTATCCATTACAATTTTAGACTGTGAATTGGCTCGTAGAACATGCCCAAACCTAGCAATCCTATTAAAACGGATACAACCTATTATATCAGGACCCTCAAGAAGGTCTCTGATCTCAAAGTTATACCGAGTTCTATGCTCTCCATCTATCTTAAGTGGACCAAAAATGTAGCGTAGGATCTTACGCTCAAATACAGATAAATGCGATGCGTCATTTTGTATAAGGGTCCACGTTTGTGACCCATACATCACAACCAGTCTAATCAATGTCTTGTATAACTTGAGCTTGGTGTTAGTTGATACATACGGTGATCCAAGGAGAGGTTTGAGTAGAAAGTTCGATTACCTGCAGCGATTCGAGCTTTTATATCTGTTAGTATGCTGTTGTTTGAGTCAAGCATTGATCCCCCTCTGCAATCAGCATCTATTAGTATGCTGTTGTTTGAGTCAAGCATTGAACTCCCTCAATTCGTTCATCGCCGCACATCAAATCTTTCTTCTCAGCCTCTCTTGAAACATTCATATGTTTGGTTTTATTGTAGTTAATTTGCAGACGAATTTTCCTACCACCACTGTCAAGCGACTTGAAAGTCTCACTCATAACAGCTTCACTTCGACCGAGGATGATAACATCATCAGCGTAAGCAATCATCTGTACTGAGTTTATTGACAAAATATTGTTATTAGTCGGCAGTTTCTTTTGACGGCACACATATTCCAAGGCTAAATTAAAAAGTATAGGAGAAATAGCATCACCTTATCTTAAGCCGGAGTCGACTTTAAAAAACTTTGATATTTCGTTCTCTACTCGTACACAGCATTGAGAGTTCTGTGCTGTCATTTTGCATAGTGATACCAGTTTACCAGGAATTCCCATTGACACCAGAGCACACCAGAGTCTCTCGTTCGAGAGAGTCGTAGGCCTGCCTGAAATCAATGAAAAGTTGGTGCACTGGTATGTTGAACTCTCGACACTTTTCCAAAATCATCCTTATCGAGAAAAGTGGTACCTCGGCCGCACCGGAAACCATACTGATATTCTCCAAACAATTGTTCAGCAAAAGGATTGATTTTGGATAGCCGAATGTGGGAAAAGATCTTATATGCTGTGCAAAGGAGAGCGATTCCTCTGTAGTTTGAACATTGTAGGCGAATACCTTTTTTATGGATTGGTATCAGCATAACTTTATTTCAGTCCTGTGGCATGGTTTCAGTCCTCCAGATCATTTGAACAAGTTCAAACAATCTTAAGGATAGAGTTTCGCCACCATGTACAATCATTTCGGATGTTATATCGTCGATACCAGGTGCTTTATTGCGTTTTAATTTTGACAGCGCCGCTTCGAATTCCTCTTCGGTTGGTTCGTCTAAATGTACGTTTGACGCACGAATAAGCTTTGCTCGTCGCCCAACTTGTTGCTGGTCACTTAAGTTGAGAAAATTATGTTGAGAAGTATCTAAAATATTTTTAAGGTCTACTTGAAGCTCCTCATCTTCGTTTTGAATAGCAGTCGATCTAGTTTGAGGGCCCTTCTTTAAGGTTTTAACCTGTTGAAAGAAGTTACGCGATTGATGTTCCTTATTGAAGCTTTCGATCTCCTCACACTGTCTCTTCCACCATTCTCTCTCACATAGCTTTGTAACGGCTTGTCTTGCCAGTTTATAGTTCTCCTACGTGAACCTGGTGTTGCGTCCTTATAGACGACACTTCAGATAGCAATCTCTTTTGTATTGAATAGCATCAAGGCATGCTTGATCCATCCATGGCTTCTGGGGGTGGTTCTGTGGTCGTCCAAGCATTCCCTCAGCGGCGCTTAAAACAGTATTTTTGAGCAAATACCATGACTTATTGGCGTCTCCATTAATGGTTTCTGATTTATCCAATGCTTCGGCAATATGGATTTGATATCTCTCTTCTGTTTCAGCATTCTTTAATGATGAGATGTTAAAACATTTCCGTTGATTGAATTTTGGAATGCCTGGATTTGGGAAGTGGAACCTTATCGTTGCACAAACAAGGAAGCGGTCACTTCCAATGTATGCACCTCTAAAAGATCGCACATCCAGAACACTCGAAAAGAAACGTGATTACTAGAACGTGATCAATTTGATTTCGAGTGTTTCCATTCGGTGAGACCCAAGTCTGCTTATGAATCGATCGATGGGGAAAGAACGTACTGGCAATTTTCAAACTATTTGATTACCATTATCATTCGAATTCAAATGCAAGCTGTTGGAACCCACCACATTTCCATAAGAGATATCTCTTCCAACCTGTCCATTAAAGTCACCAAGAACCATAATGAAGTCGCGTGTTGGTGTTTGTTTCATAGCCTCTTCCAGTGCTATGTAGAAATTATCCTTCTCGTCGACGGTCTTAGCTTCAGTAAGTCCATGCACGGCAATAAGAGAAATATTGTTATATGTACCGCGTGTACGTAGGTAGCAGATCCTCTCACCGACCGAGATGAATTTTATCACGGGTTCTTGTATGCGTGCACCAACAAGAAAGCCAGTTCCGAATTCTCTTCGAGAAGGATGACCACTACAGCATAGAGAGTGACTATCCAAATCTTGTTTTCCGATTATCGGCTGTCTAATTTCTTGTGGAGTAATAATATCCATCCTATACCTCTCAGCCTCTGTTTCTAGACTTATAAGAGCATCAAGAGCGCTCAGGCTGCGCTCGTTCCACGTTCCGATTCGGTAGTCTGGTCCATTTTCACGTCCAGGTAAAATTCTGTTTTTGTGCGGGTCTGTTTTTCTCTTTCTGATAACCAAATTTAACATATTAGTTTTTTTTCCGGGGTTACGGTGTTAACCTTAGGCTCAACCCAAATTGTCGGGAATGGGTCCGCTCTGCATATTAAGGTCACCAGAAACAACCTTTTGACACGTTTATATAGCGAGCCGCTTGATTCAAGACAGACGCCCGCTCCAAGCCGCCCCTGACATGGAGAACAGACGCATTGGTTGTAAGTCGCCAATTCGCCGTGATGTAGCGTCATTGACTAAGCAGTTTTTACTCTGCTTGTCTCCAATACACCAACCTAATTCTGTCAGCATTACCCAGGCAGCACAGCGTGGACGTCGAATTTCGGATTTCACTACCCTTTAATTATACCTACCCGCTACCTATTTAATTTTAAAGATTTTTAGTCCGATTAAAATTCTAATTGTTCATTATTTTCTCGAACTTCAGTGGTTAAAATTTTTTGATGATATAAATTGTTCGAAAAAATAATGAACAATTAGAATATTAATCGGACTAAAAATCTTTAAAATTAAATATCTCAAGAACACGAATTAACGCTTCTTTGTGAATTTGATATATTTTAAAGTAAGGTTATAGCTATATTTTGACAAAAAAAAGTTAAAATTTAATTGATTTTAAAATTTTTTGTAATGGAAGTTGTTAGAAAAAATGAAGAAAAATTCGAATTTCAGTCGTACTAAAAATCTTTAAAATTAAATATCTCAAGAACAAAAATTAATGCCGCTGAGTTAATTTGATATATTTTAGAGTAAGGATAGAACTATTTTCAGAAAAAAAATTAATTAGATTCTAATTGATCTTCGACCCTAGCGTCATCTTTAAAAAAGTTTTTTTAATATTTTTATTTAAAAATTAATTATAAAAACAATAAATTAATTTTGTTTCAAAGGACTAACTAATCATCTATCAAACAAATAAAAGTTTGATGAAATCGGTATAGCCGTTCTTGGGCAATTTAATATCAAAGTTACTTTAGATTGGCAGAATTTTCATTTTTCATGAATGTTGGGGTGCCCCTTATGCTCAAACTATGCACTTTAAAAAAATTTCAAAATAAGTAGTATTTTTTATTTTGTCCTTACTACTTTTATGCCAAGTTTAAGGAAAATCAAAAATGGTCAAGGTTGCACAACTCTGTCTAGAACGCGTTTTTCATCAATTGAACAATTTTAATTTGCTTATAAAGTATCATTGACTATATATTAAGCGTAATAAATAAAATATTATTCCTAGGTCGCTCAAAAAGGCAACATAAAAATTGCCAAAATTTCCCATACAAAGTTGTATGAGAAATTTAACCTATTTTCGTATTTGTTTTACGGACAGAAGAAAATAAAATATTTTTTCGGCTAACGGCTGTAAAGTTTAACTTTAATGCCGCTGGGGAGTAGCTAAAGTCTTACTTTTTAGCCGGCGGCTGCAAAAGTGACGTCATTTTTACTTTTTCTGCCGGCGGCTGTAAAGTAACTTCCATATTTTTACGGCGGCTGTAAAGTAATTTTCATATTTTTACGGCGGCTGTAAAGTAATTTTCATATTTTTACGGCGGCAGTAAAGTAAAATAAAATGATATTATTAATTTGTTCAAAACAGAATGCATTTCAGTTCATTTTAATGAATAAAAATAAAAAAAAATTAATTTCAGAAAATTTATTACCTAAAACATATTTTTAAAAAATTTGATGCATTAATTTCATATTTTTAAACAAATTTAAACGTTTGCCGAAAAAATAGTGTATTGAATTCGGAGCTAAAGTGACTTTTTGTGTTTCGTCTATAATTGTCGGCCTCCCTACGGTCGGCCGCCAAACTATAGACTCAACACAAAAAGTACGACTTTAGCTCCTAATTCAATAATATACTATTATATATTATGCTTAATATACAGTCAATCCTAGTTCATAAACAAATATAAATTATTTAATTGTAGTAAAATAAGAAATTTCATAGATAATTTTTAAAATTATACAAGTTGTGTTTTGTATGAAATCCCATATAAAATTTTTTGAATTTATTCTCTTATCCCCTTTTTGCAGCGCCATTGCGGTAAACACCGGTACAGAAAAATCGCCCTATACTTAAAACGTAACTGTTAAGCGCCCTACAGACGATCCGACGGTCGGACGGATTTGGTTGGATTGGATGTAAAATCGGATAGTGTTTATGCATGTCTTTCCGATAAAATTAAGTTGGATGTGTCGGCTGGAAATTCCATCCGACCGTCCGGCCAACCAAACAAATCGGATGGTGTGTATTATTGTTGGACGATTTTAATTCAATTGAGCAAGAAATTTCATGAGTGAGCAACAAAGAAAAAATTAAAAAAAATTAATATTCGTGGTTTTTGTAGTGTTTATGTTTACAAAAATTAATTCTTCAACAGGTGCCTTTTTCGTGGGTTTTATAATTAAAATTTATATATTAAAATGGCAATTACTGCAGAACGTGTCGTAATTATTGATTTTTTGGAAATGTATAAAGACTTCAACTGCCTTTGGGACATTAGCAGTAATTTGTACTGCAATAGGGATGCGCGGAGTAAAAAGAAATTGAAAGGGATGCCACAGTGGCCACTGTAAAGAAAAGGTTGGATATTATGAGCACTGCTTACAGAAGGGAACTAAAGAAAGTAAATTCAATATATTTTTAAATTATATTTTTATTAATACAATAAATCAAAAGATTTTCATTTAAGGTAGAACAAATTAAATCATCAGGTACCGGATTTAAAGATATATATGGGGTATTCCACGTCAAATCGACCACTTTTGACCCGACCCCTCTCGATTTGGTTGAAACTTTTTTATCTTTTTGTACCCCAGTAATTATATGTTTTACAGTTTTTTTAAAAATTTTTCACCAAACCCAAAAAATGTTATGAATTTTTTAAAAAAATAGCTATTTATTTTTCAAATACCCATGGTTTTGTCAAAAATTCCTTAAAAGCGACGCCCTTTTTTTGACATTGTTGTAATTAAATGTAGTTTTTAGGAAAAAAAACAAACAAAATTTTCGATGACTTTTTTCATACAATTTTTTAGTTTTTTGAGAAAAAACATCAATTTTTCAAAAAGTACTTTTAATTTTTTTTATTTTTTTTTATTTTTTAACTTTGAATTATTCTTTGGTTAATAATTATTGATATTCTGAATATTCTTGATATTTTGAATAATTATTGATATTCTCTGAAAAATTGTTGTTACAACTATTTAGAAACCTAAATGATAGTTTTCATGCCGTAGAATGGTAAAAAATAAACTTTTTCGGTAGTAAAAATGCAAATTTGATGAGTTGGCGCCACTTTGAAGCCGCTATTTCTATTTTTTTTATCAATTATATAAATTTTTAAATATCGTACTCCTACAATCATTTTAAAATTAACAATCTATTTCTAAAAAATTTTTATTACGTGTTAGTAACTAGCTTCCACGTACGATGTTGAAAAATGTCGAGATTAACCCTTCACTTTGACCCCATCATTTTGAAAAATTCTAAAACGTTACCTGTCATTAGAAAGAATACTTCAATAAAAAAATTTTGAGCCATCTCACGTTTTTTTTAACCACCCCCAATTTTGGTCGCAGCAGTGGCCCGTTTGACGTGGATCGTCCCATATATATAAATAAATGAAAACAACAATTTTTTAATTAAAAAATAAAATAGAAAGCGAAGTCAGCCCACTCTAGTTCTAACGGCATTAACTAAAGAATAATTCAAAGTTAAAAAATAAAAAAAAATAAAAAAAATTAAAAGTGTACTTTTTGAAAAAATTGATGTTTTTTCTCAAAAAACTAAAAAATTGTATGAAAAAAGTCATCGAAAATTTTGTTTGTTTTTTTTCCTAAAAACTACATTTAATTACAACAATGTCAAAAAAAGGACGTCGCTTTTAAGGAATTTTTGACAAAACCATGGGTATTTGAAAAATAAATAGCTATTTTTTTAAAAAATTCATAACATTTTTTGGGTTTGGTGAAAAATTTTTAAAAAAACTGTAAAACATATAATTACTGGGGTACAAAAAGATAAAAAAGTTTAAACCAAATCGAGAGGGGTCGGGTCAAAAGTGGTCGATTTGACGTGCAATACCCCATATGTACCAACATTATGGTATTTTGAATATCTGACATTTTTAAATTGTAAGGAAACGGCAAATCAAGGTGGCGTGGACTCATTCGTCAGTTGTGATGACGAGGTATGTATTTTTTACACACTTTTATTTAAGTTAAAAACTTGTTTAAAAAAAAGGAAATTTAATAAAAAGAAATTTTTAGAAATTTAATTATCACATCCAATTGCATGATTTTGTTTTTCTTTTTAATTTTTAACTGACTGATTTTAATAAAATAATTGTTTCTTTATATCTACTCCAAATTCTGTGCAAGGTGGTTCGTTACAAACTCTGAGTAAAATTACTATTTTATCTCTGTGTAGAAGTTTATTACAAACTAGCACGAAACATAAATACTAACACATTGCTGGAATAAAGAAACCTGATTGAATTGATTTAAAAAAATTCCAAATATTATAATAAAATCGAAAATTCCAACTTTCTTCAGAATTCCAAAAATATTCAAGGGAATATTACAAAATGAACAATTCAAACATTTTTCAAAAATCCTAAAATTTTTAAAAATTATGATAAAATCAAAAATCTAAATTAATTTTCAAAATTTAAAAATATTCCAAAAATTATAATAAAATCAAAAATTTAATCTTTTTCAAAATTCTAAACAATCCAAAAATTGAAACTATTTTCAATATTCCAAACATAATGCAAAAATTATAACAAAATCCAAAATTCAAACTTTTACCACGATTCTGAAAATTATAATAAAATGATAAATTCCAATTTTCTGCAAAATTTCAAACATATTCAAGAGAATATGTGTTACGAAATCAAAAATTTAAATTTTTTCAAAATTCTAAAGATATTGCAAAAATTATAAATAAATCGAAAATACAAACTTTTTTCAAAATTAAAAATATTCCAAACATTATGTTAAAATCAATAATTAAACTTTTTTCAAAATTTTAAAAATATTCCAAAAATTAATTCAAAATCGAAGATTGAAATTTCAAAATTCTAAAATATTGCAAAAATTATAACATAATCAAAAATTCAAACTTATTTTCCAATTTTTTCTGTTATTCAGAAGTCACACAAAAAGATTACAAAAAATATCTCCCTCATAATTACAATTTATTTTTTAAAAACGACATTTAATCTGCAACAACTTAATATTTCCCAACTGTTCCTACAAGTTGGGAGGAGTTGAAACTAGATAGAAACATATTCCATGTCCAATTTCATGTTCAATTACATTTCATGTCATTCAAATAATTACATACTTAATTTTATTTTTTTCCAAAAGTTGGGTTAAAAAATAAATGAAAATCATTCTTTTGACACACATGACAGTATACAATATATACTTATATATATATACAGTATACTTATAATACAATAATCAAGGTCTTGGGTTCACATACCAATGCCAACCATCAAGATTTCTTCACATTCAATGTTACTACTCGTTTTGAAACACTTCTGGTACTGCTATCGAACACATCGTCCTCTCGGCTCTTCTGCGAAAAAATTTTTCAAAATCGCTCCAACGTTTTCTAGATCAGAGGGTCGACCAGCAGACAGACTGACACTTTTTTTTGCGTAATAATCGTTATGGCTTAAAACGTGCCAAAAAAAGTGGGGGGTCTTTCATACCGAAGTAAATGTTGTACGCATTATGCTTTCATCGACAGTTGCATCTAAAAAACAAAATTTCATAACTATTCAGAACCAAAAAAATCCTGATTTATTTTTTCGCTTTCGCCAATACAAATTTCGTCAATACCAAACATACCAAATTTTAAAGTATTTTAAAAAAAATCTATAAAAATGTGCATTTTCAAAAGAATAGCCATATAGTAATATTCAAAAAACGTAGAAAAATCTGTTTGGTATCCTAAAACTTTATCTTCAAAATATGATAGCACATAATATATTATCTATGTAAGCAAAAGAATACGCCTCCTTCTTTTTTTTTAAATCCTCAAATATAAGTGTCTTTATATGTAGAATAAACTTTATCCACGAATACTAAAGAGTATATACTTGCCATGCGTATATCTTTCATTGTAATTGTATTCTTTCCACTTTATATGTTAAATTCCACTTTATTTATTTCATTCCACTTTATTTATTAAATATTCCCTTAACAAATTAAAAACTTGATTTGTTGGTATAGTAATATAAACAAGTTAAAACAAGAACAATACATATATAAAATCTAAAATAAACAACAAACTTGTTTTGTTTTTCCTGTTATCTTTAATGAATTAATTTCAATATGGCGATATAAACTTTTACAGGAAAACTGGAAATTATTTGAAATATTTTGAAGTCGTGGATAAAATAGCATCTTGTATTCGCTTAGGATGATGGCAGTTCTTCACTCGGATGATTCGCTCCACACGTTACGCTCGTTCCGGGAAACTTCATCCTCGTGAAGAATTGCCTTCATTCTAAGCTTATACGAATCTACTATTATACGTTTATCTTTATACGAACTTTATATGTCGAAATGGTTTATATTCGGCCTGTCAACTCGTAGGGTTCACAATACCGGTATACCAAATACCGAAATACCGGTTAACTAACCTTAAAAATCCGTTTTAAATACCGGTATTGAGCTAGAAATATACGTGACGAAGAAAACATTTGCCTCTTTCTAAACAAAGAGAGAGAAAGAATAGCGAAAGGATTGAAACGCATTTTTTTATGACTAATTCAGTTTGTTGTTTTCTGTGTTCACCGGATGTGTGTATAACAATTGCTGTACTACTTTCTCTCAAATTGGGAGTAGCATCGTTATGTCTACAAGACGCTAATTTATTAACAGCCGATGCAACAATAGAATTCATGCTTATATCTCTAAAAACCATAAATTCTTCAACAGCCGGACTTTACAAAAAACTAAAATGTTGCAAACACGTTCACAGTTATCAAGTCTTATAAAATTTCTGAATATTTCGAATTCCAGTACAGAAGAAGAGATTGAAGCAGACTTATTCATAAAACTTCCAACGATGTCACTTATCAAAATGGTATTGGATTTAGTGCAACGGCTCAATAAAAGCGAGCTTACAACATTTACAAATACAGATATAAATCTTATTGAAAACAATGAAATGGGTGATGAAAATTTAGCTGGCCCTAGTTCGTGTAATTTATCATTGAAAGAGCAATTGCAGTTTACAATAAAAAAAGAGATTAAAAACGCTTAACATAAAAGCTAGGGATGGAAACAGCAGTTCAAAAGATCTGAACAAAACTATTCGACAGGAGATTACATTGTTTTGTGAAGGAAATGTTCGTAGAAAATATTTAGAATCAGTATACAACTACTTGTTAACAATCTTACTAGTGTTGAATCTGAGGGGACAATCTCAGCGGCTGGTCTGATTTGCACAAAAATTCGTTGGCGATTATCTGATGTGAGCATTGACAATTTATGTTTTTTAAGGACATATTTTTCTAATGTGAATCAATAAATTTAGATAAGACAACCAAATGCAATGTCTT
The DNA here is from genome assembly GCA_963693315.1 of Diogma glabrata. Taxonomy (NCBI): domain Eukaryota; kingdom Metazoa; phylum Arthropoda; class Insecta; order Diptera; family Cylindrotomidae; genus Diogma; species Diogma glabrata. The sequence goes on from OY856189.1 coordinate 24,192,329, forward strand.
TTATACTATATGTGATATTGAAATACAAGTTTACTGAATTGTTGAATATGGTTCCTTTAAATTTTATTAATTTTTATTTATTTTATAAGTTTATTTATTTTATAAGTCAAATGTACTTTTATTTATTAATAATTTGTTGATTTTAAAACTGAATTACTAAACTAAAATATGAATCCTACGATGAAATAAAAAAAAGTGAATTTTTAAATTGATTCGAAAAAAAAATGATTTGTATTGAAATTTCCTAATACCGGCATTAATACCGGTATTATGACAGCAAAATACCAAAATACCGGTATTGATTTTCTACGGTATTTTGCGAACCCTTAACTCGACTGTATAGGATTACCTTCCCATCCATAAGTTGTAGCACTGGTGCTCTCTCGTATACTCGTTCAGAACGGCCAAGTTGTTTAACGACATTACGCCGGATCTGAAACGGTTCAACATGTCTGTTCCTAATTTTAAATTCAAACTACTCATCTATATGAACTGCTCAGACACCGTCTGGTCTTCATCTTATGTCTGTCGCTATCACTATATTCTTTTCTTCTCTTTATTTCTAAAAATTCATTCCGGCACAACTCAAATTCAGAATTCAATTTTTTTCATTCGTTCACACTAATGACCAACAAAATTTTGATTTAAAAAAATTATTTTTTAAATTTTTATATACTCTATTATAACGCAACGACAAAAACGAGTTATAAACGAAACTGTAGCTGAAAACTAAACTGTAGCCGAAGAGGACCTAAATGTTCGCTGAGAAGTTGAATAAAAACGAGAAAGATAAATTAAACAGTTCTTCCTAATTGGTTTTAAGTTTTTTAAAATTTTTAGTTTTTTAGTTACATTTTAGTTTATTCTTAGGACTTCTGTGATTTAAATAGATTGTGGAGAGTTCATTTATTTTTATTTTAGTAATGAATTGGTTTAATAAAAATGGTTGTGAAAAAAATTTAATTAAAAAAAAAACATTTTCACAATTTGGAAGTCTTCATAAAATTTTGTGACGTGACATATGGGGTGGGGATGGGAGTTTTAAAAATGTGACAATTTGTGATAAAGGGGAGGGTGGGGGTCCAAAATCATGAAATTTTCGTTACGTAATTTAGGTGCAGTCACTTATATGATTTCGGTGATATGATCTTTCGATGCTATGACTTTTCGACGTAATGAACTATCGATGATATGAAATTCGGTGTTATGAACTTTCGAATTTGTGATTTCTGGTGATTCGACGATTTGCTTTTTCGATGTTATGATACGGGCTCGACGTCACATCACTCTGTATTTGTTCGCCTGTTAGCTATTAATATTTAGAGTAAGATTTTAAAAAAAATTTTCTTGAAAAGTGAATTGTTTGATTTGTTTTGTTGGATTGATTTCAAATTAGGCGATTAAAACCGATTGCAAAATGGTTAACTGGAACCGTATTTTCAGAGATGAACATGGACTGAACAAGTAAAGTAAAATGGATCTCTCTGAAAATCAGTGACTAGAGTAGTTTTGTCAATAAATAAACTCACCTTTATAATTATCGTTTTCTTATCGAAGTCTCAAAGGTGTGCACTTCGTTTCAGATTCATCAAATTGGTCTCTCTGGCGTTTACATCCCATGAAAGGATTTTGCCGTCTGTGCAATCAGCTTCCAATCATGTTATTCAATGACCAGTTAAGTCCAGTTTCGACATCCGCATAGATAATCAGCTTGGGAGCTTCGGGTGTTCCTTGTTAACCATTTTTTCGCAGTTTTTGTTTATGTTCAACGATTTGGCGGCACTCGTCGTCAGACCATTCGTTGTGTGATTTCGGTGGTCGTTTTCCAATTGTAATTTATGCTGCGGCTATAATGGTTGATTGAAGCGATTGCCATTTTTCTTGTATGTTTAATGGCATCTCATAAGAGATGTCATGCTCTGCTATGTTTTGCGTTACTATTTCCTGTTATCTATTCAGCGTTTCCGTTTTTGTTTATGTTCAACGATTTGGCGGCACTCGTCGTCAAACCATTCGTTGTGTGATTTCGGTGGTCGTTTTCCGATTGTAATTTATGCTGCGCCTATAATGGTTGATTGAAGCGTTTGCCATTTTTCTTGTATGTTTAATGGCATATCATAAGAGATGTCATGCTCTTCTATGTTTTGCGTTACTATTTCCTGTTATCTATTCAGCGTTTCCGGATGCATCCACATTCCAGCGCACGGTCTTGTCTATTGTCTTGCTTGTCTATTAAATGTAGATGATAATTTGGATTTGTACATAAAAATGACAAGCATAAGATCAATGTGCATAAGATATCAGCACCACTGTATAATCAAACGTCAGTTACACTTGTAGAGTGTCTCTTAGAAATCATGACGTGATCGATTTGATTTTCTGTTCTTCCGTAATTTGATTTCTACGTTGCCTTGTGAATTCTCTTGTGATGGTAGAAAGTGCTGGAAATAGATCATACATTATAGCCAGCTCGGCTGCACGAATCCGTAATTGTTACTGGTATGATGCAAGCTGATAGGGCCGATATGTGATTTAAGTTCTGCACTTCTACCAATTTGAGATATGATGTCACCTACCACATTTTCATATCGTGCCTTAGGACCTTATTGATGACTTCTTTGAGTTCTAGGAAGAACAGGTCTTTAATATCATTTGCTTCGTCTTCAGTGGGTGACATTAAATTTTTGCGTGCGGATTCTCAGTGTGCATAGCCGCATATTAATTGAGCAGAAGTCGATAACCCGCTGATTCACGCCCCGGTGTATGAGAAAGCCAACTCCAAATTCTCCTCCGTTTTGATGACAGCAATAACAAAGTGTGCATCCTTTCGCGGTTTCATGAATTCCACTGCCTGGCCATCTTAGTTCTTGTAATGCCACTATATCCAGGGTGTAGCTATCGACTTGGTGTGTGAGTTTTAGGAGATCTCCTTGTCTTCTAAGGCTAAGCACGCTCCAGACATGCATTTTTAAATCGTAGTCCTAGATCTTGTGATGAATCCGAGATATTGCGAGGCCAGTGTAACAAAAATTTTTTTTACGGAAATAACCCTCGTCCTTCGTCCAACCCAAATTTCGGTGAATGGGTTCGTTCTGCATCTTAATGTCACCAGAGACAATCTTTTTACCCGTTTATATAGCAAACCGCTTGATCCAAGACAGACGCTCGCTCCAAGCTGCCCTTAACATGGAGAACAGAAGCTTGAGTTGCATTGGTTTTATGGCGCCAATGACTCGCTGGTTTTATGGCGCCAATGACTCGCTATGGTGCAGAATCAAGGAGTATAAGCAGTATTTGCTCTGCCCCTTTCAACTACACTAACCTAATTCTGTTAGCGTTGCCCATGTAGCACGACGTGGACAAAGAATTTCGGACTTTCGCTACCAATCAAATCGGTCGTAAGACTTTAATAAAAACCAAGATTACACATTTCAATATTTTATTTGTTTTTTTCCTATTTATAATTGTGGTTTTTTAAAATTTTTTTTGTTTGTTTTTTTTTTTTTTTCATTTTATTACAAAAATTCTTATAACATTAATCATATATATGTATATATATTTCAAGTAGAATTAAAATTTTACATTATCTTTCTTTAATAAACGAAAAATAAGAGATAACAAAAGTTACGGTTGAATTCATTTTTATTCAAATTGTTTAAATTTTAAATAAATAGCATGGTAAAGAAAAGTTTGATCGATAATTAACTTAAATAATTTTTAGTACTTTAGACGAGTATTTAACTTTGTTTTGTAATTATTATTATTATAGATTTTATATCACAAATATAAATTGTAGCTGATACAGTGACGTATTTTAAAGAGACTTCAATAAGGAATCGGGTTTTTTTTCGTGAAAATGGATGGATGAGTCATTTAATAGCAAACCAACAAATGAATGATTCAATTCGCACAGCATCCAATTTCTATGCTGCTGAATAATTTTTAATCCTTTTCAACATTTTATGACCGTTTCAGAATTTTCAGTTTCCGTCTTGGTTGTTTTTATCGACTCCATCCACAACAATTTTAATGCGACGTCACATGCTTTTAGTGACGTGAAAAAATGTTATTTACACTGCAGTGAAACAACATACTGAGGGAAATAATGTTTACTCATGAGATCCAAGTTTGTATGAAAATTATTTTGAGAAAACAAAATTTATTTTTAAAATACTTTTTTCTCAATGAAAAAATCAAAAATTTCTTAACTTTTACCTTATGATTAATAGAGAACGAAGCTAACTACATTTTAAAGCATTGTGCAGTTATTAAAAAATAAAGTTAAAAGTTTTTCCATTGTGCGTGTACCCTTATATACTGATTTTGCAAGCTTGGTGGTGAAGCTTCATGATGGAGTTAACGGTAGTATTTCCCGAACCAAAATCCGATGTCAAAAATGGACTTGAGGTGAAAAAACGACTTTAAGGCTGCACACACAATGGGAAAAACTTTTACTCATGAAATGATGTGAACAACTTTTATTATTATTTTTAAATAGTAGCACTATGCGTAAATGTAGCTAGCTGTAATTATGAAGAAAAATTAAGTCTATTTTATTATAAATTTAAGCTATTCACGAGGAAAAATGAAGAAATTTTTAACTTTTTCATTGAGTATTTCAAAAATATTTTTTTTTCAAAATAATTTGCATACAAACTTGGATCTCATGAGTAAAAGTTTTTTATTTTGCATGCATCCTAGCAATACATAAAGTGATGCGATGTGAATTTAGTCATTTGAAGTTACGTGACACGACTTCGGTAATTAAGATGTAAGATAACACCATCTGTCGGTCAACAATTAAAACTTATTCAACCCTTATAAACAACAGACAAAATGCTAATTTTAGGCGACCCATTTACGCGAAACTAAAATACTTCCATAAGCATAAATAGTACAAATATTAATGATAAAAGTAATAATACAGTTTACAATAGTGTTACACATATAGAAACATAAATGGTCATCTATTAAATATTGGAAGTTAAGTTTCATAATAACTAACTATACAAAGATATATTGACAACATAAAAATATACATTTAAAATTTCAGCCTCAATTTAAAAAAAAATAATAGTAATAAAAAATTTATTGCAATATATAGGCTGTTTATTTTTATTTAATCGTGTCGTCGCATATCACGATCCCTATTATCATAGTTTCTTCTTTGATTTAAATTATTGTTACGATTATTCCCGATGCCGCTCAAATTCCGCCATCGATCGGAACCGATATTATTATTATTCATATTGCGATTTCCACCTCGAAAATTATTACTATTGTTTCGATTTATGATGCGATTATTATTATTACCATATCCACTACCCCCCGCTCCATTATTATCCATAAAACGATTACGATAACTTTGATTCTGCAATTCATCAAAATTATTTTCAATAAATTCTTCAAACTGAGACGTTTGATGTTGAAAATTTAAATTTTGATTTGTTAAATCAAAATTAAATGGAATATTTGGTGCAATGCCCAATAAACCCGGACGAATATCACCAACAAATTGTTGTGAAGGAAATTGTAACGGATAACCAGGTGGAAGATTTGGATAACCACGATTCATTAAATCGACCTGCATATAACTACCAGTATGATTTAACATACTAGCACCACTACCGCCCGGACCTGTTCCTGTTGATAAATGTAAATTACTTCCTAACGTACCCATACCAAGCAATGGTGTTAGAAGCTGATTAAATTGTCCGTGTTCATCAATTTTTACACCAAAATTACTTAAAACTTGTTGAATGCCTGGAATTAGTTCCGGGTCGAATTTTTTATCTGGATTTTGATCTGCATTAAATTTTTTCAATTCCGACGATAATATTGCTAAATGTTGATTGACAGCAATTTTTTGTTTTGAATTAAGATCCCGATACCATATTGATTTTTGTAGAAATATTTGTATGCTATCGACATTTCTATTCGAAATGGATGATTGGATAAGATTTGTGTGAGGTGTGTTTCCTTCTTTTTTACGTCTTGGATCGATACGTGGTTGTGAAATCACTGTTGAATCTGGTAATGGTGATAACATGTGAAATGGATCAGTTGGAGATGCAATTGTGTCCTCATCCCAATTCGGATCAACTTTTAATGAGAATATACGACGTAAACGTGGATCTAATGTGTGCTGTGTATTTGGAAAACTTCTTCGAATATCACTATAATCTGGTTTTGGAACGTCTATTTCCACTAACTGTAAATAAAGATATAAAAAATAATTGTAGTGTTTGAATTTTCAAAAAAATTATTTATGTGTTAAGCTCGTTCAACGGGTCTTGACTATCAGCTTTTCCGTTACTTGCCCCACAAGCTTACCAGTTAAGCTGTTTAGTTGTAACAAGATAACCTAATTGACTGTGGTAAACTTAAGCGGTAGATAGGAACTAAACTGGATAATTTCGAGGGACCATACATACTTGTCGACCGTGACCAAATTTCGATTGTAACCAAATACGTCTCAGTCAGTAAAGCTGATTGAATTTTTTTAATAAAATGTGTTGTGTAGTATGAATTACAATACTAGGTCATTCAATAAGTCCGTAGGATGACACATAGATGGCGTTACTAGAATTTTTTCCATATGATTTTTATTTAGTACTAACCTTCAAACGATACGTGTATAAATTTGACAGCAATCTGACTATTTATTCGTGAGTTATAGCATTTTGTGTGAAGCAACTTTTGTTTTTGAAAAAAAATGGAAAAAAGTGAATTTCGAATTTTAATAAAGCATTGCTTTTTGATGAAAAAAAATACAGTGGAAACCAAACAATGGCTTGATAAACATTATCCAAACTCTCCTCCATCGAGACAAATGGTAGAGAAGTGGATGGCTCAATTTAAATGTGGTCGTACCAGCACAAAAGATGCAGAGCGCAGTGGACGCCCAAATGAGGCTGTTATTCCAGAAAACATAAAAAAAATCCACAAATTGGTTATGAACGATCGCAAATTGAAGGTGCACGAAATAGCTGACATTGTAAAGGTAGCAGATGGTAGTGTTTTTACCATTTTACATGAACATTTGGGTATGCGAAAGCTCTGTGCAAATTAGGTGCCGCGTGAGCTCGCAGTCGACCAAAAACAACAACGAATCGATGCTTCGGAGGAGTCTTTGGCACTGTTAAACCGCAATAAAAGGGAATTCTATCGTAGATATGTGACAATGGATGAGACATGGCTTCACAATTACACACCAGAATCCAAAAGACAGTCAGCTGAGTGGACAGCAGTCGACGAACCGAATCCAAAGCGAGCAAAGACGCAACAGTCGGCCGGTAAGGTGATGGCGTCTGTATTTTGGGATACGAACGGAATAATATTCATCGACTATCTCCAAAAAGGAACCACCATCAACAGCGAGTATTACTGTGAACTTTTGGATCGATTGAAGGCTGAAATCGCAAAGAAACGGCCACATTTGCAAAAGAAAAAAGTGTTGTTTCACCAAGATAATGCACCGTGTCACAGATCGATGAAAACGATGGCAAAATTGAATGAATTGCACTTTGAATTGCTTACCCACCTACCATATTCTCCAGATTTAGCCCCCAGCGACTTTTTCCTGTTTTCAGATCTCAAGAGAATGCTTGCTGGAAAGAAATTTAAGTCCAATGATGAAGTAATCGCTGAAACTGAGGCCTATTTTGACGAGAAAGAGAAATCGTACTATAAAAGTGGTATAGAAAAGTTGGAAAATCGTTATACTCGTTGTATCGCCCTCGAAGGCAACTATGTTGAATAAAAAAATCGAGTTTTGTCAAAATGTTGTTTTTTTCTTACTTATCCTATGGACTTATTGAACGACCTGTTATGTGTGACAGCAACACATAAAAACCTTTTAAGACCAAGGTCTTACAACAACATGCGTTCAAAGTTGTTTATGGACGCAAAATATTTTTATGTTTTTTTTTTATAATTTGTGTTAAAAAATGAACAACTAGACAATAAAGGCATGACATAGACCAAAAGTTCATAATAGGATTGAGTAATCAAAAATAAAATAAGAAGTAAGGGTAAATTTGTTTTAAAAAATAGCTGCACCAAAACTAAAACGAGATTGTCAATAATGCCCCTAGTTGCCTATTCCTCGATCATGTGACATACTGTTTTTCTCAAAGACTAAAGTTCCCACATGGAATTATATGGGTAGCGGCAATCCGAAATTCGACGTTCACGCCGTGCTGCCTGGGCCTTGCTGACAGAATTGGCGCCTTAAAATATTATTAACAAAATATATTTCAACATTTCAAAGCAATAAAGAGTTTTCAAAGGTTATTTATGAAAAAATATAGTCTTTTTGTTTTCTTCTTTTCTGTGCGATTTTTAAAAATTTTGTATTTCGCCCGGATTTCGCCCGGCTTTTCAAATGGAAATTTTGACACTTGTCGCCCGGATTTTGCCCGGATTTATAAAAAAACCGCCCGGATTTTCCGGCCCGGAATACCTCCAAAAAAAATCTGGCAAGCTTAATATATATATATATATATATATATATATATATATATATAGTTATAATCCCATAGTATCATCAAGTCATATAACAAAACTGCTTTCTCACGAAAAGTGCTATCAATGCAAAATAGCATAACTAGAAATATGATGGAATGTTATCAACCAGACATAACATGTAACAACATGATAGAAGAATCAAATATCATAAAACATATTATAATAGAATATGCTGAGTGGTTGTTTTGTACCTTTAGATTTATAAAATTTAGTTTTTATAGTTAGTCTAATTTTTAAACTCTGTAATGTAACATGTATTAAATAAATTGTATTAAATAAATCATTTTTTTTAGAATTTATTTATTCATGAAACATAACTGGCGCAGCCGTGCGGTCTTGTGAGTGTTATAGTAAAGTGTAGTGTAATAATTTGGTGAATAAAAACCAATAAATAAGTGAACCCGTCGCGGTAAAATAAGGTGAAATTTTTTTTATCGGACATCTCTAGCTGAAGTTCCTATAAGAACGCGAAGAGGATTTGAGGTTCCACCACACTATATATCAACTTCACTTGGAACCAGCTCAACACGACGAAAGATACGATTCAAAGGTAACGCACTACAAGATAGACGTTTACATTGAATACGTATTACCAGGTAACCTATTTTATTTTATTTTTATATTGTGATTATTGTGATTATATTTAGTGAAAATTTTGTGTTTGTGAACGTATTTTATATATAAAGTTTTCAAAAATAACGTTAGTCATCCACGACAGTTAATTTCAAAATTTTCATGGAAGCGTGTACTACAAGATAGGCACACATCCAAAATATTTTCAAAAATAACTCTAAAATCATATAAAATAGTGTTACTAAATTGACAAACGCGCGCACTACCAGATAGACGCCAACCTGTCACACTGTCCACTACAAGATAGAGACAGTTCAATTAATACTATTATATCCTTTTATGAGAAAAAAATTGGCAGATATATTCGATCTGAATAGAAATATAGCCAACTCAGAAATGGACCCAGTTTTAGAGCGACTAGAGGCAATTGGTGCACAGTTGCAACATTTAAATAACAAACAAGGTGAGCATGATCAATTGTTGACATATCTCAACCAAAAATTAGAGCAACCCCAACCACAAATTCAGGAACAAATTCCTGTGGTTACAAATAGGGCAAATGCTCTAGATTTATTTAGGATCCCTGATCCAATAAAATCAATACCCACGTACGATGGGAATAGAAAACAACTTTCGGCTTGGATAAAGACAGTTGAAGACACACTGAGTGTATTCGAACCATTAGTGTCAGAACAACAATTTAGTCTTTATTTACAAACTATTAACAACAAAATAGAGGGGAAAGCCAAAGATATACTATGTCTGGCTGGTAATCCCAAAACATTTAATGAAACAAAAGAAATCTTGCAGGAATCTTTAGGAGACCGGCAAGAACTATCGTTTTATAAGTCACAACTTTGGGCGACTAAACAAAATGAAACAATGAGTATCCACGGATACTACAATAAAATAAAAGAAATAGTTCAAAATATTAAATCATTATCCAAACAAAATATTTTGTACAATAATGCGTGGCATGCTATCAATGCATTTATCGATGAAGATGCATTAGCTGCATTTCTATCAGGACTACGCAAACCCTATTTTGGATATGCGCAAGCTGCAAGACCAAAAGGTATTGAAGAGGCATATGCATTTCTTTGCAAATTTAATTGCAATGAACAAATTTCAAGTAATTCAAGAAAAACCAACACACAAGTATTTCAGAATACACCACAAAAACAAAATCACGGTTTTATTAGTCAAAACAAAACTAACGTGTTTCAACCAAAACACAATCAAAATTTTTCAAATTATGAGAAAAAACCGACTTATTCGGTAAGAGAAAGACCAACACCAATGGAAGTGGATCTTTCTATGCGTTCAAGAAATACATTTAATAAAAAAATAATAAATAATCACGAAACTACAGAGGATACTCAAGAAGATTCATCCCAAAGTTCAGAAATCGAATATTTAGTTGAAGATAAAGAAGATGAACATAATGGAAATTTTTGCGTAAACGCGAATTCAGATACGGAAGACTAAATTTTCTCCCATATTTGAAGTGCTACAATGAACGATTGGGCCGCGTTGTAACACTTTTAATCGATACTGGTGCCAATAAAAATATAATCAAACCAGGATTAATTCCTTATAGTTCATTAGAAAATTCAAAAACATCTTCAAGTAATATTATAATAAAGAATATTTTAGGTACACATAATTGCGATAAAAATTTTAAAATTAATCTCCTAGGTAATAATTTACCAGCACAAATTTATTTTGAACTTGAATTCCATAAATTTTTTGATGGAATATTAGGCTCAGAAACAATGGCTAAAATGAATGCCAAAATTGATTATAAGACAAACTCAATTTTATTAAACAATTATAATTACAAATTTGATCGGTATTACCCTGAGGAAAATTTTTATAATCATATAATTACGATACAAACCACAAACAATGGCGACTGGTTTGTACCAGAATTTCAAAAATTAAATAGCGATATAATAATCAAACCCGGTTTATACAAAGCGGAAAATTTTTATACAACAATGACGGTGTTGACAAATTGTCCAAACCCACCGGAAACATTACCAAAACTGAAATTAAATGTTAACAATTTCGAAACATTCGAACCAATTCCATGTAAAAATGAAATAATTGATAGAAACACTATCAAAAGCCTAATCCGAACAGAACATTTAAGTAAAAATGAAAAAGACATTTTACTCGATACAATTTTTAAAAACCAAGCAGTACTGTTAAAACAGAACGAGAATTTGTCATCAACAACAATAATTAAACATAAAATTATAACAAAAGACGACAATCCGGTTTATACGAAAACATATCGATACCCACATCATTTTAAACCTGATGTAGAGGAACAAATTCAGGAAATGCTAGACAGTGGCATTATCCGAAATTCTAAAAGTCCTTATTCGGCACCAATTTGGGTCGTTCAGAAAAAACAAGATGCTTCGGGCAAACGGAAAGTAAGAGTTGTCATCGACTACCGTAAACTAAATGAAAAGACAGTAGATGATAAATTTCCAATCCCACAAATAGAAGAAATTCTAGACAGTCTCGGAAAATCTGTATATTTTTCAACCTTAGATCTAAAATCAGGTTTTCATCAGATTCCTTTAGACCCAAAATCTCAAGAAAAAACAGCTTTTTCAACAGACAAGGGACATTTTGAGTTCAACAGAATGCCTTTTGGCTTAAAGAACGGTCCGGCAACTTTTCAGCGAGCGATGAATAATGTATTGCAAAACCTAATAGGAAATATATGCCATGTATATCTTGATGATATTATTATTGTTGGATATAGCTTAGATAACCATATACAAAACCTTAACACTGTTCTCGAAAGATTATCGCATTTCAATCTTAAAATTCAATTGGATAAGTGTGAATTCCTAAAGAGAGAAACAGAGTTTCTTGGTCATATAATCACACAAGATGGAGTTAAACCTAACACCGATAAAATTCAGAAAATTCTGGAATGGCCATTACCAAAAACTGCTAAACAAATTAAACAGTTTTTAGGACTTTCAGGTTATTACAGAAGATTCATAAAAGATTACTCAAAAATTGCCAAACCCATGTCAAAGTTTTTAAAGAAAGATCAAGTTGTCAACACAAAAGACGTCGAATATATAAGAGCTTTCGAAAACTTAAAAAGAATTTTAGCTACAGATCAAATTTTAGCATATCCCGATTTTACTAAAGAATTTATTCTAACCACGGATGCATCAGATTTTGCGCTAGGTGCAGTCCTCTCTCAAATCCAGAACAATATAGAAAAACCTATTGCGTTCGCTTCAAGAACACTAAACGCTACAGAGATCAACTACGCAACCAACGAGAAAGAAGCTTTAGCTATAATATGGTCTGTCAAGAAATATCAACCATACCTGTACGGCAACAAATTTACGTTAGTAACAGACCATAAACCACTTACTTTCATTAAATCATCCGAAAAAAATTCAAAAATCTTAAGATGGAGACTTGAATTGGAGAACTACGATTATAACGTCGTCTACAAAGAAGGCAGAGCAAATGTAGTAGCAGATGCGTTAAGCAGAATGCCTACAGTAGATAACGAGGTGAATATAAATATAGGAACAGATAACACTCCACGTGAATCTGAAGCAGAAAATCTTCCCAATAGGGATAGTGACATAGACACTATTCATTCTGCGGATACATCCGATGATTATTTCATCCACTTCGCAGGTCGTCCTATAAATTATTATAGGAACCAATTATTTTTCAAAATTTCAAATCTAGACACAGTAATTTTGGAAGACATATTTCCAAACTATAAACGAGTAATTATTTCGAAAAAATCATTTCAAAAAGAAGATATTACAAATTTCATAAAAGAGTTTCATAACGGTAAGCAAACAGCAATCCTGGCACCTGAACAATTGTACCAGACAATCCAGGAAGTATTTCGAGAAAATTTCTCACAAAACGGCCATTTCGTTTTCGCTACAGAAAAGGTCGAAGATGTTAAAAATGAAGAGCGTCAAAATGCAATCGTAGTTAAAGAGCACGAAAGAGCCCATCGAGGGGTGAATGAAGTAGTAAATCAGATCAAACGATCCTACTTTTTTCCTAAAATGAGTAGTGTGATCAAACGACATATCAATGCATGTAACATATGCAATGTTCATAAATACGACCGAAAACCGTATAATATAAAAATATCTCCGCGACCGAGCACTAAAAAACCATTAGAACGAGTGCACATAGATATTTTTAATATCAACAAAACAAATTTTTTGTCCGTTGTTGACTCATTTTCTAAACATTTACAAATGATTCCAATCGAAACTAAAAATCTATTGGATACAACTACAGCTCTAACGAGGTATTTCACTCAATTCGGAATTCCTAACGTTATTTTCTCAGATCATGAGACAACTTTCCAGTCACTACAATTCAAAGAATACTTAAGCAATCTTAATATCCGATTGGAGTACGCATCATCATCGGAATCAAATGGTCAAGTTGAGAAAACACATTCAACTATTATAGAAATTTTCAATACAAACCGTAATAAATCGCCAAACTCGAGTATTCAAACAGCGATAGAGTTATCAGTAGCTTTGTATAATAACTCGGTACACTCGTCAACCGGTTTCACACCGAACGAGATCATTTTTAATCAAAATAACTTAATAAACCCGGCAGAAATACAAGAACAAGCCAAACAAATTTTTAAAACGGTCAATACTAATTTAGAAAAAGTTATAAACAGAATAGAGAGACAAAATAACAATAAAGAAGATCCACCAAGATTACATGATGATCAATTGGTTTATCTTAAACCAAACATCAGAACAAAATCTCAGCCAAGAGGGCTGGAAACCAAAATTAAAAATGCAAACTACAAAACTTTTAAAACAACCAGGAACATAAAAAGAAACAAAAATAAAATTAAAAGATTAAAGAAATACTAATTTTGATTTTTACTTTTCATTTCAGAAATTTTTACTATGAATTTTTATTTCATTAATTTTATTTAATTGATTAATTTTTTTATTTAATTTTTATTTGAATATCTATTATGTTAATTATCCAAAACTGATTTTACAAATTTTACAAACAAATTTTACTATTCTTACCCATGTTAATAAAAACAAGAAAAATAAAAGCAAAATTCTAAATAAAAGAAATTGTCATTAGAAATTTTTATTGCATAAAAATTAATTAATATTAGAAATTTTAGAAAACAGTTTTATCAATCGATAATATTATCATCAATAATAAATAAAATTAAATCTATAGTTAAAAAGAATATTGAATTGAAATATTGTATTGTAG